>CM053592.1:66829746-66883279 GCA_028646515.1 Pseudochirops corinnae | reverse complement strand
ATATATATATATATATATATATATATATATATGTATATAGCAAAAGAATAAAACCCTAAGAGGATCCATCCTCTAGCCTTGGAGGATGAATCATGAAAACATTCAAGTGTTATGTAAATGTTAGCTGTTGAAGTAGCTAGGTGGCATAAGCATGAGCACTAGACACAAAGTTAGAAAGACTTAAGTACAAATACTATTTCTGACACTAACTTCAGGACCTTGTGCCAGTCAATTAAATTTTCTCCATCTCAGTTTTCTCATCTGTAAAACAGAGATAATAATAGCTCTTACTTTACAATGTTGTGGTGAACATCAAATGAGATAACATGGATGGCATTTTGTAAATTGTAAAGCCCTATATAAATACTAAAAACTATCATTATTTTGTTTTACCCTCTAACTGACTCAAAAGAACAAAAGAGCCAGAACTTGTGACTAAGGTCTGGATGGAAATTGACTGCAAAGAGCCTTGAGCATTTGCACTGAGTGCACTCCTTTTCTCTCATCAGTTTCTTCTTCTTCCTCCTCCTCTTTCTTCCCCTCATTTTGCTCCTACTCCTTCTCCTTCTTCTCCCCCTTTTCTCACATTGTATATGAAGATAAAGTAAAAATGGATAAATGATTTAGACAGAAAGAATTATACACAAGTAAATTAGAGGAGTGTGGGAAAATGAACCTGTCAGATCTGTGGATAAGGGAAAATTTTATGTCCCAACAAGAAATAGGGGTAATTACTGCAAGTAAAATAAAAAATTTTGATTACATTAAATGAAAAAGCTTTTGAACAAACTGAACTAATGCAGCAAAAATTAGAAGGAAAGCAGAAAAATGAAGAGACTATGATAAAGGGAAAATGATAAAGACCTCACTTCTCAAATATATAGGGAACTGAGTCAAATTTATAAACAATAAAAGCTGTTCTCCAGCTGACAAATGGTCAAAGTATATGAAGAGACAGTTTTCAAAAGAAAAAAAAATAAAGCTATCAACAGTTACATTAAAAAATGCTCAAACTCAGTTGTGATTAGAGACGACCTGCACAACCTGCAGCCTGTGAGCCACTTGTGGCACACCAAAAGATTTCCTCTACTTTTTCCTTTACATTTCCTCTACATTTTCTGCAGGCCACCTGAAATCTCTGAGCATTCCGCAGATTGTGCAGGCCTGGATGAGAGAAATGCAAATTAAAAAAAAAACATACAAAAACAAAAACAACGATGAGAAGCCACCTCACACCTATCAGATTGGCTAATATGAAGAAAAATTAAAATGTTGCAGGTGATGTGGGAAAAATAGAACACTAATAAACTGTTGGTGGGAGTCCTGAACTAATCCAATCATTCTGGAGAACAGTTTCAAAATGCGCCTAAAGGAGTACAAAATTGTGCATCCCCTTTGACCCAGCAATGCCACTTCTAGGTCTGTATCCCAAAGAGATCAAAGAGAAAGGAAGAGGACCTATTTGTACACAAATATTGATAGCAACTCTTTTGTGGTGGTAAAGAATTGGCAATTGAGAGGATGACCATCAATTGGCAAATCATTGAACAAATTCTTGTTTATGACAATGAATGAATACTATTGTACTATAAGAAATGATGAGCGGTATGCTCTCATAAAAATCTAAGAAAACATATGAACTGATGCAAAGTGAAGTGAGTATAACCAGAACACTATACCTATTAATAAGAATATTATAAAGAATTGTGAAAGACTTAGCCACTTTGATCAAAAGAGTGATCCCAGATAATTCCAAAAGATCCATGATCAGAAATGCCATCCTTCACTTCCAGAGATAAGCCGATGAACCCTAAATGTAGATTGAAGCATACTTCTTTCTTTGCCTTCTGAATTTTTGTTGTTCTATTTTGTTTGTGTCTACTTTTGAAACATGGCTGATGTAGAAATATATTTTCATAACTTCACAAGTATAATCAAAATCAAATTGTTTGCCTTCTCAGGGAGGAGAGAGGGTGAAGATTAAAAATCAAAATAAAAAAGATTGTTAAATGTTTTTACATGTAACTGAAAAATATTTAAAGATATAAATGAAAAAGTAAAGATATCTAAGAAATTTTAAAACTTCACAAAACTGCAGAAAAGCAAGTCTTAAATATATCTTTTACTGATTGTAACACAATAAAATGAAATTCAGTTTAAAATACTGGAAAATATTAAAATCAATAAGAAACTAAATAAATTAATCCTAAGCAATTGGTGGGTCAAAGTACAAGTCATAAAAATAAAAACAAAAACAAATTTCATTGAAGATAACAATAGGTAATATTTCAAAATTTGTGGGATGTAGCAAAAATAGGTTTTAAGAAAAAACATATATCACTAAATATTTTCATAAACAAAAGAGATGGAGAGCATGATGATTAAAATTTTTAAAAAATCATTAAAACCAACATAAAACCAAGAAGATAAAAAATAAAATACTCAAACATGCTAGAAATTCTAAAAATAAGAGATGAAAGACATTTAAAGCAAAAAACAAAAACAAAGCAAAACTAATAAAGATAGGATCTTTTAAAAATGTACCTTTAGCTAATTTGATTTTTAACAGGAAGAGCAGAAACAAAATCTCTGTCTCAGAAATGAAGAAGGATAGTTAACATGTAATAAAAAAGAAATAAAGAAAAAATAGGAACTATTTTGTTAAAATGCATTTCAATAAAACTTAGAGCTTATAGGATGTAGATGAACATTTACTTCAGTGGAAAACTCTAAAATGCTTACTTAGATTAAGGAAGCAAATGATAGATAACTCAAATAATCCAGTTTCAGAAAAAGAAACCAAACAAGCCATAAATGGACTTCCAAAGAGAAAAATAACACAAAACAAGATCAGATGAATTCATAAGAATATTCTATCAAACATTCAAAGACTGCTTGAATGAAATATTACAAGAAATGTAAAAATAGGAACAAGAAGAGATTTTACCAAGTTTCTTCTTTGATATAAATATAGTCATGACATCTAAACTAGGGAAAGATAAATCAGAAAAAAAGTATAGATGAAAATCCCTAATGAATATTAACACAAAATGTTTAAATAAAATGTTAGCAAAGAGGCTACAGCAAAATATGCAAAGAATAGATACTATGACCAAATAGGAAGTATGCTATGAGTAAAGGGTTGATTCCAACCAAGGAAAACTTCAAGCAAAATAGTCCATATTAACAGGAAGAACAACACTAAAATTGTATGATAACTCAATAAGAGCATTTTTAAAAACAAATTAGAACACCTATTTATTTTAACAGACCTAGGGAAAATATTACAGGCATACCTTGGAGATATTCTAAGTTTGATTCCATACTACTGCAATAAAGTAATATCACAATAAAGTTATTCCCATGAATTATTTGGTTTCACAGTGCATATAAAAGTTATGATTACACTATACTGTAGTCTACAAAGTGTGCAATAGTATTATTTCTAAAAAATGTATATACCTTAATTTTAAAATACCTTATTTCTTTAAAAAAATGCTATTATCTGAGCCTTCATGAGTTGTAATCTTCTTGATGGTAGAATGACTTGCATCAATGTTGATGGTTGCTGACTCATCAAGGAAGCAGTTGGTGAAGGTTGGAGTGGCTAGGGCAATTTCTTAAAATAAGAAAACAAGTAAGTTTACCATATCAATTGAATCTTCCCTTTCCATTTTTTTTTTCTGTAGCATATGATGCTGTTTGATAGCATTTTGCCCTCAGGAGAACGTCTTTCAAAATTGGCGTCAATCCTCTGAAAGCCCTTCCAGTGCTTTATCAACTAAGTTTATGTAATATTTTTTGATATTGTTGTATCTTAAGGAATAGTGAAACCCAGGGAGAGGAAGAGAGACAGGAATGGCTGGTCAGTTGAACAGTCAGATGCAACATTTATTGATAAATTATGCCTTTGTGTGGGTGCTGTTCATGGTGTTCCAAAACAATTACAATAGTAACATCAACTATCACCGATTACAGATCACCATAACAGATATAATAATAATAATAATAATAATAATAATAATAATAATAATAATGAAAACATTTGAAATATTGCAAGAATTACCAAAATGTGACAGAGAGACACAATGTGAGCACATGCTATTAGAAAAATGGTACCAATAGACTTGTTCAACACAGGGTCTTTACAAACCTTCAATTTGTAAATGGACATAATATCTGCAAAGCACAATAAAACAATGTACAATAAAATCAGAAGTGTCTGTATAGAAATGTATCAGGAAGAAGAAAATGTCAAAGATCTTGTGGTTTCCTGTGTAAAAAGTGGGAAAGAGAGGGGTTTGGCAGTACTTGATCTTAAACAATATTACAAAGAAGTGATCATCATACTATCAGATACAGGTTAAAATAGGTTAATCAGTAGAACGGACTGGGTTCATAATATATAAAAGAAAGTGAACATAGTGTTTAATAAAGCCAACAGTTTCTGAGTTAAGGACTAACCATTTGACAGAAAAATTCTGGGAAATTGGGAGATCAATGTGGTAAAAATTTAGTATTGACCAATATACTTTGTTCTGTTTTGTTTTTATTGTTTTTTTCCTACCAAGAAAAGGCTGGAGTGGGGAGCAGGGGAAGTAGAGTTTTCTTCCCAACCTTTGATCACAGAATGTGTGAAAGACAACGAAGTGTAAACTAATAAGTGCCTTTTATATGACTTGAACTCAGATCTTCCTGACTCCAAATCCAGAATTCTCTACTTAAAAATGGGTAAAAATCCTTGGACTACTGGGACTGTTTGTGCCTTTCTTTGTCTCCCTAGTGCTTAATTCAGTGTCTAGTACACTGTAAATACTTTATAAAATTATTTTCATTTTTTGATCGATTCTTCTTCTTGCTTTTATAGGAAAATAGGATTATAAATTTAGAAGCATAAGGAAACTTTAAAGGATTAATCAGACCCCCTTACTTTATAACATACAAAGTAAGTAATGTCCAGATGTTTATAAGAGACTTTCCCCAAGTTCACCAGCTGTTAAGTGGTGGAGCCAGGATTAGAACCAAAGTCCCTAGGTACAAAATCTAGTGTTCTTTCCATTCATTGTTCCACACCAACTCGTTTCAAAGTATCCAGAAAGAATCATCGTATAGTAGTTTCTGACCACTTGTTGACTGATGGACTCTTATCTCTTGGGAAGACTATTGCATTCATTTAAACACAGACATGGAAAAGTAAAGCTATTCATCTGTGCTAGAATATAACTTTTAAAGGCTTCTAAACAGGAACATTGTGTCCACTTTTCTAATGCTAAGCACCAAAGTACAATGACAAAGACTGGATCCATCTAGCATTGAGGTTACAAATAAATAAATAAATGAATAAATGCCACCAAAACATTTTCCTCTAGTGTTTAGGAGCGATTTGCTTTTCTTTTTATCTACATCTGTGATGTACAGTCAGAGAGGGAAGGGGTTTTTTAAGAAAATTATAAAATCGACCGGTTTCAATCATCTGCTCTTGTGTTCTGCATGGTAACTGTCTTTCAAGTAAATCAGATTAGAGAAATTGCATTTACATGTGGATCAAAAAAAAGAGAGAGAGGGAGAGGGAGAGGGGGAGAGAAAGAGAGAGAGAGAGAGAGAGAGAGAGAGAGAGAGAGAGATATGCAAACTTCTGACTTTACAGATGCCTGTTTTTCTTAATTGTATGGGTACAGTTTAGAAATACCTAATTGGTCATGCCTGACAAGTAATAGCAGTTTTTCCAAGATAAACAAATGTTCACATTTTTCATACTTAATCAGGGACTTTATGTGCGAAAATGACCGAATGTATCATCTATTCTGAGTCTCCTGTGTTATTTTGTAATGAACGACCATCTGTACTTTCATTTGACTGAGTCTGTCTGGGATGACCACAGAATCAGATTACATGGCAGATGGTTTGGAGAGAGAAACTTGATTTTTGAGAAATAAACACACACACACACACACACACACTTCTCAGTTTTTGAGACATGTCCCCTCCTCCACCATCACCACCATCCTTCCAGCATCAGCTTTTTGGAATGCAGTTACAGAATAAGACCTGACAGGCTGAATATCACCCATTCATTCCAAAGGCTTTAAAGGCTTTACTTTGCTGGGGTTGATTCCACAGACTCAAAGGTAGAAATAAATAAGCTATATGACTGCAATCTAATGGCTTCCAAACAGCAGAAGGGCATGATTGCAATTAGCATTTTACAGATGTGTGAAGATAAAAAGACAGAATATGTGTACATTTGGTAGGAGGTGGGTAACACCAGGATGAGATGCACACACTGAACCTCTCCCATGGACCACAAGGAACAAACATCACGTTTTACTCCAGGTTAGCTCATGCTGCTGTGTTTGTGTTTGGGCCCAAATTTCTTCTAAGTAGCCCTAGCTTTCCCCTGCCTTTCCCTAAGACCACTTCTGAAGCTGACCATTGCAGTATGGAATTCAAATAAAATAACACTGGTTTTTTAATAATGATTTTTTAACTGTCATTCAGGTTTGACAACCCTTTTACAGAGGCATAAAATATTTTACTATCATTATTTTACAAATGTGTCTACTTGTTGTTTGACATTCCATCTCCTAATAGCACATTTTCCATTGAACAGGTTATTTCTTCTTCCCTGCCCCTATCTCCAGCTTGTGCTCCCCCTTCCCCAGCCCTCCCTCCTCTTGCCTTTTAGAATCTTTACCTTCCTTCAAGGCTCAGTTCAGCTGCTCATTGAAGCTTTTTCTGATCATCATATACTCCCACCACTACCTCTAACCCTGGCATTACTATTATCACTATCCTTAAATCAGAGTATAATCACTTATAATTTATAAGTTTTCTTACCACCAGGAGAATGTAAACTCTTAACATAAGATTTATTTATTTATTTATTTATTGACAGAGGAGTCTTTCTATCCCCAGTGCTTAGGACACAGTCAGTACTTAATAGCTATTGGATGCATTGAAAGAGGTTTAGCAGATTGTTTCAAAAGGCTTATGATAAATGCCAGGGTCAGGACTAAAGCCTAGGTAGTCTGAATTCCAATCTAATTACTCTCAATGAAGACAAAAATTAAGAAGGAAATAAGCAAAAGAGTTAAGGGGACAGTAGAGAAGGAGAAGGAAATGGCAAACCACTCTAGTATCTTTGTCAAGAAAACCCCGATTGGAGAAATGAAAAATCAGACAAGAGCAAAACGATTGAAGAACAGCACCACCATAACATAGATTCAGTATAATATAAGAAGAATGGATTTTCACATACTGATTACTTACCTTTGTCCTATAAAAATTTTTTCCTTCTAGCTACAGAACCACTTTACTACCAGCTCTATCATTTTTCTCACTTCCCTACCCTTTCACCGAACTTCTAGAAAAAGTTATCTGTCTTGGCAGCTTCTACTTCCTTATTACCCATTCATTTCTTATACCCCTACAATGTGTTTTCCATCTGTATCACTGAAAACACTGGTACCAAAGGCAATAATGACCTACAACTACAAAATTATAGAATTGAAGCCAGAAAGACCTCAATGTTCTTGTTTTTTTCTTGTTGTTTTATCTCCATGACTTCTTGCATATTTTTGCATTACTATCTGCCCTTCCTTCTCAATGCCTATTGTCCTAACTGGTCTATTCCAATTTTCTTATCACTCTGATCAATTCCCTTCAGTCTTCTTTCTTTTTCTACTTCCAACACTAAGCAGTTACCTCTAATGTTTCATCTTCCGTTATCTTCTATTTTCCTTACGTATGTCCTTCCTTGCCAATTTCACTCCTTCTTATGATTTATGCTGTTTCCATACAGATTCAGTCCTCTCAAAAATAACAAAATAAAGTAAACAAACATATAAGAGGAAGAGAACAAGCATTTGTATGGTACCTATTATGCGTCATGCACTGCTTAAGTGCTTTATAAATATTATCTCAGTTGAAAACACTGAGTGGTAAGTGCTATTATAATTTCTGTTTTACAGTTGAGGAACCTGAGGCAGACAGAACTGAAGTGACCTGTCCAGAGTCACTCGGCCAGGTAGGGTCTGATGCTCGATTTAGACTTGAGTCTTTCTGATGCTTTCATCTCAAAAAACCAGGCATTTTCGCAAGTTTTCACCAATGACTGGAATTCTTGCTTCTCTCATATTTGTCTCATGGGTTTTCTGGTTTCTGTAAAGTCAAAGCTAAAATTCCACATTCTACAAGAAGTCTTTCCCAATCACCCTTAATATCTGTGTCTTCTTTCTATTGATTATCTTCAGTTTATTCTGTATGTTGCCTGTTTGTTCATTGTTGCTTGCTGTTGTCTGTGCCATTGGACTGTGAGCTCCTTGAGAACAGCAACCATTGGTTTCTTTTTCATTGTTAGGTTTTTTTGTTTGTTTTACTTTCTTTGTATCCCCAGTGTTTAGCATAGTGTCTGAAACATAGTAGGTGCTTAATAAATGCTTGTTGAGGGAGCAGCTAGGTGGCACAGTGAATAGAGTACTGCCCCTGGAGTCAGGAGGACCTGAGTTCAAATCTGGCCTTGGACACTTAACACAAAACTAGCCATGTGACCTTGGGCAAGTCACCTAACCCCAACTGCCCTACCTTCCCCCCTCCAAAAAAAGGAAAAAAAATAAGTGCTTGTTGATTGACTGGCTGACCCATCATGCTCCATTCCCTGTAATGGTTTTCCTTTGCTACAAGCACATCAGGAAATATTTTGAGACATACTAGGTTTCCTTTTGTGGAGAGGAATAACACTGTTAAGTCTGGCTATTTAGTGCATATAAAATTCTCACATATCACATTTTAATTTGGAGTCTAATTTTGTTTTGTTTTGTTTTTATGTGTATGTTTTCTTGTGCTTAATATATATTCCTGCATTTCCTACTTTTCTTAGAAACTCAAAGATATATTTGTGATTGGGGGAATCAGCTCTTATGACAGAATGAATGTGGAAGCCTATAGAAAGTGGTGTTATCACATGGAGGTGGGGAGAGTAAGGGGGTGAACTATTACTGAAGAGCAAAATTGCTTCATTTACCCATCCTCTTCAGATGGCTGAGTCCAAAAAATATCCACTCTAAGACAGAACTCAGAAGAAACTGGCTCCTTGGTTCCTATTCACCAGGACCAAATAGTCATTGCAGAAGACTTAGTGTAGCCTGGAAGGAATGCAAGGCCCTTGGGGGTGATTTGAAGTAGATTAAGGGACAGTGACTTCAGTTTGGAGTGTTTTTATCATTCACTGGAAAATAAAAGATGTACAAAGGACGATTTTGTATTCATACCACAGGTCGTCAAAAAACAGAGATTAGTGGAAAGATTCATTTCTATGGTCCTCTATTACTGTGTCAAATGACATGTATATCTACAGATGGACTCTCTTACTAGTCGTTGGTGCCTCAAACTGAGCTGAAGGTTACCAATAGTGTCCTCTGTTTGGACTTTGCTGAGCTAGGGAATATGCAAAAGATATTTGCTCATTCCCACACAATTTTCCATCTTGCCAGAGGCATGCCTGTCCTTAATGAGGTTGTGAAATAGGCAGAGATGGTTTTCCATTCCTTTCCCCATGCCCCTCCCTTTAGGTCTCATCATCTTTATTTCAGGATGCACTCAATGGTCCAAACTGGCTCACTGCCTTCTCATTTTCTTATCTCTGACTCTCAGAGTTCCTTAGAATTGCAAGTTTTGCTCAAGACTCAGCTCAAGTGCCACTTTTTACATGAAGCCTTTCCTAATCCACTCTACTCTCCACCTGCTAGTACCCTCCTCCCAAACATCACATTTTTTTGTTTAATTATGTTGTATATACCTATATACATACGTGTTGTCTCCCCCGACAGAATACAAACAATTCCTTGAGAACAAGGGCTATTACACTTTTTCTTTGTAGCCCCAACGTCTGGTACATAGTAGGTCCTCAAGAAATGCTTGGTTAGATTGTCTTCTGGATATCTTTCTAAGATACTTGGTTTTCAGTTGTTTTTCTTTCAATGACTGGAGCCTCTCCTTCATTGTATCAAAATTTATCTATTTTGTATTCTATATCCTTTTCCCTTCAGACCTGGGAGATTCAATTGTATAGAAATGGGTAGTAAATGGTTATGTGTTGTCTTAGTAATGAGCTACCCTGCCCACAAAATATGCCTTACCATTATTTAAAGATAGATTGTATCTGTCGGACACAGAGTTAAAAAAAAAAAAACATTTTAAGTGCCTACTATGTGCCAGACATTGTACTAAACTCTAGGGATATTAAAAAAAAAAAAGATCAAAGAACTTGCAGACAGAGAGGGAAATGTTTTGAAGAATTGTGAGTTACAGAATTGGTTTCATCTTATGGGGTAATGATATGTTTCTGGAAATCATGAGGTCCAGAAGTGTATCCAGTTGATAAGTGATGAGCTAAATTCCTTGGGCCCCCTCTTTGAATGATTGTAGCGCCAATGCAATGAATTCACAGAGTTGATGGTAACTGTAAATATGCCAGCATAGTTCTCAATCACAAAATATAACAGACACTCCATATAGAAGACAGAAGTAAAACATTTATTCAGACAGCAGAAAACCAAATTCCAACACCAGAAAGTCAAACCTATTATATAGTATCAAAGAACTTAATACACCATAACACCACTGAGAGTCATAGCATCCTTTAGCCTTCCCACAAACCAACACTCACAAACCTGTCTCCCTCAGATGTGTCCTCTCCTCCCTCCAACTCTAACTACTCTGACTCCCAGCTTCCTGTGGGCTCTGCTACAACCTTTAGCAAACTCCTCCCACCACAGCCTCCATGTGATTGCATTCAATCTTTAAGGGGACAGGAGTAATCTTCAAAGCAGAGATGGTCTTAGAATTCTCTTAGGCTTATTAAAGGGGTAAGGGAGATCTTCAAATTCCCATTACCATTACAGTGGTCGACAATCTCAAAGGGATTCTCCAATTTCCCCCTTCTTTAACCAGAGGGAGCAAAAGATCGACCCAAGGGAAAGGGAGTGCGAGAAGGTGTGAGTTTTAGAGTTGATGTCATCTTGCATGATGATGAATTTCTGATGAATATGAAGTCCAGGAGATTAGCCAGGTGGGAAATTGTGTAAATATTGGGAAACCTATGCATGGTGAATCAGATCGGACTTGCTTTCAAAGTTCTTGAAATCTTACCATAAAAATAGCTGTGTACTCCACCTTTGCATAAAGGATGCTCTCTTAACTAATATTAAAAAAAATACATATTGTCCTGAACTTTCATGAAATGCCATTTGGTTTGGAGAAAAGGTGATTATACTTGGATTGAGAAAAACAAAACAAACAAACAAAACAAACTTAAGCCTGATTTCAACGTCTATCACATGCCTGTGTGACCATTGTCAAGTTCCTTGCATACTCTGAGCCAATTTCAACATCTATAAAATGGGAATAGTGATACTTCTGGTACCTTATGAGGTTATGGTAAAAGTAAAGGGAGATGATGAATGCAAAAGATTTTAACATCCTTATGTCAGTTGTGATGAGATGGTTAACATTTGGAAGCCTTTTTTTGTTACATTAAACTGTTTGCTATCATTGGTATAACTCACTTTCTTAAATTTGTTATCTTTAACATGGTATTCAGTTTCTTTAAACTCATTGTGAACTCCTATTGAAGCAAAAGTTCACCTAGTGTACAGGTGACATGAGTAGTTGTGGTTTAGAAAGATTGGAAGGGATATGAACATAAATCTAAAGCAGGAAATTTGTGAGGAGATTAGGAAAGGGAGAGGAATGAGGGAGGATATGTTTGTGACTGGAGTCAGTGGTCTACACAGACCAAATTCACTAGATAATTCCAAACCCCATAAATTATGTTCTACTTGAATAGATACAACTAATGGCATTGAATATTAATTGAGTTTCTAGTCATAGAATACAGACATCATACAGAGAAGACATTCTGTTATTCCTTCCTTTCTTCAACTGATTTCCATCATTTTAACATTCAAAGTGTGGAATCTACCTATATTTTAATTATTTGGGGTTTAGGGACAGGAAGTTCCAATTAATTCAGGAAGCAAGTATTAAGCGCTTACTATATGCAGGCCATGATGGTAAGCACTGGGAGCACAAAGGCAAAAATAAATATGAATTTCTGTCAGCAAGGGACTTGCATTCTAATAAAGGAGAGTGATATAGTATATACACAGACAGGTATGATCAGGTATGGTCTGGTAAATGTTTAACAATTGGCTCTCCAGAAAAAAAGAAAAGGTGACTCTTCAACATACTTTTTAAAGTTTAATCTGTATTATTAACATTCTCTCTATCATGTTTTTAAGTTAAGACAACTAACAAGACAATAAACAAAATCCTGGTTTGTAGCATTTGGTGATTTCCAATGTAGAAAATGCTCACATCTGAAAATTTACAACTGCTACATTGATGTGAGTCAATATGAGTTAGTTCTAGGACAATCTATGTCACCAGAAAAAGGGAGGACAATCAGGGAAGGATTCATGCAGGATGTGTCAAAATGTCACCTGAGGTAAGCTTTAAAGGAAGAGAAATAATGTCACAGAAAAAAAATCGGTACTTTTATACTAGTATAATGAATTAGATCTGCTTAAGAAGGAAGAAAGCTCATTGTCCTTTAGGGTGTCTGATACACCATCCTCATTAGGAAAGCCTGTATTCATAGTTATAGCAGGCAGTTTAAGCAAGAATTGTTTTTTGGGGAAGGTGGAGGGATGATTTACTCTAGTGCTCTAGGGAATAACATGTAACATAGCCTTGACACTGAACCCCAGGAATATTTTGGAATGAAGTTGTGTGAGGTTCGTGTTCATGAATACAGATTATGAGAAAGGCATTGTGGAATAATAGATTGTGACTTGGAAGGGAACTTATCCACTATCTAGTCTAGTCCCCTCATTTTATATATGAAAAAAATGGACGTACACAGAGGTTAAGTGACTGAAGATCATTAAATCATGTGATTAATATATTAAGTGCTAGAAGGGGCTTTAGAAGTCCTCTGGTCCAGACCTTGTTCAATTATGGATGAGAAAATTGAGACCAGAACAGGGAACGGACTTGCTCATGGTGACACAATCTCCCTGAGTAATTTCTGGATTTTCTATAATACAATGTCTATACATGGGAAAACATTTGCACATATATTGTTGATGACAGGGGTAGATGACTTGTATGTTGGCATATTAAAGTAGAATATTTTACAGCTGTGTAAACAACAAAATAGACTGTGTTATTACAGCTAACACTGGCTGGAAAATTAGTGAAAATAATGTAGATGAAAATTGTCTTATAAATACTTAATGAAGTAGCAAATGTTTAAACTTGCTCTTTCATCTTACTTGTAATGGAAATACACTGCAACTGAGTGGAGGGAGATGATAGAGGCATGCATTGTGGCTGTAGAGAAGTAACCCAGGGCTCGCTACGGTAAGGGGAAAGAAGTCTCAAAAAAGAAATGGTAGGGAGATTGGAAGAGTTTTTCTTGGGATATTCATAATAAATAAATGTGCTTGTGTGTATATATGTGTGTGTGTGTGTGTGCATAGTTCTCTATCCATTTATCTATTTCCTATCTCTATGCTATCCATCCATCTATCTATCTTTCAAACACAGATTGCAAATTAAGTTATTCATACAACCGTGGTCTTCTTGTTAATAATCTGTGATAACAGAATCATACATTTCAAACTGGAGGAGACCTTAGAGGGCATCTAGTACAAAACCTATCACTTTAAAAATGAAGAAACTGAGACCCGGAAAGGACAAATGACTTGCCCTAGATTATAAGAACAATAAGAAAAAAAAGCCAGGATTGAACTTTGGTCTTCCAACTCTAAATCCAGGAATCTTTCCACTGAACTGCATGGCTATATTCAATTCTACAAGTTTCTAGTGAATATCTACTATCTGTCCTAAAGAATCTCATGGAATACAATAGATAATTGAGACTTGTATAAATGAACATAATAGAGAGTCAGAAGAGTAATAAACAACTATAAAATACAATGAAAGGTCCTATACTTCTACAGATGAACAGTAAAAGTTATGGGCTGGCCACACACCAAGAATGAGGGTCAACCAGTAGATAGCCAACGTGGTCCACTGGTATCCATCCAATGTCAAGTGAATGAGCAGAGGACCCCTATGTTGAGTACAATCTCCCTGACAGATTTACAGTAGGATACAGATGAGAGTGGTATAGGATGGGTAGGCATGAATAGCTTGTAAGTTGCATTGCTGCAGGGAATATTCACACTGTTGGTATCACAGATCCCTTGGAGTCCTGGAGTACATTGTGAGCCCAGTCCTGAACTTGCCCCTATACAACATACGAAAGAAACAGAAGACAGACTCACTGCTCTCCAATAGTTTACAGCTAGCTAGAGAGGAAAGACAATTATAAAATAATAAAAGATGGCAGATAATCAAGTGCTACAGTCTGTGATACTGACAGTAAGTGCTTTGGGATTTATGATTTTCCCCTTAAAATATTTTCTCTACATTTTATCCTAGTAAAAGTAGTTCATAACCAGAAATAAAATCAAATAAGCCTTCTATAGTTAATATTCGGTTTCTTTTTTCCTTCTTTCTTGCCGGAAAGATATCATACTGAACCAAATACTGCCAACTGAGGGATATTTGGCAAAGATTTATGCAAATTAACTGACAATCACCCTTGATCATAAGGGATAAAAAACAATGAACCACAGAAAAGTAGCTCACACAAGGCTAAGACTGATAATTACATAATAACACTACTGAGATAAAAAGACATAGCTAGAGAATAAAAATTAGCCCTGAAAGGAAGACTAACACAAACAGCACTGAGAAGCTATATAGCACTTATACTAACAAAAGAGCTGACAGGTTCCAATGTGCATGTTAATGAATTCCTATCTATTAATGCCCATTAATCTCACTCAGTTTGAAGGACATCTCATGAAGAACATCTCCAGTAACAAATGACTATCACATGACAGTCATTTATTCCATCCCATCCCATCCCATCCCCCTCCAGGAATTCATATCTGGAACAGCAGAGGCATTTGGGGAAAGAAAAGAAAAACAAACAAACAAGCAAGCAATTGCATCTGCTACTCTGATCAAAATTCAATAAAGAATAACAATGGGATCAAAAGGAAACAAACCCAAAGAAATTACCTAGAATAATAAAGAGAAAAAATAGACAACTTCTCAAGAAACAATAAATATATCTTGAAAAGCAATTGGTAGAGGTGTGTGTGTGTGTGTGTGTGTGTGTGTGTGTGTGTGTGTTGGGGGGCAGAGAGGGCTGGGAGTAACCATTCTTTAAGAAATGAGAAATCCAAACCAGGTGATTTGCATTGTGCACCTGGCACCAGACACAATTAGTCATTCCTGAGTATCATTCAGAGGCATTTTTCCACCTGGAGAATGCAAATACTATGGACACATTGCAATGAAAAAACATATATTTTTTTTTCTTTCTTTCTGTGTCCATCCCTCCACAGGACAGTGGATTTGAAGCACAGAGATTGGGGAAAAAAGCAATTCTCTATGTTCTGAAGTTGATTACCAGCTGTTGGGTGGGAGGCACTACTGAGTGCAGAGTGCTCAGAACCACAAATATGAATCCACTGGTATGCTGACGACTGACGGCATGGAGCAGAAGAAAAGTTCCAAACCTTCACCTGTTTCATGGCCTAGATGGAAATCTTTCAAGGGGACTGGACTTCATTTGAGTCTTCCAGTGAATGCAAAAAGAAGCAGCCAAGTGCCAAATGGCACTATAGATCTTATTGTTAATGAGCAAGTTAGCAAAAGAAACTTGCCTCTAGGGAAATTAAGAGGAATCCTATATGAGCAAAGTCCCACAAGAAAAGGAAGGGATTTCTTAGGTCCCACTTCTCTCTATTAGGTAGGATTTTATTTTGATGTCTTATGTCTGTGTTGTTCTCTGAAATCTGACAGTAGTATTCTCACCTTCATACAGATTCTTTCCAGTTTATGCGTTTTCTGCAAGCACCTAGTCATACTTGATACCTCCCTCCAATCCCAACTTATTGCTGCTTCCCTGGGTGCTTTCGTTTGTTTCTTTTTGTTTAGCTTCCCATGAAATAAATATATCATGTTTGGTGCAAAGAGGGTCTCCTTTGAACTGAAATACTATTTTCAAAGAGATAAACTGTTTTGATTTCTTCTAAAGTAAACTATAAAAGTACAAGGAGTGGTACAACAGGTATTCACTGCATAATTACAACAGCAAAAGATACCTATTTTCTGCATTTATCTACCATCAGAAAGGGAAGGATTTCCATGTCATTGTACTGAGAAAAAGTAGCCTTAATTAAGTGTATTATAAAAATGAGCTCCAAAAATAAAACTTCATTGATAAAAGAAAAAGATGAGACTTTTTTGAAATTGTTCATATGCACAGAAAATAACCTAACACTTCACATGTATCCAATAAATACTTAATTTATCTATCTTGTTATCCAATGGAAGAAGATGAAAAGATAATTCATGCAATCATAGCATTTCTAGCCTAAACTATTCAAACAATATCTTGTTGCTTCTCAAAATGGGAAATCTATAACAATAAAGATACTGACTTCGATAATAGCCAATTTTTCAGAGTAGTTTCACTAGAACAATGTGAACGTAGTAAATTCCCTCAGCCTGGAACCTTGAATTCCCTTGATCTCCATCTCAGCAGATGAATGTGGCAATTAAGGACAACATGAATTTAGAATGTAAACGCTTGAAAATCCTTAGGGAGAAGGTTTAAAGATGATTAGAAGACGTGGAGCTTCACAACAGAGCAACACAGACCCTTGGAATGAGACCCAACAAAGCCAAAGGCATTTACAGATTAAACGGAGAAGATTATATGTATATATGTGTATATGGATATGTGTACATACACACATATGTATATCTAGGAACATATCAATATTTCTACAACAATTTATTCTTATTAATATTGAACTATTACAATTACTTAAGTCAATCAACATTGATTAAATGCTTACTATGTGCCAGGTACTGTACTAAATAAGAACTGGGGATACAAGTGCAAAAATGAACAAATAAAACTAACAAAAAGCCCCTATTCTCAAGGAGCACAAAGTCTAATTCAGAATCTATTACCTCAGTTCTTGTTTTGCTTATATAAGAACATGGAAGTAGCTCTTAAGAAGATGCAGTTGAAAAGAATGGCTTGAACATCTCAGATTCCCAAAGAAGACATCCATGCCAGAGCCAACATAATTTTGAAAACATTTATAGGATCCATTTTCAAGATAACTAAAAGAGACCCTCAAAAGATTTTTTGAAACAGAATTGGTATTATTTTAAAAGATAATTGAAAGGATATTAACAACCATCAAACATTATCAGTTTCATGTCCACAAAATTTTTATGAGAATAATAAAAAAATATAAATATATCATAAAAAGCTTACACAAGATGTTTTGGGAGAGGGGATAATACTTCAAAAATAATGTTATATAAAAATTATGGAAAGGATCTTAATCTACTGTTCTCAGGCTAAGGTAATTAAATAAGTTTTCTAAGATCATACAAAGATTCTATAACAGAATTAGAATTAGAAGCCAGAACTAATGATTCTGAATCCAGTATTGTTTCTCTCATAATAATAGTAACAGTTGAAATGGACATTTTAAGGTTCACAAATTGCTTTACATACATTTTCTCATGTAGTCTCAATTCTATCAGGTACTATGGATATAGATGAGGAAATTAAGGCTCAGTTACCTTGCTGTTAAATGTCAAAAGTCCTATCTTGCAACTTCAAATCCCATGTTCTTTTCATACCACGCTCTGTGGTCTAAATTAGTTTTTACTTAGTTGCTTTTCAAAATAAACTAAATTCTTATCAAGACCATATATGTATAACTAGAATTATGAATAGAAAAAAATGTGAACAATTTGTCAATATACCTAAAAATGGTCAGGTGAAAACAGTGCTTTGCAAATGGTATTGTGATAGGAGTTTTGTATCTCATCAAATGAAGAACTTTTTGCATAAGAAGGCTCATTATCCAAAAGAATTTGACCTAAATAAATCAGTGAAAAAAGGAAAAAAAGACAAAAAGAAAAAAAAAACAGCAACAAAGAAGTGAAGAAATATGGTCTATTGTAAAGTTCTAATACAATTGAATGGACAACCATATATTTCATCTGCTTATATATATTATCTTGAACAGAAATTTGTTTATTGTTCAGTTGTTTCAGTTATGTACTGGTCCTTATGACCCAATTTGGGGATTTCTTGGCAAAGATAGGAGTGGTTTGTCCTTTTCTTCCCCAGCTTATTTTACAGATGAGGAAACTGAGGCAAACAGGGCTAAATGGCTTGGCTGGAATTACATTGCTACTAAATGTCTGAGGTCAGTTTTGAACTCACAAAAATGAGTTTTCCTGACTCCAAAATCTTATCCACTAGTTGCCCCTTAGAAATTACAAATAACTTGAACCAGAGGAGTGTTGATGACTAAATTGCCTTTATGAACTGTACTTTCTCTGTGAATGGCCAATTTATCTATATTTTTTTTCCAGTAATGTTGTCATGCAATGCTAAAATTTTTAAGAATTAGAAATAAAGATCACCCAAAGAGTAATGGAAAGATGCATGGTGGCAATGAATAAACTCTAACACTTTAGAAATGAAAAACTACACAGGAAAAGCTGTGTGAAGGATGGCCTTTAAGAAATGTAGAACTGAAGGCCACTAGGTGGCACAGTGAATAGAGCACTGGTCCTGGAATCAGGAGGACTTGAGTTCAAATTTGACCTCAGACACTTAACACTTACCAGCTGTGTGACCTTGGGCAAGTCACTCAACCCCAATTACCCTGCCTTCTCCCCTTTAAAAAGACAAAAAAAATGTAGGACTGGGGAAAAATCTGGGCTATTCACTTAGCAAATTTGAGACATAGCAAGAATGAGACATAGCCAATGGAGAAATTGAATATAAGATCAGTATCTATATGATGCCAAGAGAATATGAGAAGGCCCTCAGAAAATTGAGTAAACCCATATTAAATGATTATGAGGGCAAGAATGGGTAAGCAAGGATGTCTAGAGCAGATTCCCTGGCATTCTAGACTAGCGATAGTAAAAACAGCTAATAGCTAACATTTATGTAGCACTTAATATGTAATAGACACTGCATTTAGCACTTTACAACAGCCCTGGAGAATAGTTGCTATTATTGCCCTACTATACAGATGAAGAGACAGGCTAACAGAGGTTTAGTTACTTGCCCAGAGTCACACAGCTAGTGTCTGAGGCTTGAACTGAACAAAGAAAGTCTTCTTTGACACCATACCCAGCATTCTATCCATTGAACCACTTAGCAGCAGTAGGTAGTTAATACTGAAAGTATTAACCCTGAAAACCTTACTCTTCCTCCCTTGAGTCAATTATTTCAATACTTTTCAATGGAAGAAATATTGCATTTTTAAAAATCTATTGCCTTCTATTTGGTTCCTTTTATTTCATAATATTTACTTATTATGCTGGAGCCCTTTTCTTCCTCATTTCCACAACGATTTTTGTTTTTTGGCTTCTTCTGTAAGACAGTTCTCTTTTTGAACTCTTTTGGAAGTTATCAAGAAAGCTAGGTTTTCTCACAAACTTTCCACCAAACTTATGACAATTTTTTTTCTACTTGTTAGCATAGATTTCATGGAAGCCATTGTAAAATATGTGTGAAGGGATTTATTGAGTTTTAATATTTTAAAATTACCTAACCAACCACGGTATGAGAGTAATTTTTAAAAATCAGATGAATGTCTGTCATATTTGAAGCTAATTCAAAATAACTCACTTAAAAAAAAAACTTTTAACTTCTAAGTTCAAGCTCTAGATAGTATGAGTAGGTTAAATATATCTACCACTTGGTTTATGGGATTTAAAACTGAATAAGATCTTAGATACCATCTAGTTCATCCCTTCTGTTTTTATATTGTGAAGAAACTGAGAACTAGAATCTTTTAAGTGACACTGATAATGAGCAGCACCTTTAGGATTTTCACTCAAGTTCTCTGACTCTAAATCTAGTGATTTTCTACTATATTACTACTGTTGAAAGGGAACTTAACTTACCTCTGTTGGTCATTCATATTTCTTCAACATGTTCAATAACTTTTGTACTCCCAGTATAGATATTCTAAGGGAAGTCATTATAGCTGGGTTGTAGTTCTGATTCGTCAATTAACTAGGTCAGACAAATTAGCCAAGTCCCTTAAAATCATTAGGCCTCAATTTTCTCATCAGTAAAATGGGGTAAGGGAAAGAAGTAGTTCATCTCTGGGTCCCTTCTGGCTCTTAAGTTGGAGAATTTTATTCAAGGTGATAGCAATATTATTTTTTGTGTCTTCTTTCAGCTCTCCTCGGAACAAAACCACAGTATGGTGCATGAGAAAAGAAAAATAATCATTATTAGTTGCTCCTCTTGTTAGGATGGAGATATGAATTCTCTCACCTTCCCTAAACCTTGAAAGTGATTCTGTATTCAGATTTACAATCCAATCTTTAATAAACAGGTTGGTGATCTAGGCTAATACTAATAATAGTGTGAGAACCAATTAGGATGCTTACCACAAATTTAAAAATTGAGATAACAAAGTTCCATGACTAATTAAAATAATAGCAAAAGAATGGCGGTTTCTGAGAGCTCAGTAGAATTGGTGACTTTCCTCCCCATCTTGTTAATGTACCACCAGAAAGCTTACCACGAAGTAGCTCTCACTTTTTCATTTGAAGGGTTTCTTAGCAGGATAAATTATGTTCTTAACAGTACAGCCCCTAAAGGAGGTGCCAAGTATAAGGATTCCATCACTTGGACCACTCATTGCTCACTCCCTTGTATTTTTTTTAATTATCAAAAATATCTGATTCAAATGAAGTTTAAACTTCTATGAAATGGTTCAGAGTGAAGTAAACAGACCCAGCTATAGTTATGCAGTGTGTCACATATTAACTGATTTTGTTTAACGATTTTTTTAGTAAAGGAAAGAGTTCTCAAATATGTAGGGAACTGAGTTAGATTTATCAAAAACAAGAACCATTCCCCCATAGATAAGTGGCCAAAGGAGACAAACACAGGCAACTTTTTAGAGGAAGGAATAAAAGTGATAAAGAGCCATGTAAAAATGCTCTGTATCACTAATAATTAGAGAAATGTAAATAAAAAACAACTCTGGGGCACTACCTCACACCAAATAGATTATTATATGATTGAAATGAAAATGACAAATGCTAGAGGGGATCTGAGATATTAAGGATATTTATACATTGTCGATGAAATGATGAATTAGCTCACTCGTGTAATCATCCTTTTTATTTTTTTTTTATTTTTTTGCTTTTTTTGGAGGACAATTGGGATTAAGTGACTTGCCCAAAGTCACACAGCTAGTTTTTATGTCAGAGGCTGGATTTAAACTCAGGTCCTCCTGACTCCAGGGCTGGTGCTCTATTGACTGCACCACCTAGACACTCCGATCATCCCTTTTATTATATATGAACATGTTTGTTTTATACCACAAATTAAAAATAAAACTTTTTTTTTTTAAGAACTTGCTTGGCAATCCCATTGCCTATGTTCATTTTTGCATCATAGTTCAAGGATGGAGAGGAGCACTTTTCATCAAGAGGGAGTGAGAAGAGCAGTATCACTTTTGCTCACAAGGAACAGTATCATTTCCAGTTCCAAGAGAGTTGGCATTCAAAGGAGGCAGTATCAATTGTAATCCCAAATGATCAGGGGGCCCTTCCTGGGTAAGGATCAGAGTGCAGACCAGGACAGTAGTGACCAAACTTCTCCCCAGGTCACACCACATTGGAAGCACCAAAAGCTTCCAACTCCCCAGAATTAGCTCTGCAAACTTCAGTGCAAAAAAACCCTAAAGCTTGAGATAGTGCCTCCCTGATCCTTCTCCCATGCCACCGGAACAGAGCCTAACTTTAACATAAAGTTAAAAATCAAGAAATATTGAAAAAAGAGCAAGTACCAAAAAGAACCTGATCATAAAAAGCTACTATGGTAAGGGGGAGGATCAAGACACAAAATCAGAAGATGACAATGAAGTCAAAAACAGCTACAAACACAGCTACAAAGAAAAATGTGAATTTGACACAAGTCAAACAAGAATTCCTGAAAGAGTTAAAGATGATTTTCAAAATCAAAGTGACAGAGTGAAAACTGAACAAAAAATGAAAGCAGAGGAAGACAGTATGAAAAGAAAATTAATATCTTGGTAAAAGAGGCATAAAAATGCTGAAGAAAATATTACCTTAAAAACAGAATAGGTCAAAGAGCAAATGAGGAATAAAAATTAACTTATGAAAAATAACGTCTTAAAAAGTAGAATTGGACCAATGGAAAAATGATGTACAAAAGTCCATTAAAGAAAATAATTCCTTAAAACTTAGAATTGGGCAACTGGAAGGTAATAACTCCATGAGATATTAAGAACCTTTTTTTTAAGTCAAAAGAATGAAATAAGTAGGAGAAAAAGTGAATTATCTCATCAGAAAAACAATTAACATGAAAAATAGATCAGGAAGAGGGATAATTTTAAAAATTCATTAGAGAACTGAAAGCCAAGATCAAAGAAAGAACCTAGGACAGCATATTTCAGGAAATTATTTAGAAAAAACTGCCTTAATATCCTAGAACCAGAGGGTAAAACAGAAATTGAAAGAAGATACAAATCACCAACTAAAACAGGTTCCAAAATGAAAGCTACCAGAAATATTATAGCCAAATTCTAGATCTCACAGTTCAGAGAAAATACTCAGAGACGCCAGAAAGAAAGCCTTTAAATACCACGGAGCCACAGTCAGGATCACACAAAATTTAGCAGCTAACACAAAAATATTTAAGACAGCTCTTTTTGTGGTGGCAAAGAATTGGAAATAAAAGGTTTACCCATCAATTTAGGAATGTCTGAACAAGTTGTGGTATGTGATTACAAAGGAACACTATTGAACTTTAAGAATTGAAAAGTAAGATTTTTTTTTTCAGAAAAATAGGAAGAAATATATGAACTCATGCAAAGTGAAGTGAGTAGAACCAAGAGAACATCATTCATATTAGATGCAATATCGTAATGATGATTAACTATGAAAAATGTAGCTACTCTTATCAAGACAATGATCTAAGACAATTCCAAAGGATTCATGGTAGAAAATGCTATTCATCTCTAGAGAGAGACTTGATGAACTCTGAATGCAGATTGATGCATATTTTTTTCAAACTTTATATATTTTTCTCCCTTTTTGATTTGTTTTCTTTTTCAATATGGCTAATAAGGAAATAAATTTTTATATCACTTCACACATATAATTTATATCAAATTGTTTGTCTTTTCAAGTAGGGGTAGAAGCAGGAGAGAGAGAGACAGAGTGAGAGCGAGAGCAAGAGTGAGAGAGGGAGAGCGAGAGAGAGAGAGCAAGAGAGAGAGAGAGAGAGAGAGAATTTGGAACTCAAAATTTTTAAAAATGTCAAATTGTTTATATGTGTAATTGGAAAATATTTAATCAAAATAGGTGAAAATATTTAATGAAAATAAGTGAAAATATATATGTAGATTTTAATAATGAACCCATTTTGAAAGAACCTTGAAGTGATTAAGAAGCTTTTTCACGTCCTGAAGGTAATACAACCCTCTCCTTCTCTCTCTCCTGTCTGATTCAGACTTATCTCATTTTCTGTCTGTACTGTCATTTCCAGATGTTTCCTTCAAAGGGAGCTAAATGGATCAGTGGATAGAATTCTGCTGTAAGGAAGATCTGAGTTCAAATTTAACCTCAGATACTTACTAGCTGTGTTACTCTGGGTAAGTCACAACCCTGAATTTTCTCAACTGTAAAATGGAGAAAATAGTAGTACCTCCCTCATAGTGTTGTGAGTATCAAATGAGATATTTCTAAAGTGCTTAGCATAGTACCTGACACATTGTAAGCCCTTAATAAATGCTCACTTCTTTTCTTCCCCTCATTTTCCTCTTAGATAGAGAATTCCTAGCTCCTTCAACAAATTTTCATTTCAAAAACTTCAGAAGTTCTCATATCATGAACTTCAAGGCCTTTATCACCTTGGTTGCTTTCCTATGAATGTGTTTTAGCTCATCAATATCTTTCTTAAAATGTGAGGTCCATAACACAATATTCCAAATACAATGTGGCCAGGAAAGTGCACAACAGAATCATCATTACCTTCCACCAATATAGACCAAGAAAAAATAGCTTTATTGGTTGCCATATTACATTGTTGTGTTGACTCAAAATGAATTTGTACTGTAACAGCTAGCAAATGAACAGCCTGTATACTACATAGTTGTCACCAAAAAGTAATTGGAATAAAGTTTTTAGTGCCTTCTGTGGATCAATGGACAGTTCAATCATAGGGAAGGAAAACAGATTGAGCGTGACTTGTGATGTGTTCGTGCCCTGAAATATCACAAATATATTACTATCCCATTGCCCTTCTTTATGTTTGCTCAGAAGAAAGTTGGAAAGCCAGAGCTGGGTTCCTCCCAGAACTACAAGAGAAAACTACATGATTTCCCTGTTTGGGAACTGGGCCTTCATCTAAAGAAGAAAGTTGCTCCCCTTGTTGACTCAAAATAAAGAATAAGGTAAATTGAGCATAACACATCATAAGGTTTCAATCATGTTTTAGTAATTGAGAAGACACAATTTCTTTCAGAACTCTAGTATCCCTTAATTGAATGATAGTTACATAAGCATTTAAAATAGAATTTTCTGCCATACTTCCATATTTCCCTTTAGTGCACCAAATGGCACTTTCTTCCACTTCTATAGTTCTAGGTATGATTGCTTCTGGAAAAAATCAGTAACAGATAGTGAGAAAAAGATATAGTTTTCATGAATGTTAAAGGAAATGTACTCCTTTGAACATAAGTGGCTTTTCTTTGTTGCTCCATTACCTAGATGCACAATATAATTGTATCCTTTAACACTGAAATTTCAGTCTTTAGTAAATGTACTGAATGTGAAAGAACATTTTATATAATGAATTTTAGAAAAATATTTCCCTTCTGTATAGGCACTGCTGTTTTAGTTACCAAAATAATTTCTAACTGTATTTTTTTCTGTAATGATTTTAAAGAAACAAATATGTGGTAGAATTGTAATGATGTGGGTACATTGCTTAAAGCTCATCAATCACCTAAGGCCTCATGGGAAATGCCAGTAGGAGCTGAGGTTGATGAGGACTTCTATGAACAAGGACATGAGTTCACCTTTGCTTGTTTTATACCAGCATGAGAGACTTAAGTTTCAAACATATAGTATGAACCTAATATTAAGTTAATGCATGCCTCCTTAGAGGCAGAATGAAAACAGGATACAAAATATTTGTATGAATACTTAAGTAATTTCAAAGCAAGGTATATTCCTCATTTTATGGGGAGGTGAATTCAGTTTATCTGTTCCAACTTTAGTTGGGACTCCTTCAAAGGCATAAGGGTGTTTTTAACCCTGTTAGTGTTTGCATTTGTGCAGAAGAGGGTTTGCCACATCACTGGCATGATGTAGCAAAAAGTATGATAGATTTAAGTCAGAATACTGAAGTTCAACTATCATTTCTACTGGCCATGTGACTTTGAGCAAATCAGTTACCGTGTGTCGTTTTACTCATTTATAAGATGAGGGTTAGAGAACCTCTAAATTCATTCCCAGACTAAGCATTCTATGAAACTTTTCAAAGGAATATCAATTAAACTGGAGTCCAAATGGGCAGGTGATTTTGTTTGTGCCTTACAAAACTGAAAGGGATATATGGTTGTTGTAGAAAAATTACTTATAAAGCACTAGGTCTAGTTTAAGAGCTCCCAGATTGCTATACATGAAGCTTGTCAAGGAGTTATGGGGAATATGTGGGAACTATTGGAATAGTCCACAACTAGTGTAGAGTTAGAAAAATATGTTTTTTTTTATTTTTTCTATTATCTTTATTATTTTTATTACCAAATAATATTGTTTATAAAATATAGCATCTTTATTTTTTGTCTCATGTGTTAACAATATGCATTTATTAAGCACCTACAGTATACCAGGCCCAGTGCTAAACACTGGAGATAGAAAAAGGGGGTAAAAAAAAAATTCCTGGTTTCAAGGAACTCATAGGAAGGAAGAGGCAACATGCAAACAACTATGTATATGCACAAATGTATATATATGATAAACTGAGGATGATCAAGAGAGTGAAGGCACTAGGATCACAAGGGATCTAGTAAGGATGCTAGTAGAATGTAGGATTTTAGCTAGTACTTGAAGGAAGCCAGGGAGGCCAATAGTGGAGTTGATTAGGGAGAAAATTCCAGGCATTGGAGACACTCAGTGAAAATGGCCAGAAAAGTGAGATGGAGTGTCTTGTGTGAATAATAGCTAGGGAGCCAGTATCCCTGGAGTGTGGAGTTTATGGGAGGGAGAGAAATATGAGAAGACTAAAAAGGTAGGAAGTAGTCAGGTACGAAAATCTTTGAATGCCAAAAAGAGGATTTTGTATTTGAGTCTGGTGGTCACATGGAGACATTGGAGAGTTTTTGCTGTTGTGTGTTTTATCTGTTTGTTTTTAATGGGACAGGGTGGTGTTGCCATTATCAGACGTGTATTTTAGGGAAATCAGTTTGATAGCTGAGTGGAAGATAAACTGGAGTATCAGAGAATTGGGGCGAAAAGAACAGCAGCCCAGGCATGAGGTGATGAGGGTCTACACCAGGCTGGTGACAGCGTCAGAGGAGAGAAGAGAGCATGTACAAAAGACTTGGGGAAGGTAAAACTGGCAACAGATTGGTCATGGGCTATGAGAGTGGGGATTCCAGGATAACACTTCTTTTATACCCCTGTCTGAACAGGAGAATGGTAGTAGCTTCTACAATAATGGAGAAGTTTGGAGCAGTGGAAGGTTTGGGGAACTAGGGCAGGGGAAGATTCTGAGTTCAGTTTTGGACAATGTTGAGCATTAGATGTTAATGGAACATCCAGTTTGAATTTCTAATAGTGAGATGGCAAAGTTTTCCTTAAACCCAAAGGGAGTGTGTGACGAAAAATGGTTAGAAATCCCTAGTCTAAGAGGAAGGAACACTGGACTTGGAACCAAATGACCCAAATTTTAAGCCTTATTTCACTGCTTATTGGCTTTGAGATTGTGGGCAAATCATTCAATCTTTCTGCAAGTGATTCCAGTTCTCTAACCCTCCAGTTTTCAGCTGTAAAATGGAAAAATACATCTCAAAGGGACTTTCAAAAATTCCACTTCATAAACCAAAAAGTGCTATTTTTCAAAAAGACTCTTCTGACTGTTTTCCAGACACTCATTGAATAGGTTACTAGAAGTAGATTTAAACATGTGAGGATAAATTAAAATGCTAGGATTCTCAATACATGCAGCTTACTTTTCTGAGCAAGGCTTTTCAAATAAAAATCCAAGCTGCCTTCAGTTTGCAAAGGGAAGAAAATTCTGGTGTTAGAATATATAAAAAAAGGTTCATGTTTTACAGCAAGATTAAATCTACGTGAGAAGAATGAAAAAAATGGGAAATGGCACTGGAGATGTTCAACAAAGCTAAGTTATAAGGTTAAGTCTTTGATGGGAATGGTAACTAATGTTTAGTGCAAATGAGCTATCAATGAGCCGAATTTTTAAATTAAAAATCTCTAATAGCTTCTGCAAGAAAATCTTGGGAAAAATCGCAGGGACCATCATCATTTACATAGGAATGAAACCTCCAGGCTTCCTCCACTCCATATTTTATTCTCTCTCATCAGTTTGAATGAAAAGAATGACAATGTAGGGTACTGATCCTAGGGAAACTGTCATAGAAAGGACACAATTCGTTCACTTTTATATTTCTACAATCTTTTTATTGTACATGATGCAACATGTCAGTGTACCATTTGACTATACAGCTTTCCTGTCTTTACAATAAGTTCGAATGTGTGTTAAAAGAATAATTACAAAGGTTTTTTCTTTAAAATTATTCCAATTCTTAGATTATAACAATAATTCAATTATACATTGAAAATTTTCTTTTTCAACTGATTTTAACACAAAAATGAATTATGTTTCTTAACTAAATTATCTCCATAAGTTTAGAGAATGTAGCTATCTCTTTTTCTTTCTTTCACAAGAAGGTGAGAGAGGAGAAGAGCATGAGACAATGGGGCTGGAAGAATTCCAAACCAAGTCAAATACTTTTTTTCCCTGACCTGGATTGTAATTAATGGATACATTGCATCATTAGCTTAGAATAGCCTGAACTTGCATAGCCAAACTGATATTCTCAAAAGCATATTGGTGCCTGCAGGCTGATATCTGCCTGTAGCTATTTATCTGAAAAAACCTACATTAAAAGTGAATGGAAATCAAGGTGTTTTCCCAGCAGGAAGAATTAACCTTCAGAAGCCTTGTAGATAGTGATACCTATACCAAAACATATGCAATGGCATATGGGAAACCCACCTCTAAGTCTGTGCCAACATCAATAAAATAGGCTTGGCAGCTTACCCAAAGAATTACATTTACCAGAAACAAATTTGAAAATAGTGACTCAAATGATAATTCAATAGTAAACTGTCTTTAAAATACAGTAGATACTCAACAAATATTTATGAAATAAGATGAAAAGAGGAAGGGAAAATGGAAGGAAATACACATTTAGATGTGGCCTTCTAGATGCTAGGCACTATGCTAAGCACTAAGGGCTGGAGGTGAGAATAGAGAAGGGGGATAGGGAAAACAGTTGAATTAGAAGTCTGCTAAGGTCCCTTTCAACCTTCAGATTCTATGATGGGAATGGAGGGAGAATGGCGGAAAGGAAAAGAAAGAGAAAGGAAGGAAGGAACAGAGAAGGAATAAAAGATGAGCAAATTACTAAGCTTTATTTTTTGTCACATATTTTATATGACCAGTTCTTTCATCTAGATGGTTTGACTTTTAGTGTAGACTTTATTTTGATAAGCGTTAACAAAATTATTTTAATATAAACTAAATCATCTCCTTAACATCTTCCAAACAAACTGATGTGTCAGTTTTAAGTCTTTCTCAGAAGTGTATTCCTGATAGAAATAGAGCCCAAAGGACTTGCTTAAGGGATAGGGTGAACCAGCTGAATCTATGCAAGATTCTGCTTAGGTTTAAGGATATTAAAAGAAGATAACATACCTGCTAGCTCAATGGAAGTTGTATAGATTCTTTCCTGTTAGAATTTTAATCTTTAAGGTCACTGGACAAGATGAGGTCTCTTCTAGCTCTAAATCTTGGAACCTAAGATGTTTTTGGTAAAAATGCAGAAATAGTCCAATTTTCACTGGAACTAGGACAAACTGGTCTGGTGACAGCAGGGTTTCTATGCAATGAGGAGATAATAAGGAAAAATAATTAAACCTACAGTAACCTTTCCTCTTCATATTATGTGAAATTCAATAATATTTTATTATCGCAATTTTGGTCACTGTCATTCTCCCAACTTTATAGATTATTTTAGTATTGTGCTCAATATTTTCTACCAGTTCTTTACCCCTCCATGGCATCATCCTCAGGAATTTCAATAATCAGACTAAGCACGTAATTCATACTTTCTCAAAGACCTTCTTTCCAAGTCTGTTGTTGTTGTTCAGCTGTTTTATTCAGTCACATTTGACTCATCATGACCCCATTTAGGGTTTTCTTGGCAACAATACTAAAGTAGTTTGCCATTTCCTTCTGCAGCACATTTTACAGATTAGGAAACTGAGGCAAACAGGGTCAAGTTACTTGCCCAGGATCACTCAGCTAGCAAGTGTCTGTGGCAGATATAAACTCAGGAAAATGAGTCTTCCTGACTCCAGGCCCAGCACTCTATCAAGTATGCCACCCAGCTGTCCCATCTCTAAGTCTAATACAATCCAAAATGCATTTGTTAAATGTCTCTGATCTGAAAAAAAAATGGCTTTCAGTGTTTGTGCAAATATCAAAGTCATTTCCGTAATCTCAAGGACCTTATATGGTAACCACTATGTAACTCATCTTTACTTGACTTACATTATTCCAGTTTCAAAGATATCAGTGCTTTTATGTAGGAAGTCATAGAAATGACTTCACCCTCTACAAATTCATAGTATCTAATCTCAGCTGACTATCTGCTGCTAATCAATATTTCTTTTACTCCATTCTTCCTGACTTCCTAGCTCATTCCCCATAGGAATTCTTCTAAAACTTTTCATAAAAAAAACTTTAAGATTCCATTCTTTTCTCTCCTTTTATCCTTCTATCTCTCACATTCTCTGTATGCCTGTAATTTGCCCATATCATGTATTCTGATCTATTGATGCATCCATATTCTCCTATCACACTTTCTGTTTACTTACCTCTGTACCAGGTGCCATTTTAATGTTTCTTCAGCAACTACTATGGAAGCCTTATCCACTTAGGTTTGCTTTCATTCCTGTCCTTAGTCTTCATTTAACCATCTCCTTTCAATTTATCTATTCATCGTGTGTTCTGCTAAGGGAAAAAACAAGACAAAACAAAACATAAATATGGGACGGGTTTCATCCTCTACTTTATTATTATTGTTTTTGTTGTAATTGTAATTGTTTTGATCATTGTTGTCATATTTGAATAATTAAGTATTATTAATAATAGTTTATGGTGATGATCAGAGCTAATATTTATATAGTACTTTAAGGTTCCCAAAATATATCACATATATTAACTCATTCATGGTGCATAATGTCATCTGGACCCTTGCTGTTATTGGGCAATACCACTCCTTCCACTCAGTAACTATTCTAAACTTGTCTCCCTATTTTTGGCCCCAGCCCAAGTGATTACAATTTTTACATCACTGAAGCCATCTGACTTTAAATTCCCAGGTTCCCTATGCCTATCTTTGAAGCTTTTCAGCATCAGCACACACACACACACACACACACACACATACACACACACACACTATTTTTATTCCTTTGGGTCACAAAACAGGCATACTACTCATAGAATCGCAAAGTTGGAATGAACTGCATAGGCTATGTACTCACCAAGGCTAAACCTTTGGTGTCCCATTGATTCCTATGAACTCCATCACTTTGCTCCAGCAGTCATCTTTTCTTTCTCTTGTGCATTTTCAATCCCTTCCTCTCCATCAATTCTTTTTTGACTACTAAAAATTATTTGTTTTCCTTATCCTAAGTGCCCTGTCCCTTTAGCTTCTTCTATCCCATAACGCCATTCCTGAACTGCTAAATTTCTTGGAAAATATGTCTACACAAAATGCCTAAATGACATTTCCTCTTTACTCATGCTCTAATAAACTCTTTCATGTGACTTTAAGTTACCACCTTGCTAATGAATATGCTTCCTCAAAAAGTATAGATCAAAGACTTCCATGTTGCCAAATTCAATAACCTTTTTTATCAGTCTTCCTCCTTAATTTTGCTGGAGCATATGGCAGCATCAAACACCTATAGACTAATCTCTTTTCTTTTAACTTAGGAGATATCTTGTTCTACTCTTTCTTTAACTACTTCTGTTCTATCTCCTACTCTTATGCTTCCTCTCTACCCCCTTAATGTGTTTATCTCCTAAAAATAATCTCTCTAGACAGGCTTTCTTTTTTTCCTATGAAGTAAATTAGGAAGGGTAAAATGAACATTTTACCCTTCCTAATTTACCTCATTCTCTACAAATCTTTAATAACTACATCCTCCCAAATCATTTCAAATTTAACCCTTCTAGCTCTTCTGAAGTTCAGGCGCACATTCACAGCTTCATTCAGGACATCACCACCTATATGTCCTATCAACAGCACAAATCCTCCCTTTCTCAGTTGAATTTAGAGAGAAAGTCAAATTCTGCTTCCATCAGAAAGTTTCTTCCTCCCAATTCCAATGGAAATATGTGAAGAGAGATGAAATTTTTCTTTTAGACTTTACATAATATTTTGCTCTGTAACTCTTTAATATCTGCATCATATAATATTCTTACTATGCGTTAATATTTTGTCTTCTTGTTAGGCTAGAATACATATGTAACAGCAGGTCTCATATCCTACTCAAACTCACTGAATCTCCCACCACATAGTACAGTCCTCTATATAAAGTAATTATTTTGATTGAATGAATAAAGGAGAATTAAATTCTACTTACCTTCTCAGTGCTTCAGGAAATTAAGATTATAAATTACACACAGATTTGTCAAACTGCATGAGAGAGGGGATTTCTACAAAAAATATACTGATTAAATCACAGGTTCACATACCATTCCTCTTTCAAAAGAATCCTTGATATAAAGATACATACTATCAAAATGAATAAACAAGAATCTATTTTGTGAATGCTATAACCACTTTCAAAATTATTTATATATTGCATATTTTACAAAGACTAAATCTATCAAATTGCAATCTTTTCATTTAATTTCAGTGTTTAAGGCTATATCTTAAAAACTCTTCACAAAGCTTTAAAAAGACCTGGCTTACTGTGGAAGAAATAGAAGAGCTTCCCTTGAGTGAAAACAAACTGTGAAATGTCATTTGAGGATTACAAATAGTAGTCATGCTTAAGATTAAACATAAAACCATAAATCTTTGCATATAGACTATTTTTGAGTGTTATAAGGCACAAGATAAAGAAAAGAAATGGAAAAATAGCCTAAAGGAAACCATTCTTTTTTCTTCTCTGCTATGTAATGACAGTACTCTGTCATAAAATGATATTACTATGAAAAAAGTGATTCCATTTTTTGTAATACTAAATAAAGTCCATACATTGATAATTTTTATGTCTTTTACCTGAAGCTATATTTGCTTTAAAAGAGTACAGTAAAATGTCAACAATTTAAAATAATGGGAAAGGCCACTCTGAACAGTGAGGAATCTGAATTCTAGGGTTTTTTTTTTGAAGAAATGTAGTAATAGTTAACAATGAAATGAAAGGATGATGAAATTTCATAAAAATCAGAAAGATTTAAAGTAAGATAACCTTAAGTACCATCTTATATCTACAAAAATGATAAAAAATAGGGTGGAAAGAGAAAAAAGAAACATTATTGGGACTTCATGAAAATATTCATGTTAATACAATATTAGTGGGATTGTACATTTGGTGTAAACTTCAGATGGTGGTCTGACAGTCTACAATGAACCACATAATTAATTATGCCTTCTGCTGGTGATTTCATTACCATTACTTATAGGAGAATGCAGATAGTTATGGACTATGATCTAGTAACTATAAAGTTACTGTATTATATATGGTCATGTGACCACAGGTAATATATTTTGTTTTGATCTTTCCTAAGCTGTAAAAATGACTAGGCACTTTAATTTCATTAGCATAAGGAACTCAAAAATGAGGAAACCCTTACTAACAATAAAGGTGGGCAGCTCTTCTTCAGCATAGAGTGTCAGAGATTTCCCTACTACCTTGAGAGCTTAAGTAACTTTCTCAGTCACATAGTACATCAGATGAAGAAGTTGTTCCTAGGCCTTTCTACTTTGGAGATCCGCTCTACTTTCTATCCACTATACCACACTGTCTCTAAGTAGTAAATGGGAATTGATATGTCCTGGTACTGAATTATCAATTATTTTTTTTTTGCTTATCAAATAGAATAAAGCAATAATGCTTCTTGGATCTTACCACATGATTTAAATCATCATATACTGAAATGGTTCTGTGATTCCACAGATTTTGAAGTTTCTTCTAATGAGGTTGCTAAAGTCTCTATGACTGTCCATATTATGTGAGCCTTATCCATATTCTCCCAAAAATTCACCATCGGGGCAAAATTCACCAAAAAGTCACCATTCCAACACAGAGGAGGCCTTCCTTGATTTCTTCGGACATGCAGAGGACAGTAGTAGAGAATTCTGAATTTTTACCTGACTTTCTGTATTCTCAATTCCTCTTTCCTCCATACAATTGCTTGACGATATATCTTATTCCTTTTTTTCCAGAGTTTCTTTTTGGTCATGTGTAGCAGCCTGTTCTCATGATTCATGTACCTCTCCTCTGTATAAAATTCATCATTAGTTCTTTGAGGTCAGTCATGTTCCATATGCTCACATAGAAACACTAAAAAATGTGAGTATGGATAGGTCTTTGTTTTCATAAGAAGCTTGTTCAGTAAAAGAGTGTTCCCAGTTACTTAAGGCAATCTACTCTGCTCTCTTCCTCCTTTTAATCTCTAGCCTCAATTTCTTTGTGTTTATACTAATTAACTTCTACATATTTATATCTTTGTATCATCTCTATATCTGTCTTCCTGTCTATCCATCCATTCATCTCTCTACGAATAAGTTCTAGAAGTTCTCCATCCAAATACATGTTAAAATCCAAGCAACAGACATTTTTAGCCACTTGGTATTTCTTCCACAAGTGGACAGAATGCAATTCCTTTGTGTAGGTATTGATATCTTCCAAGAGTTTTGGAATATCCATGAGTTTGATGCAATTAGTATAATACCATCTACAAAGAGAAACATCGGGAAGACTTTTATCATCCATAGGCCATGATTCTTCAATGATCCTTGCACTAAAATTCCTCCATTTAAGGAGTTTTCATTCCCTTAGAAAGCTTACATCTCCACTTCATGGCCCATTTGATGTTTTTTAACAGAGGGTCATTATTATCTCTTCCAAGTAATCCCAAATGAGCTTGATGTATGGATAAGAAAAAAAAATCTTGATGCAAAAGATTTTTAATACCATATTTTGTTCCTACTCAATACAGTGCTTTTCCCCATAATAAAAATGAGTAAGCATAATTGGATATGATATCAATATAAATATAAATTATAATTATTGTTCAATAGTAGTCATTTGTTAAAGCAATGTTTGAAGTTGGCTCTTTAGCAGGTCTATGTAGCATTGAATAAGACAGAACCAAATGGATTAGCTAAGAAAGAAGGGACATGACCTGAAGAGATTCTGGTCTAAGATGAAAAGCATGGAAATGGGAGAAAGGGACTAAAGATGACAAACCATGTGTACCTGTGAGTATAGTGATTGTGGGAAGAAGGGAACTTGGTAGGATATTGCAATTTTTTATCTATTATGGGAGGAGGAGACAGACAAATCACTCTAGTCTATAAGGCTAGGGAGAAAAGGAATAGAACTCCTGCTGTTATCATAGGAAAGCAGGTCAAAAGTCTATTTTGTAAGGAAAATGAGAAAGAATGTCCATTTAATGAATTCCAGATGGAGAATTTATATTTAACTGTCATATGTCAATTGCCATACATCAGTACGTCTCCTGGCAAAGAATGAAATATTCAAAGAATGAAGAAATCACTGGCAATAATGTTCTATGGAAATAAGTTGTGAATCTATTTGCAAGTTTTATTTTCTCACAGAATATAAGCTTTTTGAGGCCAAGGATTTTTTTTTTTTAATTTAGTCTTGTTCTCCTAGGACGGATCACAGAGTCTTGCATAGCAAATCACGTTACAATTAGATTTGGTAGCTATCTCCACATTGAGAGAGAATAAATTCCCTAAGGCAATAAGGAGAGAGGTAGTAGTATGAAGAATCCAAGACTGAACTTATTGTGAAGAAAAATGAGAATGAAGAAAGATCCAGGAGTACACAGGCTGCACTATAGCATACTTGACCCTAGCAAAGCTTGATCACACCCCAGTGGATGGAATCACTGGCAGCAGTGGTGATCCTTAGACATCTCAGCACAGAATGGGAATCTGCTCAAACTGGGTGAGAGAGTACTACAGACCTGGGCCTGCAGCAATGGCAGGGGCAGCAGCTATTCCTGAGGCTATCAGGCCACAGACTGAACATTTGAAAATCTCCTATTTAAATTTCCAGAAGCTAAGATGATGAAGTAAGCAGTAAGTTGCTCTCACCCTACCTTTTTGACCTTGAAACACCCGAACAACATTGCCCCAGGAAAAATCCTGGAATAGTAGAGCCAGAAAGAAGTCTGGTATGGCAATCTTTTAGCTCTGAAGGCTAGGGGGATTAAGAGGAAAGGTCCCTCTTGCTGCGGCTGAAGGAGGCCAGTACAAGATGGGAACTGTCCAAGCAAGCCAGAAGTAAGCCCCACCTCAGCAGATCAGAAGGAGATCCTGAGCCCTAAGGTGGAGGAGCCGGCAAGCACCAACACCAGGTGCACAACACCTCCAGCTCAGCACCAGGTAAACTACCAGATCACTAAAGCATCCGACTGCCAGCACCTGAGGCCCCAAGGAACTAGTAACCGGGCTCCTAGTCCCCAGCAAAAGAAGTCTGGGACAGTGCCCCCTGGGACCCAGAACCAGAGATAAAATTTAAAAACCAGAAAAAAGGCAAACAACATGAACAGGAAGAATAAAAAAAAAAATGACCATAGAGAAATATCGTGATGACAGGGAAGATCAAAACACAAATTCAGGAGAGGAAACCATGGTCAATATACCCACATCCCAAAACTCAAATGGGAATATTAATTGGTCTAAAGCCCAAAAAGGCTTCTTGGAAGAGCTTAAGGAGTATTTTAAAATTCAAATAAGTGATGTAGGAGAAACATGTACAAATACAATTGACAAAATGGAAAAAAAGTACACTGAAGAAAACAACTGTGTTAAAAGTAAAACTGACCAAATGGAAAAGGAGGTACCAAAGTTAAATGAAGAAAACAATTCATTAAAAAAAAAATAGAATTGGGCAAGTGAAAGCTAATGACTCTATGAGACATCAAGAATCAGACAAACAAAATCAAAGGAATGAAAAAAAAAATAGAAGAAAATGTAAAATACCTCATTGGAAAAACAACTGACCTAGAAAATAGATCAAGGAGAGTTAATTTAAGAATTATTGCTCTGCCTGAGAACCATGATGACAGCATCTTTCAACAAATCATCCAGGAAAACTGCCCTGAGGTCCTCATACCAGAGGGTAAAATGGTCATCAAAAGAACCCACTGATTCACCTCCTGAAAGAGATCTCAAATTGAAAATGCCAAGGAATATTGTAGACAAATTCCAGAATTATCAGATCAAGGAGAAAACAATGCAAGCATCCAGAAAGAAACAATTCAAATATCATGGAACTGCAGTCAGGATTACGCAGGACCTTGCAGCTTTTACCTTAAAAGATCAGAGGGATTGGAATATGATATTCTGTGAAGCAAAGGAGCTTGAATTACAACTAAGGATCAACTATCCAGCAAAACTGAGCATAAACTTTTAGGCAAGGAGATGGATATTCAATGAAATAGGGCACTCTCAAACTCTCCTGATGAAAAGACCAGAACTCAACAGAAAATTTAATCTTCAAATACAAGATTCAAGACAAGCAGAAAGAGGTAAACAGGAAAGGGGGGAAATTTTATTCAATAAGGACAGACTGTTTACCTTCCCACATGTGAAGATGATATTTACAACTCTTATGAACTATATCTTTATTACATCATATAGAAGGGAAATACATAGGCAGAGGGGGTGGGTTTAAGTTAATTTTGATGTGATGATAAAAAACCTAATTAAGCACTCAAAAAAGATTGTAATGGGAGAAGAGAAAAGGAGGAAGCATATAAGGCTAAATTACATCACATGAAGAGGCACAAAGATATAGTAGAGGGAAAGAAGGGAGGTTAATGAACACTGTTTGAACTTTACTCTTATTAGATTTGGCTCAAAGAGGGAATAGCACACTCAGGTATAGAAATCTAACTTTCCCTATAGGCAATTGGAGGGGAAAGAGAAGGAAAAGGGAGGGAGGCTGATAGAATGGTGGGCAGATTGACGGAAGCAATGGTAAAAAAAGAACCTGAAAGAAATCATTGATGGCCTTAGCAAAAGTAGGTTTAGTGGAGTTTATCACAGCCACAGTTGATTAACTGAAGCTTTTGCCTGCAAAGAGTTTTTGCAGAGTATTATTGAAGGTGATTTGCCCTTTCATTCTTTGCCAGAAATCATTGCCATTGCAGTTCCAGCTGTTATGAGTCATCCTATATGGAAAGGGCCAGAAAAAAAAAAAAAAGAATATACAAAACTAGATTCTAAGTATTCAAGAATACCTCTCCATTATTCTGGGTTCTAACTCAAAGTTCAATCATTCTGACAACACATGGTAGGTAAAAAGCAAAATCTCAGTATATCATTTAGTTTCACAATCTCTATTCAAGAACTCTTACTGATCTATAACACTAGGAAATTGAGAATGATGCTCTGTAGAGTTGCTTTGTCATTTATGAATAGAAGTCACTTCAGTCATAGATAAGACACAATCATGGGAAAAGAGAAACATGATGAAAAACATGAGGTTATAAGTAATCATCATTAAAAATAATATTTTGGGATGCTTAATATTATACAAAATTTTTGTCTTGATTCCTTTTTCAAAAACAACAATCATAATCAGAGCTTTACGTAGGTTTTTTTATGCACTGGGCAAGGAGCACAAAATAGTCCTGAGGCTTGAATCAACCCTCAACTGAGTTTGGATGCATGAGGTAAGGGGGGAGAAAAAGCACTCCTTCATGGAAGGAAGACAGAGATCTTGGTATCTTGGCATGATGCTGCAACACATGGAGGAAGCAAGGTTAGGGCAGCAAAGTAGTTCACTCAAACCCACCATCCGGTTGCTTCCCTTTTTAATTAATAATTATTGCTAAGCACCATTGTTACTTTCTAGGTTGTTGGAGGACTACAGGTGCTACCAGTGGGATCTAAATTTGACATCCTCAGGAAAAGTCTCAGAGCTTCACCCTATTTATGGATCCGATTATAATTCTATTGTACTCATTTCTATTTCTGACATAGTAGAGTCCCTCAGATTATTTTCCCAGTGCAAAGGATGATATCAAAGTGATAAGAACATGGGTTTTGGAGTCAGAAGACCTAGGTTCCAAATGATGGTGCCTCCGCCACTCACTGTGTCACTTAAGCTCTGTGGACATTAATTCCTTCATGTATAAAATGAAGGGTTTGAACTAAATGATGTCTGTGTCCACATCTATACCACTGAGACTGAGGAATACAGAAAGCCACAAATACTTAGAAAAAATCAAAACAGTACCTTGACACAAGCTGGTAGCTCCCATTTGTATGGTAAAACAATGAACCACACAGACAGAACCGGAAGTCTAAAGCTCTGATTTGCCCACACAGCCATAACAGAACTTCCTGATCATAATTAAGGTGCCCATGGAGGCACATTTAATTTTTCAGGACACTAATGCATCATCCCATATTCAGCACGATAGCATGCCAAATGGTAGGCACCCTTGCCATTTTATTTGTTATTAGCTGGTAGAGGGCAATATTGTTACAAAGGAAGTTGCAAAGAATAAACTCCTAGAGAAACTTCATAGATTAACTGAAATCTTCCTTCTGATGTCAGCTTTAATTAGCTTAAGCTACTTGGCTGGGATGCCACCCTACAAGCACAAATTAATAGGATTTATTTAAAATGAGACTGTTCCTGTCCTGTTTCCAATTTCAAATTTATAAACCTCAAAAAGACTATAGGGAATTTGAGGATCTGAGTCACATTCACTATCCATTGATTAAAAAAGAAAGAAAAAAAAGAAGAAACTTACCTAGAAATGACAGAAGACAAAACTATTCCACTCAAATCTTTTTCATAGCAGAGATGTAGGACAGATGCACACCAAATGCCAGTCATTTTGTCAAAGGAAGATCAGCAATGATCAAGTTGGGCTCTGGGGTTTCCATGCTTTTCATTTCAGTCCTTTTGTCCCTGGCAGAGATTGGGAAATGATGATTCTCTCAAATAATGCAAAAGGAGTATAACTAGAAGAAACCTAAACATATGTCTATTTACTTAAAAAATATGTGTAAGTGATTCATTTATGCAATCTTTTATATATTTTTTTCCTGCAGAGTGTATAGTACTCAACTATTATCCCAATCAATATATGCTACTTGTTCCCTCAAAAGTATCATTTTATTATTATTATTATATTATTATTTTATTAATAATTCATTTTTATTTTTTATTTATTATTTATAATATTATAATATTATTATTTTATATTACTTCCCAAAGTGTTTTCTTTTTAATGTATATCTCCTTTGTATTCCCAGCAGTTAACAAAACATTATCTTGCCAAGGAGAACCAGTTGTTTCCACAGGGGTAAAATAGCTTGTCACCTTTAGAAGAGAAAGCACGAGAAAGGAACTCAGAAAATGGTAGGGAGCTCTACAAACATGAATTTTGCATCTGACTTATAAAGGTAAGGCCTAAAGTTCAGTCAAAGCAATAACTTGTGAATAGAAGGTGCTCAATTTATTGTGTTAAAATTAATACAACCTCTCCACCCAAAAAACTGTATGCAGGAACAGGGGCAGTTAGAAATTTCTGAGACATATAGGTGTCTTCTTGGGAGCAGTTAGAAAATGCTGGTGAGAATAGAGATTAGGAACTAATAGTCAAAACAGGGCAGGGGCCCAGAGATTGCCAAAGATTGACACCTAAATCCATTACAGAGCCCTGTGATGTAAACTGTATCTCTTGAATTTAATGACAGTGCTTGACCAAGGTAGTTATTTTTTTCATTTTTTATTTGTTTCTCCAGATGCATTTAACATAGTTTCTTGCACATGTTAAGCATTTAATGGTTTTTAAAATTGGATTTAAAGGGATAAAGCCTTTTTTTTCTTTTTAAAAATATTGTAAAGAGTATAAATGGGCAAAACTCTATGGAAATAGCAGCTAGGAGGTACAGTGGATAGAGCACTAGAACAGACTAAAAAACATGAGTTTGAATCCTGCCACTTACTAACTCTGAGACCCAGCAAATCATTTATCCTCTTTTAGCCTCATTTTCCCAGTTCATAAATTGGGACTATGAGTAGCACCTTCCTCACAGATAATGTGGTGACAAATAAATAAGAAAATATATGTCAAATGCTTTGTAAACCCTAAGAATTACAGAAATATGAGCTATTATCATGCATCTTATCATGTGGTAGGAAGGGTACTGGGCTTAGAATAAAAAAAAATCTATAAGATGAATTATAAACTTTTCTATTTAGTGTTTGAAGCCTTTCACAATATGGCTTCAGCCTGCCTTTCCAGGATTATTACACATGAATTTCCTTCATGTAGTCTCTTTCCAGCCAAACTTCCTTTTTGTTTTTTTTATTTTGCTATTCCTTATGTATAGTCATCCAGATAATCTATTTCTCATCTACTTAACTTTGTCCAAGCTGGACCCTAAACCTGAAATTCACTCATTTCTCATTTCTACGTCTGAAAATCCCTGGCTCCCTTTACAATCCAACTTTAATGCTTGGTCCTATGGGAGGTCTTCTGAATTCCTGGTAGTTGTCAGTCTTCACACCCAAATTATTTTGTATTTAATTATATGAATTTTTTTTGTTTGCCTCTAGAATATAAGCCTCTTGAAGTTATTTCTTTTAATTTGCTATCTCCAAGGTTTATCACAGTGCTTAATGTAGCAGATGCGTATTAAATATTTATTGATTGTTTAAAATTAATGGCTTTTTGGATTAAAAAAATAAGATATTAACATTCCTAAACCTGCCCAAGGAAAGACCATAGGAAACATTTTTCAGAGTTCCAAGTTTTCTTACATGATGTAAGATAACAAGAACTTGTACGGGACTCAAACTCAAGGCCGTCACAAACTTAAGTATAAAAAAAACCCCACAACCTGTTGACTTGTGTCAAATCTTTTAAAGAGATAATCACAAGGATACCTCTGCAGTACTCCCTCTTGCACTTTGGTGCACTTGCACTTGCACTTTATTCCTACTCCCTCTCCTTCTGGTTTATATGACTAAACCTTATAAGAATTTCTTTTCCTCTCTCTCTCCCTGAATATTCCTGTAGAAATAAGATGGTATGTTGTTCCTAACTGTAATTCTTTTACCCTGAATAAATGCCTCACTATACTAATCACCTAATTGGTTTGAGTTTTTATCCAGGTCCATGTAGGTAAGAAAGTTATGCTTGCTCCTCCCATCACCACCTCCACCACCATTCTGAGTCGTGGCCTGCCCAGATCTCAAATATTCAAAGGTCTTACAACATGGTGGACGTTGACCAAAAATCAACTGAACTTAACCAACAAGATATGGAAGATGTTGATGAAGAAACTGGTGAAGATGCAAACAGCAAAGCTTGTTAGCTGACTGTTAAGGTGATGCAGATCCTCAGATTCTTGCAGCATTTCAAGAAAGATTGGATGGTTTAATGGGAACATTTATTGGACACACTGAAAAATAGTTCAAGTCATTGCCAAATGTAATTATGCCATGTGTGAGCACTCTCAAAACCTTCAACTGAAATGTGCACAAGATAGGAGTTAAGTTCTATGAGGAAGTTCATATTCTTGAAAGAAAGTATGAAATTCTTTACCAGCTACTTTTTTGATAAAAGAAGTGAAATCATCAAAGCAATTTATGAACCTATAAAGGCAGAATATGAATGGAAATGGATAACGATGAAGAGACTTCAGAAATGAAAGTGAAAACTAAGCTTGAAGGGGAAAAAAAGATAGACACTAAAGAAAGCTCTGAATTTTAGCTAACTTTTTTTTTTAAATATTGATTTGCTCAGTGCTATGGTTTAGGAACATTATGAACCTATTCTTAAGCACCTAAAAGATAATCAAGTAAAGTTTTCAGATGCTGACCAACCTGTGAATTTTACATGAGAATTTCACTTTGAGCCCAATGAATATTTCACAGATGAGGTATTGCCAAAGACAAATTGTATGAGGTCAGAGCAGGGCTGGGGAACCTGCAACCTTGAGGTCACATTCCTATAGGTCCATGGGTGTAGCCTTTTGGCAAACACCAAGTTTTATAGAACAAATCCTTTTATTTGTGGGATTTGTTCTGTGAAGTTTGGATTCAGTCAAAGGGTCACATTTGAGTACCTATAGGGCCAAATGTTGCCTTGAGACCACGTTTCCCCACCCTGGATCAGAACCAGATGATTCTGATCTATTTAACTTAGATGGACCCGTAATTATGAGCTGCATGGAGTGTCAGGTAGATTGAAAAGAAGGTAAAAATGTCACTTCGAAAACTATTTAGAAGAAACAGAAACACACAAGATATTGGGATCATTTAAACTGTGATAAAAAGAGTTCCCAATGATTCTTCAATTTACTGTCTCTTCCTAAAGTTACTGAGAGTGGAGACTTTGATGATAATATGGAAACTATCCTTGCCACAGACTTCAAAATTGGTCACTTTTCACATGAGTGTATATTCTCAAAATCAGTACTATATTTCACAAGAGAAACTACTGAAAATGCTTGTGATGATGACAATTATGATGATGAAGTTGAAGATGATGATGATGATCATAAAGGAGAATAAGCTGATAAGGAAAATGATCTAGAATATCACCCAAAGAAAGACCCAAACCTAGGTGAGTACAAGCAGCAGTAAGCAATGTATGCTGTGGCCTTAAGGATTACTGCTCGCCTCCCCTTCCACATAAACACAGCTAGTAGTTACTTACAGCCTTATCTTTTGTATTTTTTTTTTTGGTAGAATCAATTAAACAATTTTTGTTGAAAAATGGGGAAAAAAAGTGAAAGTTTAAGAACCAATTCAAACCACAGGTTCATTTTACCTAGCATTTTAAGAGCATAATTCCTACTGGATATGTAGAATGTAGAGAATCTTTTAACTCACATCCATTGCTACATAGTTCAGTTCTTGGGAAGTGTTTTGTTATATACCTAATGGATTGTACCTGCAAAAAATTATCCAAACTGGTCATTGAGCTCAATATTGATTTAGAAAAAAAGAAATCCTTTTGAAGAAATAACAGTTTGTTTTTTTTCAGCCCAGTAGTTGAATGGGTTTAAGTCTGCTTGCAATAGCTGAGCTTTCATGACTTTGTTAGAGAAATGCAGTGACTTTTAATAACTAGGAGACAAAGCATTTTGAAATATGATTTGAGAATATGCTAGTATATGGTTAAGAATTTCCCATAAGACCACACTTAATGTTCTTAACTGTTTGTTTATAGATATTTTAATTTTAATGTGACATAATTATCTACAAAGAAACAGTTGTCTTATTAAAGTTATTGTTTACAACTGGGGTGTAAATAAAACCTAGGCTTTTCAGAAGTTAGCATCCTCCTATACTTGTGCAACTTCGTACAGTGAAACTGAAAGCATCTTTTCTTTTCTTAGTGGCACTGTGGTTCACCTTCACTGAAAACTGTTGATCATACTACCATTTATAAATCCATTTCAAGTATTTTTTGTTGCAATTTTAAAATAAATTACCCAGAAGAATGTTAGTTCACAGCATAATGTCTTTATTTGGCCCAATTGGAAGTCTAACTTGACAATTAGAACTAATGAACATTTATTTGGAAGAAGGGATCAGATTTTAAAAAGCAGTCCTGAATCTGTAAGTATAAACAGACCACAGGACAAAATTTTAAATCATAACCCTTTAAAGACCATTATTGTTAAAGTTAAATATATTATGATTTGGGGGTTGACATTAGGGTGATACTATGATTCTGATTGCTTAATGTTTGAGTATATTATCTAAACATACTCCTATTTACCATATATTTAAAGGAAGGAAGTTGGGTGGGTGGGTGGGTGGAAAGAGTATGAACCAAGTGATATAGCAAATGGCTATTCTCCAAGGACCACCATAACTAAGTTCAAAGAGTATCATAACAGGGTTGGCCAGAGAGTCATGAATTTTTCAGAAGTACTGACATTCCAAGAATATCTCAATCACACTTGGTGCATAGAATAGGTACAATTATAAGATCTTACAGGGATTGAAGTCAGTGGGGAGGGTTTGTGGTGCCTATGTTTTGTAGTGCCAAGTACAATCTAAAAATAGCCCTTCTTGCCGCAAGAGGGAGAAGAAAATCTGTTTCTTACCTTTGATTTGAAAAAAAAGAAAATAAAAAAGGATTGCATGACCCAGAGCCAAAAGTATGATAGTAAGTTTCTGTTCTCTTTATGACTTCCCACTACAACCAACATGGGCTGTCTGAGTGCTTTTCTCAAAGGCAAAAGAAAGCTTTCTGTAGTTCTGTAGTACTTGATCAAGGTGCCTATGTTTCAAAAAAATGTGCACAAAATCATTCTGTCAGGTAATTGCAGCAGTCTTTTCTACACTGTTCTGTGTTTTAAATCTGCAGGAGCCAAGTTTTCTCTCTTGCCTCTCAGGTAGTACTTGTTAAGGGAATTAGATTGTGAACTCCTTAGAAGCAGGAAATAAGTCCCATTTCTCTTAGTGTATGTGCTGTGCCTTATGCATCATTAGAGATTAACGTTGTGTGTATTCCTAGTATTATTGAAAGGCCAACTCAGGTGCCATCTACTACATGGGGCACCGCCTTCTTCATGTCATCTCTTTTGGGTTTAGCACCATCTCATGAAGCAGGGCTTTTTCACCCTTCTTGAGTCATGGGCAGCTTTGGCAGAAACATGTGCATCCCTTCCCAGAAGAATGTCTAAGTGCATAAAATAAAGTGAATAAGATTTAAAAGGAAATCAATTATGTCAAAATACAGTTATTAACATTTTTTAAATTCATGCATATCAGGTTAAGAATCACTGCCCTAGAAATCACTCTGCATATAGTTTGTACATATTGATCTGTTCACACCCCATCTGCTCCCCTATCTAGTGCAAGAGCCATGAAGGTAAGGGCTGTTGCTCTGTAGTCCTGCCACTAGCACAAGCAACTTGCATGTCATATGTGCTTAATAAATTTGTCTTGTAATTGTATGGATTGTTGAATTTAAATGTTTGTTGATGTAATGCTATTTTATCAATTGTTATTGTTTTCAGCTGTTTCAGTCATGTCCTACTCTTTGTAACCCCATTTGGGATTTTCTTGACAAAGATACTGGGACAGTTTGTCATTTCCTTCTCCTGCACATTTTATAGAGGAAGAACTAAGGCAAACAGGGTAAAGTGACTTGTCCAGGGTCATTCAGTTAGTGTCTGAGGAAAGATGTGAACTCAGGGATAGGAGTCTTCCTGATTCTAGGCCTGTCACTCTATCCAACGTGACACCTAGCAGCTCCTCCTCTACCTCCTCATCCTTTCCCCATCTCTATTCTTCTTCCCCCCTGGCATATAAAGTATTATATGCAGGTACTAGACAGATATCTTGTAAGCAGTGGCACAGTGGGTCAATCATTGGATCTGGAACCAGAAGAGGTAAGATCAAATTTAACCTTGACCTTGAGCTAGTTAGTTAACCTGTTAAGCTATAATTTTTTTTCTTAACTCACATTGAAATTTTCTACTTGTTTATAAATATTGGCCTCAATTTCTCCAACTATAAAATGGTTAGAATAGCACCTACCTCCCAGGGTTGTTGTGAGAATCTCATGAGATATTTGTAAAGCACTTAGCATAATACCTGGTATTTAGTAGATATTACATAAATTGCTAGCTGTTGATTTATTAGGATTAGCTTCAAGGCCAGGGAGATCTAAAGTCAAGTCCCATCTATTACACACATGGACTGGGTGACCTTGGGCAAGTCACTAAATATCTCAATGCATGTTGACAACAAGTAGAGAACTCAAGTATTTGAATAGAATTTCCTCATTTGGGAGTTCCCTACATCAAGAAAATCACATCAGTTCTCTTTTCCTATTGTTGTAGATATTGTCTTGAGACACTGAATGCCTGTAAAGGATTATAGTTTTGCATAAAGATTCCTTCAATCAAGTTTTAGCAATCTGGTTGGAATATTTGTAATTAAATATGTTTCGTAATTAAATATGCTTCATGAGATGGTGCTAAACCCAAAAGAGATGACATGAAAAAGGCGGTGCCCCATGTAGTTAGATGGCACCTGAGTTGGCCTTTCAATAATTAATGGAATTAAAATATTAATAAACAAGTAGAAAATTTCAATTTGAGTTAACAAAAAAAAAAATTACAGCTTTAAAAAGTAAGTATGAACAACAAGAAATAGTTTCATAAGGAAAACTTTTTTTTTTCATTTTTGGATAGATAAAAAGAAGGACAAATAAGACATTCTACAGCAAAGATATGGGGATTTATGATACAATTCTAAGCTCAGTTGCAATTTTAAAATATATTGTTTTCAGCAGAGCCAAATGTTAAATGTAGGCAAATCTTTCCTGAACTTTAGCATTGACAAAGTTTTCAGCAATGAACGTGAATGAGATACTTCTATAATGCAATAACCCTGTTACCCCACTGAAGCTGATGTTTCCTTCAGTTTTGCAGCTTTCCACTCATCTGTTCCTGACATACCCTCCTACACATCCTACACAAGGGATCCACTCAGAATGCTGACTGGCGTCTTTCTATTACAGGAGCAATTCTCAAATTTTGGGGTCTCCAGGACCATTTAACATGCTTAAAAATTACTGAGGAGACTTTTTATGCTGCAAAAGTGTTGTGTTTATGTGGATTACATTTATCAATATTTAGTATATTAGAAATCACAGCTGATAGATTTTCAAAATATTTATTAATTCGTTTAAAAATAAAATTAAGCCTAGTACACATTAATGTAAATAATTTCTTTTTTATGAAAAAGAACGATATTTTCCAAAACAAAAATAGTAAGAAGAGTGGCACTGCTCTTTTGGAGTATGAAGAAAAACATAGGTTTTGTGAATTTTGAGGAAACATGTTCTTCTAAGATAAAAGTGACCTCTAAAACAAAGGAAACAGAGCTGCGGGGTTTGTATTTTACTTGCCTCCCTATTGGTTATGACAAGATCAACAAAAACGATTAAATTTTAAAACGAGCTTGCACCATATTTGACATTTTCTTCCAACACAGGGGATCCTGAGAAGACTAATTATATTCAAAAAATGCATTTCCCACAGGAATGGACCTGATCTTTAGCAACACCTGTGACCACAAGGCATGACTACTTCCCCAGGAAACCACTGATTGACTGTATACTCCAAGAGAACCTAAAAAGCAATCTGCACTCTAAGAACTAGCCCTAGTGGTTTTCTTAGTGCATCAGTAAATTCATTTTTCTTTTAGTGTTTACTTTCTGATTTACAATCTTAAAGAAGTCATGGTGGATCAAGTTCTCCCTTTTCTCTGAAGGAATCCAAGTTGGGAAACTCCCGCAAAAGTTTTACATATTTTTTTCAAATCTCTTTAATATCTGGCTTAATAGAAGACAGCTTTTTTCTCATACCTGCTTCCGCGTTCATCTGTTTCCATGTAAATCCAGTCACACGAATACGTAGTTGGAAGGGGGGGATTTTAAAATACAAATTAAGGGATTAGTATTATAAAATTAGTTTGATCTCATGGATACGTCCTCCAAAAAATCTCCAAAACTCCTACCACAGGTTGAAAATCTCAGCTCTCATGGACACAGCTAAAGCGATCCATTTACTCTTCCCTAGAGGACGTTCCATCTCCATTTATACAGGGTTTGACCCTATACCTTTCTCGTTTCCACCAAGAAGAGTCCTAGTTTTCTTCCAGTTTCAGCTCAAGTGCTCTTTCTGACCTCCACAACCTTCCCTCCATCTCCAAGTGACAGTGGTCCCCATCTGTTCTTCCTCCCCCTTCCCTATTACTCTGGATTTACTTTGAATATATGAGGGGTGTGTGTGTGTGTGTGTGTGTGTGTGTGTGTGTGTGTGTGTGTGTGTGTGTGTGTGTGTATGTATGTGTACGTACACACACACATACATACACATACACACAATTTACTTCTATTTGTGGATCCCTCCCGCCCCCCACTAAGCCCCATGAATGCAGGGACTGTTTAATTTGGCTTTTGTTTCTCTGAGCCCCTGACCCTAGCTGAGTTTCACACATCTTAGGGATAAGGAATGCATTCATGATTTCACAAGTATTCTTTTTCTCCAAGTTGAGGAAGTTCCCTAGAATAAAACAGGTCATCATTTGTGCACGAATTTATGATCTCAAAGAGCTGCCTTGGAGTCCTTGGTAGCACATGAATACAGACCTCCCGTATGGTGAAGCATTCTGCCTACCTGTTATTGCAAACTGCCTCTCTTGAACATAGTAGGCACTTAATTTTTTCCTTAATGACATAATAAGCCCTCCCTTTCGCCCCACCCCAGGCCAGCCCAGGTCAGCCCCGCCCAGCCCCGCCCAACCTGAAGACTTTGCGGGACGCAGCTGAGCGCGAGGGCAGAGGAGGAGGGGCTGAGAGGCACGCGGGTGGAGGGTGGTTGGCCTCAGTTCTCTTCTCTCCCCTACAAGGGAGGGGCAGGACTGGTTTTGAGCCCGCCAGGTGGGACTGGACAGAAAGTGGGGCCAGGCTGCGGAGACCTGAAGGGAAAGTGGTTGTTAGGCAACCAGGGACTGCAAACTCTTCCATGGAGGAGAAGAAGGCCATCAAAAAGCTGGACCAAAGCATAAAACAGCTAAAGGATTGTAAAGTCCTGGACGAGAAGCAAGTGCAGACTCTGTGCGAGAAGGCTAAGGAAATCCTAATGAAAGAGTCAAATATTCAGGAGGTCTGTTGTCCCATTGTTGTCTGCGGTGATATCCATGGTCAATTTCAGGATCTTTTGCAGATCTTAACGATTGGTGGGGAAATACCAAACAAAAACTACCTGTTCTTGGGTGACTATGTTGACAGAGGCTTTTACTCAGTGGAGACTATGACTTTTCTTATATCTTTAAAAGTACAATATCCAAAGTGCATTACACTATTGAGAGGAAACCACGAGAGTCGAGAGATTACTCAAGTTTATGGTTTTTATGATGAATGCAAAAGGAAGTATGGAAATGCCAGTGTCTGGAAATATTTTACAGACCTATTTGATTACCTCCCCCTTGCAGCTTTAGTGGACAGCCATATATTTTGCGTCCATGGGGGTCTGTCTCCCTCCATAGATACCCTGGATCATATAAGAGCTTTGGATCGCTTTAAAGAAATCCCTATGACTGGACCAATGTGTGATCTGTTATGGTCTGATCCAGATGATTTTGAGGGGTGGGGGACTTCTCCAAGAGGGGCTGGCTACACATTTGGACCAGACATTTCTGAAATATTTAGTCAGACCAATGGCCTTTCACTCATTACCCGGGCTCACCAACTTGTTGATCAGGGTTATGCCTGGAGTCATAATGACAAGGTGTTGACCATTTTCAGTGCACCCAATTATTGTTACCGTTTTGGGAACCGGGCTGCTATCCTGGAACTGGATGATCCTAAAAAGTACTCCTTTCTACAGTTTGAGCAAGCACCTCGAGGGAAGTGCCCGTCCATCTCACTTCTACCTTTTCCCTATAGGCAGCCTTGGGTAAAACACAGGGTAAATATTAGGCAGTATTTGCAGAATCTTTTTAAAAAATAAGAATAATTTTGTTCTGTGCATTGAAATGTATCAATAAAATCCCATCCAGGGACAAAATGGGCCATATTGATAGTAATGAGCAGTGAACTAAATTTGAGGATGAAATAACAGCACACAATTGTTTGAAATCAGTTAGTTCGACAGTTTGCCTGCTATACACAATTTTTTTTTTTTTAGTAACTTTTCTTTTTCTTTAGGACTGATCAAATAGTAAAGTTTACCAATACCTTCATTAATATATAATTTTACTTGGAGAATTTGGCATGAACTGTAGAATTACTTAATTGTTTTTGTTTAAACTAACTTCGTTTGTCATATTAACTCCCTACCCCTTTTATCAAAATGTAGAAATTATTTTAACTAGAGAAAAGAAAAAAAAAATTAACTGAACTGACTTCATATGGGTGGGAAAATGATGCAGGGATGTGTCAGGGAATGTTGTCAGAACCAAAACAAAACAAAAAAGCTTTGCAAGGAGGAAGAGTATGTGAAGGGCATTGTATTTTTTCCTAGGAATTGCTATGTCAAAGATGACTAACTTAAAAATAAGCACACAGAAAAAAAGGATTTAAAAAGTGGGACTTTTTTTTTAAACTACTGTAAATTCAGAAAATAACATATTTAAATGTCATACATCAATATCTTTTTGGCACTCCCATTCCAATGACATGGGTAGCCCCTCCAGGGATTCGACTGACATTCTAGGGGTCTTACTTTAAATCTCTCTCTTTTTTTGTTTTTTCGGTCAATCAATAAACATTAAACAAAACAATAAACATACTAGTTGCCAGGCACTGTGCTAAAGGGATCCAGAAAGAGGCAAAAGACCTCAAGGAGCTCAATGTTGGAGACAACATGCAAACAAATACATACAAAGCAAGCTGTATACAAGATTAATAGGAAATAATTAACAAAGAGAAGTCACTGGAATTAAGAGAAGTTGGGGAAGGCTTCCTGTAGAGAAGGTGGTAGATACCTGTGGGAATAACAGGCCATCCAGGTGCTAGGGAGAAAAAAAAAAAAAGTTCTGTCAACAAAAGGTAGTCTTTTTATAACATTATTTTTGATATGTTTTAGAAGAAAAAAAATGATTTGAATTTTTCCTATTCTTTTAAGCAACTGTGCCTCTACCATTGATGAACTGTTTTCCCAACTGCAATAGTTTTAAACATAGTTCAAAAAATGTCTTGTTTTAGTACCATCTTGTTCTCAGTAAAAAAATTCTGAAAATTTTCCACTTTTTACTGGTGTTCTTTTAAAAATACAACTTATGAACACTATGAAGTAAGCATTTTTCTTTGACCTGGAAAGCTATTTTTTTTTCCTTTTTTCTTCCCCAGAGAGGTGCAATTCTTAGTAGGTACTTTTTAAAAGTGAACTTATGAATACTTTTCTTTAAATATCCTTCTCTATTTGTGATAAAGAGTTCTCATTCCCTTAGCCCACCAAAAAAAAAAAAAAATGTAACAAAGTATATGGTTCTGATTCGTTTTTTTTTCTGATTTCCAGTCCAGTACTCTATCCACCATTCCACCTAGCTGCTCACACTTAAAAACATTGTTCATAAAAGTTTATGGATCATTGTTATTGTGACATGTGAGTGGTTACGAACAATAGATCTGTTTATGAGAATGTTTCAAGTACAGTTTATTTACTGAATTCTAAATGATATTCTTCATTCTATATTCATGTTTGGTATCATTCATCTCATTTTCATCTTTTTTTTTTTTTTTGTTGGAGTTCAACTAGGACTAACTTAAGGACAAAGTCTCTGTCCTGCTATTATTCCTTTGTATTTAATCTTCTGTAAGTTATTATGCAGGTAGATAAGATGATTGCATTTAGTAATTGAATCAGAGTATTGAATGAAAAATCATGTTATTATTATTATAATTATTTTATATAAATACATTATAATTATGTTAATAGTTATATTACATATAATTTTTTATCATTATTATTATACAAGTAAAGCAATGCTTCTGGTCTTTGCTTGATCTAGCTGACACAGTCCTAGACAAGGATGCTAGCTTTATCACTGTCTGATTAGTATTGAAGCATTGATCATTGAAGGGATGGCTTCAAGTGTTCCTGATGCTAGAAAGTAGGTGGAAGGTAGAGTATATTTAGCAGAGCTCAGCAAGACAAGAAAGTGATTAAGCCTGAGAATACTGAGGAGTCAAAGAAACCTTCTCCTACCCTTCCATGATTATATTGTGACAGCCATATATAATCCAAAGCCAAAAGATGGTTTCTTTTCAATTTTGGAAGATTTAAAATTCTTAACTAATCATTAACAAAATATTATTTCTCCTCCTCTTCCTTGTTATTATGCTATAATTGATATTTATCATCATACCAATATAACATGAATATGCTATGTATAACAGGCTTTTTTTTCCCACTTGTGATTCAGTCATTGCACTCATGTCTGACTCTTTGGAGCCCATTTGGGGTTATCTTGGCAAAGATTCTTGAATCAAAGATTCTGGAATGGTTGGCCATTTCTTTTTATAGCTCGTTTTACAGATGAGGAAACTGAAGCAAACAGAGTTAAGTGACTTATCCAGAATTACACAATTGTGTTATCAGATACTGTAAAGTAATTGTAGACAGATTTGAACTCAGGAAGATAAGTCTTCCTGACTTCAGGTCTGCCACTCTATCCATGAACCACCTAGCTGCCCTATAAATTGGTAACGTGTATTCTAATAAAAAAAACTCTGAATCCCCAATCCTTTTGCATTGCTTTCTTATAACTAGCCTATAATTAATAACATGATTTCACAGAAAGTTGTGAAAAATGACTGTTTACTTATAATAGAGTTGCAGGGGAAAATAAAAAAATGCATTTGTAGCAAACAATAAAAATTGAAATTTCCAAGGGAAAAAAACCCAAAAACTCACCTCTTATATTTTGATCCTCAAGAGGTCTCAGGACCTTGCTTCCTACTTGCTCATACTACCTTATTGGCATAATACTCTTAAATAGTAACTAACTGATACTAATAAGTATAATGAGTGATATTTAATCTTTAAGATTCTTCAATATGTTATTCTGTAATGGAAGGGTGATTTTGACCCAAGGTATCACTTCATCAAATCTTGCATTGCTGGTATAGGGGAAAATGTTGGAAAACTAGAACAGAAGGTAACATAGCAGAAGTGTAACATAAGGCTAGGAATCCAGTAACTATGCAACCATTTCCTTCTTCTAACTTCTTTTTTTT
>CM053592.1:66779439-66829246 GCA_028646515.1 Pseudochirops corinnae | reverse complement strand
TAACTGATATATGTTTGATTGATTAAAGTGAAACCGTTAACCCATTTTGAGTTGCTTTCCTTTAGAAAAGCAGATCTAAGAACCTGTGCTAGTAGCCGCCCTAGGTATGCTAGGGTGCTTGCTGTTACACACATCATTGTTGAAAATTAGAGAAGTAATACAACTAATATTTGGATGGTATTTGAATATTTTATCACAATTTTTTTTTGAGTTTGTGATAGACTATTCTTCACATTCATTGAGTATACTCCACTGGCTGCTGGATGTGGGGTTAGGATGATTTAGATTCACATTCTGCTTCAAACACTAATTAGCTGCATGACCCTGGACAAGTCATTTTTCTTCTTTGGGCTTCATCTATGAAATGAAGGAGTTGGATTTAATAACCTCTAAGGCTCCTTCCAGTTCTACACCAATGAGCCAGGCTATCATTAACATGAAAAATGTGGTGGGTCTTGTTGTTGTTGTGGTTGTTATTGGTATTGGGTTTTTGTTTTGTTTTGTATCTGTGAGCATCTCAGAATCTTTAAAAATGTTGAATATACCAGATGCACTCCCATACTCTCTGGGCAGGAATCCATTAAAGGAAATTATCTCCTCATACCCAGAAAAATGCTAATTTCAGAAATATAATTCTATGCCCTATTCATCATTAATTTTCTGTACTTATAGAAAATATTTGTACTAATGGACTAACTCAATGGACTTCTGATTCAAATGAATAACTCAGTCTGGAAAACAGACATTCTCTATTCATTTTTCCCCCGTGTGAAATGCAGTAGTCTCTTTTGAATGACTACAAATCCTAGAGAAGCACAACATCTTAAGATGAAAAATCACTGGTGACCAAACAGGCAACAGGGAGACCTACAGTGGGTTTAGTTTGACTGCTGGATATTAACAACAAAATAAAAAGTTTTACCTTTAAGAAGTAGCAGTGAGGGGAAAGGATACCATCAGATCCAATTATAATCATAAAAGTCTATGTTCCAGCGTCTGGAAGGAAAGTGTGAGATAATAGATGCACAGTTCACCTACTTCATTTGTACCTAGGGAATGTAAAAGAAGTAGAAAAAGGCCTCCAGCATGGTGCACATATACCCTGTGGAGGATTAAAGGAAGGATATGTACAACTGAGTGAAATGAGAAGACATTGATGAACTGTGATCTGTACCAAGTGAGGAAACACATGTATTGCTGAAATCATGGATCTGAAAGTACAACTAATAATAATAATTATTATTATTATTATTATCATAATTGTAATAAAATTCATATAATGGGCAACTAAGTGGTACAGTGAATAAAGTCCTGGGCATGGAGTCAGGAAGACCTGAATTCAAATCTGGCCTCAAACAGTTACTAGTCATATCATCTAGGGCAAGTCATATAACTTTTGTGTGCCTCAGTTTCCTCATCTGTAAAATGAGTATAGTTATAGCACCTGCTTTGCAGGATTTTTATGTTATGACAATCAAATGGGATAATAATTGTAGAGCACTTATCATAGCATCTGGTACATAGTAGGTGCTATATACATGTTATTATTACTATTATTATTATTATTATTATTATTATTATTATTTCGGGTGGTGGTGGTGGTAGTAGTAGTAGTAGTAGTAGTAGTAGTAGTTGTAGTAGTAGTAGTAATATATGATGTTTTAAACTTTGCAATTTTCTGCACATGCAGTATATCATTTGATCCTTACAATAATCTTTTCCAGTGGGTTACTAATATTATCCAAATTTTACAGATGAGGGAACTGAAGTTTTGTGAATGTTGAGTGTCTTGATCAGTCTCACATAGCTATTGAGTTTCTGAGGTTAGGATTCAAACTCAGGTCTTCATGATTCTAAACCCAGCATTCTGTCTACTATGCTATGTACTTTCTACTAAATGTGAAAGATATTTAAAGGTTACAAAATCTTTTTTTTCAAGTAAACCCATAAGACAGGTAATAGAACTATAAATAACTCCATTTTACACATTAGAAAACCGAGGCTCAGAGGAGTTTAAGTCACTTGCCACTATCTCCTAGTAAATGTTGGAGTCGATATTGAAACAGAGGTCCAAAAACCTTGATTCCATTTCCTCCATACTAGGTCCAGCTCAAGATCTTTGATATTATGATCCTAAATACCCTTTATCCAGTGTGCCCTGCCTGTTCTTATTATTCATTCCTACCAACTCTGATCATCTTGAAGACCTTGAATATAGTCAGAAGAAAAGGCTTTTTGTGTCAACTGACTATTCCAAGAAAGTACTAAGATGATTTCTTGTCTAAGTTAGGTGACTCTGGTTTCTTCTGGCTTAAACCAGTGAAGAGTAAGTTTTAGTAAGTTCTTTCAAGTTAAAATGTCTCAAGCAAGAGACCAATAATTGATTGAATCTTCTGTCCAAATAATCTACTTATATAGTTATGTGTGAAGAATCTCATTACCAGTAGAATGGCCATAGATTAGAAATCCTTTTAAAAAAACAACTCATTTTTTAAAAAACGTAAGAAAGAAAAATGTAAAATAATCCTCAAACTTGCGTGACTTCTGTTTCTGCAGCAACAATGGTGAAGTTGACAAAAAGGAATAGAAAGTGTAAGATTGTCTATATACGTTAACTGTGACACTCTAAATATATTTTTGTGTAAAGCACTCAGAAGTGACAAATTATTAGAATAGCAGAATTTTAATAATGATATTCACACACACACACACACACACACACACAGAGCAAGGAAACCAGAACACAAGAGGTAACTGCAGCTCAATAGCTGATGCCCATGAAATGTAGTAATTCCTAGAAAGAGTAAGGTCTATAGCATGGTGAGTTCATATCCTCTGTGAATTATCTACAGGAGAATATCAAAAAGCACGATAAAAGACAAAATGGAGCAAGGAGGAAGGGGTTTCTACATATGGAGGGAATGTCCATATAAATAGGATGACACTGATTCAAAGGAATATGAATTCAGGCTTATTTCTGTAACATTGTGAGGGAAATAATAAAAAAAAAAGATTAAGAAATAGAGGAAATGATGCAGTGAAATCAGATTTTCATTAGTGAACTGTTAGGCTTCTCAGAAGAAAGAAATACATGATTATAATGACAAAATTGTGAACTAATGTCAATGACAAAAGCTGCTCGAATTCTGGAAGAAGGGAGGGTCATACTCAATGATGCTTTAGCTTCCTTTCCCGATTCTGTTCAGTTTGGACAATCTCTCATAAAAATAGAAATTATTTCTTTAACCTTTGCTTTGTTTGGACATGAATCAGTCACATAGTTTCCACTCAGTGTCTGGGAGACAGAATAGCCATGTGATTTAAGAGACTCAATGTAAGATTTAGGGTTGAAGATTATGAACTCTACAATTTTCATATGATCCAGCACACAATTTTGAATGACTTTTTTACACCAACATTATCATTTTAAAAATCATTAGAAGGTGAAGATGCTATCTGAATTAATTCTTCTTCATAAGTAAATTTAAAGGTAACCACATGGCATATATGTGAATATTGACTACAGAAAAAAACAAAACAAAACAAAATAGTAACTAGAGTGGTAACATTGTAGAAGAACCAGAGCTTCTTTCTAGTTTTTTATATCATGTGTTGTGTGGCTTGACTGAGCCACATCACTTCTACATGGTCATTGTCCAAAGGAAATAGAGATTTAAAGGATTAGAACAACATACGTGTTGTCTATGTATGTACATAAGCATGTTCATATAGCCAATGGAACAATACATTTATATGTATAGGTGCATATTGTGTATGTATGGAAGTAATATTTGGAAAAGTAGAAATGGACCTAATTCCACAGTTGACTTACACACAACTGAGAGTTGACACTTTCTGTATTCCTAGTTTCTTTAGAATCAAGAAAATTACCTAATAATAATCATAATATTCAATGTCAGGTTCTCCTTAACATTGAAATATGCGTGTACACATGCACACAAATACTTCTATGTAAGATGTTCCCAAAGTCTTAATGCTGTTTTAACTTTCAATAGTTTAAATTCCATTATGCTGGTGGCTATTCAATTATGTATGATTGACGTGGTGAGGTGGCACAGTGAATAGAACACAGGCTCCTGGAGTCAGAAGGGCCTGAGTTCAAATGTGGCCTTAGACACTTAACACTCACTAGCCATACAAACTTGGGCAAGTCATTTAACCCCAACTGCCCTGCCTTCGCCCCTTCAAAAAGCGAAAATGAATAAATGAACAAATAAATGAATGAATGAACAAATAAATTGTGTATGATCATCATTGTGGCACACTGAAACTTGAACTCTGTATTTCTGACTAGCTGTTAATATTTTTTTTTTCTCTTTGACCTGGAAGCTCTAGATTTTCACTATGATCTTCTTGGAATTTTTTTTTTTTAATTTTGGAAATTCTTTCAAGAGGTAGCTGGAGAAATCTTAGTACTTTCTACTTTGTAATCTGGTTCTAAGAGATCTTGGACAGTTTTCCTATAAGATTTCATGAAATATGGTGTCTAGGCTTACTTTATTTTTTATCATTATTTTCAAAAATATAATGATTTTTTTTTTTTTGCTCTATTCTCCAGGTCAGTTGCTTTTACCATGTTTTATTTTGTTTTCTTCTGCTTTTTCAGCCTTTTGAGTTTGTTTTAATATTTCTTGTTGCCTTATGGAACAATGGTTTTACTTTGGTTCATTCAGATTTTCAGGGAGTTTGTTACTTGGGTAGGGTTCTGTACTTCTTGCCCCAAGTTGTTAATTCCCTTTCAATTTTTCCTTTCATGGCTCTCAATTCTTTCCCATTTTTTTTTCTTGAGCATTATACTTTCATTTTTAAAAAAACATTTTAAACTTTTTGTTTTCTTTTCTTTTTATAACTCTTATTTCATCTGTTCCAGGAGTTCTAGTTCAGTTTGTGTGAAATGAGATGTGATCATGAATGCAAATGTGAGTAATAGTGAAAGGAAATTCCATTCTCTTCCTCCAGTCTGAGCCAAACTGCTGGTACTTGCTTTTCGACTTCCTCTTTTCTCAGTACACTGCCTAGGGTTTCCATACTTCAACATGTTACCCCTGTGCAAAGGTCCCTTGTTCAGTTCATCTTGGATATGTGACTATGCAGAGCTGGGTAGTGAGCAACAAAGCTATCAACTGTCTCATGTCCCCATTGCAATGCCCTGGTATAGGGCTTGGGGTGACTCATTATGGGTCTGGAACTTTCTCTTTCCCTGGTGTATAGCCTCTCTGGGTGTTGGAATGTTCTATACCTTGGTATACTCCTGCCCTGACTGCTATCCCCAGTGTCAATAGACCTCTCTTTGGTCCCATGTGCCAACTTGGGCCAGACAAAGAATTCACAGTGACTTTTCCGGATTTCTCCATCAGAATTAGGTCTGATACATTTTATAAATCTATATGAAAGTTTTACAAATGGAAATATGACTACATTGCTTCTTTTTATTCTTCTGTCTTGGCTCTACATACTGTAAAACTTCTTATCTATGCTTTCATCTACTGTGCTGCTTACTTATGTCTTGTTAATACTATCAGCATCAATATTTATTATTTATAGGTTCTTAGTATTCAAATAAAGCCTATAGAATACTTTTTTTTCTTTTTTTGAGGGGGGGAGACAGGGCAGTTGGGGTTAAGTGACTTGCCCAAGGTCACATGGCTAGTTTTTGTGTTAAATGTCTGAGGCAGGATTTGAATTCAGGTCCTCTTGACTCCAAGGCCGGTACTCTATTCACTGCACCTAGAATACTTTCCTAACAACTATGTGAGGTAAGCAGTATAATTATTATCTCTATTTTTATATGAAAAAAAAAGGTTAAATGGCTTTCCCAGTGTCACATAGAAAATAAGAGAGAGTAATCTTATTTCAAGTGAACCCTAAGATCATAGGTATCAGAACTGCAATGGGACTGGAAATCATGTAATTGAAGCCTTAATTTTATAGATAATGAAACTGAGTCTCGAAGGAGCTAAGTGAATGAAATAAAAGAATAAAATAGCATTTTTGAAGTATTTACTAAGTTCCATGCACTATGCTAAGAGCCAGGGATACCAATATGAGTGGCTCTGTCTCTGTTCTCAAGGAGCTCAAACTCGAATTGGGGGAGATAACACATATAGGAACTTTCAAATGGAAAATGAATAAAAAAAGACTTTGTGATCTTTAGGGTTAGACAATAGTGTGAATTGTAAGGCCCATAATAGCAGGCAGATGGTAAAGCTTAGCATGCTAGAGAGCATAGTATCATAACAGATATTAAGGCCGGGTTGATCTCCAGTCTTACCAATAAGAATCTAGTTGTTTTATTCTACCTTGTTTAGGAACCATGACCATGATCAGCTGGAGGGATGGTGGGTTTATGGAAAGAGAATTATATAAGTTCCTGGTTTATGATTATTGGAAAGAAGGGGAAGTGAGTTTAAGAGTCAGTCAGTGAAGTGGAGCAATTTCCCTCCAATAGGGATTAATGTCCAAGGTCAGCTTCTATTTTGGAATAGGAAAGAGGAAAGGGGTATTGACAGGAAGTTTAGTAGAAAGGGATACCCATGATATTTGATTCTGCTAGACACTCTGGAGTCAGGTGGAATCTGGGCAGCAGATGGTCTGGAGTGGAGCAGAGAAGGGCTTCCTGCTACAGCTTGCTCCTCTTGAGCCCACATCACACAAATTGTAGCTGTCAGAGAAATCATCAAATCCCTTGGCTCTGATACTAAATCCATTGTTCTTTCTCCTAGGCCAGCAAGTATTAAATTAAATTAAAAAACAAACAGATCATAATAGCTATCAACCAATTTTACCTCACTTACCCCTGTCCCACCCACCACCACTACCCTTTACTTCTAGCCAAGTTGCGAGCAGAGACAGAAATCTTAAAGAAAAGGCATTTCTAGATAGACATTGTCCAAATCGATCTGAGAGATAATGCTATCGACCCTCAACATAGAATCTTCACCTTGAAAAACTAAATATTAGAGGCAAGTACTACAGAATCTCTTGAGTAAGATAAGTGGAATTTAACTTAGTTGCCTAGCTTGAGGTATTAGGAATTCCTAAACTATCAGACAACTGGGAACCAAAATAAAAACCGGACACCAAATGTTCCCTGTGGCCTCCAAAGTAAAGTTCATATTCTTGATATTCAAGGACCTCTACAGCCCAACACAACTATACCATTCTAGCCCCATTTTATAATATAATGATCTTGGAATTCATAATAATGAACTGATTTTCAAAATAGGTAGAAAAATGGTAAGAAAACATCTAGTTGCCCTTGATGGGCTCAAGTTACCAGTCAAGTCACCAGGAACCAAATGAATTATTTCCCTAGTTCTGAAAGACCAGACTTCTTAAAGAGGAGTGATTTCAGATCAGTTCGGAAAAACAGAACTGGTTAAAACTTCTGTCATTGTCAAATCAGGATTAGGTCTCCCAAGTAGCCTCACCTAGTCTCAAAAAAAAATAAGCAGGTAGAGAGATAAGTGGAAGAAAACAAACATTTATTTAGCACCTACTCTGTCAGGCATTATGCTAAACACTTTACAAACATTATCCCTATAGATTCTCACAAGCCTGTGAAATAGGTGTTATAATCACCATTTATGATTGCACAAACTGAGGCAGAGAGAGGTTAAGTTACTTGCTCAGAATCACACAGCCAGGAAGTGTTTGAGATTGGAATTAAACTCAGGTCTTCTTGACTAACGGTCTGAATCTCTCTATGTATTGTTACAACATCATTTACTAGTTGATTTAAAGGCTGAATCCTCACTTACTAGATTTGATATCCAGAAGATTCTTCTTTAGATCTAGATTGGATGATTCCTTAAGTCCTTTCCAACCTCAGAAAAACTGAAACCTGGGAAAGATCTTAGCTTAAAAAGGCCAAGGTCTCCCATTGCATCTGGGGCCATCTGTAGTCATCCTGACCTATGTCTTTCCATTGGCCTCCAGTGACTCTGGAGGGGAGAGAAAGGCTGACGCTTTGCACATCTCTGTCTCACTTAATTTTAAGTAAAGACTTCAGCCTCCTGACACCATTGGTCCTCTTTGAGAATGAAGGATGAAAAGCAAACAAGTCCTTTCCACTTTTGAGAGTCCACGATTCTGAAATTCTCTTAAAGTCTACTTTATCTCTCTATTCGCTTGTTGCATTCCAACCCTCTCTTTCAAAATGGATTCAAATTCTTCTTCATCTAAGAAACCTTACCTGTTTTCCCTATGACCTCCCACCCAGATGGAAATGACCTTTCCCTTTAGACCTCTTATAGCATTTCATCTTTTAACACTGCAATGCACTTATAATAAGATATTATATCTTCAATGCTTATATAATTATTATACTGTAACAATATTGTAATTAAGACAGATACATTTTGTTATACTGGCATTTTATTTCCTCCAATGCTTATCATAGTTGGTGCTTAACAAATGTCTTCTGTATTCTTTTATTTTCTTGAATTTTCAAACTAACTAGAACCTTAAAGACCATGTAGCCCTATCCCCATAATTTTTCATATTAAACAGAAAAGAAAAGAAAACGGAGGCCCAGAGAAAATGACTAGCCCAAGGTCACATCGTTAAGCAGACCAGGATACAGTCGTGTGTCCATATTTATTGAAGAAATATCACTCTTTCTCTCTCTTGTATGTCAGATCCTTTGCTTTTCCCTGTGTTTCTCTAATAAAAATGACAAGTTTAGCTATCCATGTCTTTGTATTACGCTCACGCTGAGTCTAGTGTAACATATTGCAATCTCTCTCATTGTCTGCAAGTCTCACTCACACAGCATGGTGAAGTTCTAACCCAGCACGACCACCACAGTCAGGTACAGCCTGTTTAATTCCCAGTCACATCTATTACTAAAACTTGAGCAAGGACAATGATCTTACTCTCTTAGCAGGGGAAGCTACAGTCTTGTTTCTAATATTGTCTAATGATCAAGAAGCAGGAAGTCATGCACCAGAGGAATCACAATGGCAACTTCAATTTATGAGGAGGTAGTTTTGATAGTATAGTTGAAACGACCCAGAGTCCCAGAGTCTGAAAGTAATTAGACCGAACTTAGGAAGATTTGGGCCATGGATGGCTAAGAATTTTAATAGAAGTCCAGGCTCATGTAACTGATACTTTCTCTAGCTATTTACAATTCATGGCCAAAGAGCAGAAAACAGAATGATCATGCTACTCATAGAATTTTAGAGCTGGAAGAGGCCTTAATCACTATGGACTCTGATACCTACCACTACATCTGTTATATTAAAGAATATACCAAACTGAGTTTCAGAGTAGGGAAATGTCTTGTCTGTGGTTAGAAAGGCTGCCTGAAAACCAATCTAGCTCTTTTTTTTTTCCTTCCTCCAAGTTCAGTGTTTATCCCAAAGCTATAGCTAACATTTTTTTTCCCCTGGGTCAAGTAACATTAAATACACTCTCAAACTTTTTAAATAGATATATTCAATTGAACAATATGTGCTGAAGGGAAACAAGAAAGAAGGGATTTCCCTGAGGATGCAGTCACCAAAGTAGGGGAGGAAGAAGAATCACAACACATCAAAGGAAAAAAAAATATTCTTACTGACTAGGAGCTAAATTCAATTGCTTCTAAAAGCTTGAAGGACTAAGAGTTCCATCAGTGTACTCTAAATGTACATACTCTGTGAAAATATTTGGTCACCTCACCCCAGGCATGATTGTATTTGTTCCCCTATATAATACGATGGCTCTTCTATAACTCACATTCCCTCAGAGAAGCCTACCTCAGCAAGGTGTTAAGAAGCAAGCATTCCAGTTGTGTGATTCAAATACTTTAAGCATCCTAGGGATATTTTAGTAGAGTTGCTTATTAACCAAATACATCTCTCTAAATATTGAAACATGTAAAAGAAATATCTGTGGCCAGACAGGTCATCCCTTTCCCCTTGCTTAGTCTGAGGAGCACCTCTTGTCCCATCAATACTTACGGTCGGAGAACAGGGATCAGTCACTAGCAGCCGTCTTTCATCTTAAGCAAAATGCAAAAGGACAAGGGGAAATTGTTCAGACTAAAGAGAGTAAGAAAATAGATTTCAGAGGAAAATTTTATCCAAAGATTCAAAAGATTAGCTTCCAGTGGAAGTCAGATTCATACATTTAATATTTTGTAGAGTTTTCCATTTTGGAGCACACATCAAAGTATAATGTATGTGACAGCAGTGTTTTCACTCTTTTCCCCCCATTCATTATATATGAATAAAGATTATATTGCTATTCCTGTTAGAATTAGATATATTGTTTTAAATGCATTAATAAAAGCATGACCAACACTGGCTGAATCATTTTATACTGCCTCATTCTATCATCTGCTGTGTAGAGTTCTCTTCATCCTATATCACTATTTCTCCCCTTCATAACATTTCTTTTTCCTGTTCTCATCTAAGTTCAGCTAGTTTTTCCTCCTATGCTCACTTCCTAGAAGGGCTATGACCTCTGCTTCACATATAGTTGATCTAACAAGTGGTAGCCTGCTTCAGCTTCAAATCCTGCATGTCAACAACAAGCCAACGACCATTTATTAAGTGGGTAGTATTTGCCATGCACTATGAGGATACGATTTAAAAAGCCAAAACATAAACAAAAAATAAGCAAACAAAAACAAGTTCCTACTCTCAAGGAGCCCATGGTCTAGTGGACATCTCCTATGCCTTATACCCACCCTGTCTAAGCTTCACATATATTCCCACCTCAGCCCCTCACCTAACAACTTTCCCAGTTCCATTTTTCACAGCTTTCTCTAGCCTGAATTCCCACATTCTGATTTCATTCTCATCACTATGCCTCTAATCAACATCCACTCTGTACAGAACTCTGTACTAAGTGAGATAAAAGTATTTTTTGTAAATTCAGATGACATCTGAAAGGGAAAAAAAAGGGAAAGACCAAGGAGAAAAACACAAAAATAAAGAATATGTTCTCCTTCTCTATTTTGACAACAATTCCTGCCATGGCTGGAGTATGTTTGAACCCTATGCCATCCTCTAATTCATATCAAAACCATTTATTAAAATGCACCATACAGAATATAGTGAAGTGGTAGTGTAAGGGCAATCACATTAGGGTCAGAAAGACATGGGTATAAATATCACCCCTGACACATACTTGACCTTTAGTGACCCTTAGTAAGTCACATCATTTGGTAACTCTCTAAAACTATTAATTGCAGGGAAAGTCTGGCCTGCATTGGTGGAGGAAGAATCCTCATCTGAGAGTTACTTATATCAAATTATATTTCTAGTCCCTATCCCTATAGAGACTACAAGTCTTTGAGAGCATGTCCATGTCCTGTGACTGTATTCCCAGTGCTGATAATAGTGATTTGCACATAATAATCACTCAAGAAAAGTTTGCTGAGTGACTGAACGACTATGTACAAAGTCCTTACTATGAAGTGGAATATAGATGTTCACAAAGTACAAATCCTGGTACTAAGAAATTTTACAATGAAATAAGGGGGAAGAAAAACATGCACAACAGTAATTAAAATTAATAATAATTCAAGGTTTTATGTCATAAATTCAAACAAAATGCTATAAGAAACTTGAGTGCTGTTAGACTATTTTTACATGGTAAAGTAGGGAGGAAATCACAGAAGGCTTCTTGGAGCAAGTGGTACTTGAACTAGATTTTGTTTATTCTAGGTAGAGAGGAAAAGGGGTGGTTTAAGAGAATACTAGAAGATTTTATGAACTGATACAGAGTAAAATGAGCAAGAGCAGGAAACAAATTTATAATATAACAATATTTTTAAAACTAATACTTTTGAAAGACTTAAAATTTCTGATCAATGAAATGATCAACCACAATTCTAAAGGACCAATTTTGAAGAATGCTGCCTATCTTCTGAAAAAAGAGATGGACACACAGTTTTAAATATGACCAATTTGGGAATTCTTTTTGTTTAATTGTACATATTTGTTAGAGGGGTTTTATTTTCCTTTCCTTTTTCCCCAGTTGTGGGAGTGAAGAAAGGGAAAGAAAATAGATACTTGCTAATTGAAAACTTTTTTATGTGTGTGAGGCAATTGGGTTTAAGTGGTTACACACCTAGTAACTGTCAAGTATCTAAAGCTAGATTTGAACTCAGGTCCTCCTAACTCCATGCCCTATCCACTGTGCCACCTATCTACCCTCCCTTTGATTTTCTTTTTGTTTTTTTTCTTATTACTGAAATTTAAGTATACAATAAGAAACAATATAAATATAAATACTGAAAAGGCACAAAATAAGAAAAGAAAAAAGCATGTGCACAGCAGAATGTAAAAGAAGATTCAAAATATATAGCAATAAATTTCCATTTCAAGAAAGCCTATATAATAAACACTATTTGTTTTGTTGAGAGCTGTCCATCTTTTCTTTGCTTCCTTGTTAACTTTCTTTTGTTCTCTTCTGTGCACTTTTACTATGTTCTTTTTCCCCTTCCTCTACCCCTTCCCCCCTACAATTAATCATGGATATATTTATATATTGATATAGATATAGATACACATACATATATGTACACACATGTGTGTATATGTGTATATATATATATATAACTTTTTCTAACAAACTCTACTTTTGATCTTTGTTTTTATGATTGTCTCTTATTTCCTGTCCCTCCTAACTCCTTTACTTCTACCCTGTACCTTGACTTCGTATTACTTAACCTACCCACCCCCCAAAGATCCTTCCCTTGTCCTTCATTCTCATTAATCTAAAATCACTTCTTTATTCCCTCCCTTTAACCTATTTCCCCACACTCCCCTCTAGAGGCCCATCCCTCATCTTCTCTCCTGTCTCTATTGCCTTAGTGCTTTTATTTCTTTCTGAAATATTTCTTTCTTTCTGAATTTAGACTTTTATACTCTTCCAGATATCTATGTATTGTTCCCTCTTGAACCTATTCCCCAGTGAAAGTAGGTTTCCAGAATTAAAAACCAAGGTCCCCTATCTAATATTCCCCTGTGTTGTTTCTTTCTCGCACACCTCATTTGTGAAAAATAATTGCTCTTTTGAGTTGTTCCTAAAGAGTTTTACTTTTTATATTCATATACTCAGGTCTATCCCAATCTTTCTCAGGAACTACCCAATTACTAATAACAATCTTAGAAATACGTTTTATAGTTTACATGCATAAGAGGTAAACAAACAGTCTGTCCTTACTGGTTCTATTGTAATTGTTCTTTGCTATACACCTTATGTTTCTCTATTAAGTTCAGTTATTCTTTTTTAAACAAAATCCTGAAAGTCTGACAGTTTACTAAATGACCTTTTTTTTAAATTCAGGATTTAATTTTAATATGCTTGGGAAAACAAACAAACAAAATAATTTAAAGAGAAATAGTGAAGGACAGAGTTGTAATAGCAGAGGGAAAATAGTCCAATCTGACTCGAACATAAAAAAAAAAAACAGAAGAAGATAAGGCTGCAGAACTTATTGCAAGAATAATACATTTTGATCAGGTTACATTTATTCTAGCAATGCAAGGATGGTTCAATATTAGGAAAACCATCAGTATCATCGATCATATCAACAATAAAACTAGAAAAAAAACATATGATTATCTCAACAGATGCAGAAAAAAACTTTTGACAAAATACAACATCCATTCCTATAAAAAGCACTAGAAAGTATAGGAATAAGTGGAGTTTTCCTTAGAATAATAGATAGCATCTATTTAAATCCATCAGCAGGTATTATAAGTAATGAGGATAAACTAGAAGCATTTCCAATAAGATCAGGAGTGAAACAAGGATGTCCACTATCACCCCTCTTATTCAATCTGGTACTAGAAATGTCAGCAGTAACAATTAGAGAAGAAAAAGAAATTAAAGGAATCAAATCAGGCAAAGAAGAAACTAAGCAATTACTCTTTGCAGATGATATAATGATATACTTGGAGAATCCTAGAGAATCAAGTAAAAGACTTCTAGAGACAATAAATAAATTTAGCAAAGTTGCAGGTTATAAAATAAAACCACATAAATCCTCAGCATTCCTATGTATTTCCGATGAAGTCCAACAGCAAGAGATAGTAAGAGAAATCCCATTTAAAGTTCCTGTAGACATTATAAAATATCTGGGAATCTACCTGCCAAAATAAACCCAGTACCTATATGAACACAAATACAAAACACTTTTCACACAAATAAAATCAGATCTAAGTAATTGGAAAAACATCAATTGCTCATGTCTGGGTTGACCTAATATGATAAAAATGACAACTTTACCTAAATTAAATTACATATTAATGCCATAACAATCAATCTACCAAAAAAATTCTTTATAGAGCTAGAAAAAATAGTGACAGAAGTCATTTGAAAGAACAAAACGTCCAGAATATCAAGGCAATTAATGAAAAGAAATTCTAGGGAAGGTGGCCTACTTGTACCAGATTTTAATCTGTATTATAAAGCAGCAGTCATCAAAATTGCTTGGTACTGTCTGAGGAATAGAGTAGTGGATCAATTAAATAGATTGGGTACAAAAGACTCAGTAGTCAATGATTATAGCAATATACTGTTTGATAAACCCAAATGCCCCAGTTTTTGGAATAAGAACTCAATATATAACAAAAACTGCTGAGAAAATTGGAATATAGTATGGCAGAAACTGAGCATAGACCATCATCTAATACCATACACCAAAATCAATTCTCAATGGGTGCATGATCTAGGTATAGAGGCTGATACTATAAGTAATCTGGGGAAACAAGGAATTTTTTACTTCTCAGATTTATGGAGTAGTGAAGACTTTATGACCAAAGAAGAGTTAGGGAGCAATATAAAATGAAAAATAGATAATCTTGATTACATAAAATTGAAAAGTTTCTGTGCAAAAAAGCCAATGTAACCAACATTAAGAGGGATGTGAGAAATTAAGAAATACTTTTTACAATCACTGTCTCTCACAAAGGTCTCATTTCTAAAATATAGGTAATTAGGTAAAATCTATAAGACTACAAGTCATTCCCCAATTGATAAATGGTCAAAGGATATGAACAGGCATTTTTCAGAGGTAGAAATTAAAGATATTTATGAGAATATAAAAAAATGCTCTAAATCACTATTGATTTGAGAAATGCAAATCAAAACAACTTTGAGGTACCACATCTCACCAGTCAGATTAGCTTAGATAACAAAACAGGAAAATGATAAATGCTGGAGAGGATGTGGAAAACTTGGAACACTAATGAATTGCTGGTGGAGCTGTGAACTGATGCAATCATTCTGGAGAGCAATATGGAACTATGCCCAAAGGGCTATAAATAATTACATACCCTTTGACCCAGTAATACCACTTCTGTTGTTGTATCGCAAAGAGATCATAGAAGTGGGAGGAAGACCCACATGTACAAAAATATTTATTGCAGCTCTTTTTGTTGTGGCAAAAAACTGGAAATTGAGGGGATGCCCATCAACTAGGGAATGGCTAAACAAGTTGTAATGAATGTAATGGAATACCATTGTGCTATAAGAAGTGGGGAGGAAATGGACTTCATATTTACCTGGAGAGGCTTTTACAATCTGATGTTAAGTTAGAAGAGCAGAAGCAGGAAAAATAGTACACAATACCTCACACATCATACGTGTGATGACCATCTTTGATAAACTGGACTCTTCTCAGCCTCACACAGTTACAAGACAACTCTATAAGTCTCAGGATGGAAGGAGATATCTACATTGAGAGAAAGATCTAGAAAGAACAGAGCAAAATGGAGAATGAAGCAATCTACATGCTATCATTCTTTTCCATGTTTGGTTTTGTTTCTTCTCTTCCATTGTTCACTCCATTGGTTACGACCCATCTACACAACCAGACTAATGTCTAGTGTGAAATTATTTGCAGATCCTATACTTTATTGCATGCTACCATGGGGAGGGGGGAAGGAGGAGAGAAAATTTGAAACTCAAGGGATTGTGGAATTAAATTTTGTAAAATAAAGTAAATAAACAAATCAATTTTAAAAAAAGAAGATAAGGCTAGAAACAGAGTGACATGTCTCACTCTAAACTCTCCTCTGTCAGTCTTGATGAATATTTTTCAGTTTAACCCTAATTCCTGGTCCTGATTAGGTTCAGATAATTATCTAATTGTGTGCTGATGTCCAAATGTAAAGCTTACATGATTAAGTATGTAAATATTAGTGTTTGGGTTATGTTGTTGGAGAAAACCAGACACAAATTAATTTTCTTTAAAAATGTAGTCTAACTTCTAATCCCATTTTCTAGACCCACCCATCAGAAATGCTTTGGATGGTGGCTGATCTGTTTTGTTAGAGATGAATCTGCCATGGGATAAATCATTCATTTATCCAATAGCTACAGATGGCCCTTTTCAAGTCCTTCCATGACTAGCAATGCAAATAAATCTCACTAAAAATGAAGGTTGAGGAGAAAAATAAGTAGACTTTTTCGCATGTGTTGATTTTCTAAAAAAAAAAAAAAAGATGCACACAAAAAAGAAAAACATCCTAACCTCATCTTTAATAGAGTTGTACAGAGTAAATGGAGTATATTCTAGTTTATGGAAAGTACCTTCAAGTGGTGCTTAGAACTTCTTTCCCATCAAAGATACTGGTCAATACTTTATAGCTCCTCTGAGCTTATGCATTCAGATCAAACTATGGAATATAAAAGATTAAACTTCTCAGCTAATTACATGCCTGAAGGCACATTAACAATGCAAGTGTCAATGCTCTTTTAAAAATTCATTTTGCATTTTTAACACAGGACTGATAGCACAAAGCTTTGAAGGCAGCAAAGTGGAAAGAACTCTATTTGTTTCAATAGCTTATAGCTAACCCATTAAAGGATAGCCTAGGAACCTTGAGAATCATTATTTTGTGTCATCAAAAGGATTTGCAATTACAGGTAGTATGGAATCAAAATGAAAGCTATGTGCTTAGTCACTTTTATGGATCATAGGCACGTAAAAATGGAAGGGACCTGTAAGATCATTTAACCCAGCCTGCTCATTTTATAGGTGAGGACACTGAGGCTCAGAGAGCAGAAGAGACAGACAGGTCTGTAGTCACACACAGCTAATTATATATAGCTTCTAATGCTATCTTTTTTATAATTTTTCCATTCAAGAAAATCTCCCAATACTCTCATGGTGAAGTAGCTTATATCTTAAAAATCAACATTCAAATATTAATTTAAAATTATCCTGGTCTAAGTATAGACCATAGGCTGGATAACTCCCCTACACACACATACAAAGTTTAAAGCAGAAAATATTTTATATGATATTTCTTTGATTTTTATGCTTCTATAGAATTTAGCCTCATTATCAAAACAAATTTTCTCAATCTAAATTGAAAGGATTTTGACTTTCTTGCGGCCAAATTTTCCTGGATAACTGAAACAAAAGTGATACTAATATTGTCAATATCATAAGACATGAACAGGGATGCTCACATAATGGATGCTCAAGAAAGGTGTTCATATAAGTTGTGGTATATGAATGTAATGGAATAGTATTGTGCTATAAGAAATGATGAGCAGGTGGACTTCAGGAAAACCTGGAAAGACGTATATGAACTGAGACTAATAAGCAGAAACAAGAGAACATTCTACATAGTAACAGTCACACTGTGTGATAACTGACTTTGATAGACATAGCACTTCTCAGAAATGCAAGGATCTAAGACAACTCCAAAAGACCCATGATGGAAAATTCTATCCACATCCAGAGAAAGAACTATGGAGTCTGAATGCAGATTGAAGTATGCTATCTGCTCTCTTTTATTGTTGTTGTTGGCTTTTTTTTTTGTTAGTTTTGTTTTTCTTTTTCATGGTTTTTCCATTCATTCTAATTTTTCTTTACAACATGACTGATGTGAAAATGTGTTTGCTGTGAATATATATGTAGAAATTTATTGCATTGTACACCATTTTGGGAAGGGGGAAGGGATGCAAGACAGAGAAAAATTAAAACTCAAAAGCTTATGGAAGTGAATGTTAAAAAATAAAATTCAATTAATTAATTTAAAAAAAGAAAGGTATTCACAGATATCCAGAACAAAAAGACATGTGAAAAAGGGATTTATTCTAGGTGGTGAGATTTTCTTGCTGCTCCTATCCATAGTGAATTGCATAAAGATCCAGAATAATAAAAAGATGTTTGTTTTTTTTTTTAAGTATACAGAAATATTTAAAAGTATTTGGTCTAAAAATCTATACAAGAAGAAACAAGTGGATGAATAATCTGTACTGTTCAGACTATGACATGACATTCCTATTGACATTCTATCACTGTCTATAACTTAAACAGACACTGTCAACAGACAATCAACTGGGTCCTTATTTTAAAAGAAAGAAGTTAGAATGCATTTATGAAACTGTGAAGGACTTTCAAAGACCCCAAGGTGCTCCCTGAAACAAGTTTAAAAAAACATTTTATATCATTTTAGTAATATTACATACCCATAAAAAAATAAAATACAATGATGTCTGAAAAATCAATATTTTGATAACACAAAGGCAACATATTTATTTACATATGGTGGACATAAACGGAAATAAAAACAGCCAATGTGTACTAAATCAAAAAAAGATTTTTGCCTTGGGCCCTATAGGAAATTAAAATTCAATTCTACTAACATTTCATAAACACCTACCTCTCATAAACACCTGGGATAATGCTCTAGGTCAGGAGTGGGGAACCTGGGGCCTCAAGGCCACATGTGGCCTTCTAGGTCCTTGAGTGTGGCCTTTTGACTGAGACCAAGTTTTGCAGAACAAATTATTTTATTAAGGTGATTTATTCTGTGAAGTTTGGATTCAGTCAGAGGTCCACATTTGAGGACCTAGTGGACCACATACAGCCTCAAGGCCACAGGTTTCCCATCTGTGTCCTAGGTTATAGACACAAAAAATTATCTCTGTACTCAAGGACCAAAAGCCTTCTAGCCCATTCGGTAGACATTTTATGGAAGATCTATGGGAGATAATGAACAGGAGTAGCATAGAATGAGAGCATTTGGATTGGTCACCATCTGTAACATCAATAACATCCAGCTTCATGGAAATAGCAAAGTAGAGGCTGCAAAGAAATTTGAACCTGTGATTCAATCTGACAACATTAAGCAAGAAAAATGCAGCTTGACTGGTATCCAATTAAAATTCAAAAGGCAATTATTCAGTGTCTAATATGTGCTCATGCCCTTGGGATATAAAATTGGTCAAAAATGCTCATTTCATGAAGGACCTGGGGAAAATTTGGAAGATTTTCTCACTTCTCATTCAAAGTTCTCACCCAGGAAGTGTGAGAAAACATAGGTGTGGTGACCTCATCCCCTTTGTACTGAGATTGACTGATTCATTTTAGATGAAGGAAAAGAGATCTTTAAGGAGCAACAATTAGCTCCAAATAGGGCTCTGCATCCCAGAAGCACATGCAGTACTAGAAATGGGGGTTCCTCTACCAAAGGCTCCCCTCACAATTCCTCCTTCTTCTAAATACTTCCTAAGTCCAAAGGAGAGAATGACTGCAGTATATTTTCCCTCTCTTTCTAGTTCTTTCCACCATTCTTTCCAGTAGTCCACAATTCCTTTAGAGAAGTAAAGATGATTCATTAGGACTCTAAAGTTGTTTAGTCTGTGTCACCTTCCTCCCCATCCCCCTCCCCGAAAGAACAAACAGTGTTTAAAACCTCTGGAATACACTCCATCACACCTCTCTCTCTGACATCTTTTCTTTTCTTTTCCTTTTTTTCTTTTCTTTTCTTTTCTCTTTTCTCTACCAATTACTATGCAAACCATACTCTTTAAAAAAGAACACCATATAGCTTCCATGGTTAAATGGGAAAAGAAGAAAAATCTAGCACTTGTTAAATAAGGATTGAAAAAATTCCTTTAGTCTCAAGGAACTTACCATCTAATAAAGTGGATAAGTCATGAACACAAATAATAACAATATAAGTTGGAAGAAGATTAATGTCACAGAGAAGGTCAAAGAGCTACATTGAAGGTGAGTTTAATCCTGTTTGGATGAATTGGAGGGTAGAATCAGGGAATGAGAGAGTACTTGAGATAAGCCTTGAAGTAGAAGAAAGATGTTAATAGTTGAAGATGGCATCATCTAAGCAGCTGCTCCCACTTTTGAATAGTTTGTTGTGTTTTTTTTTTTAATCACTGTGAAGTTAATACGGAAAATCTAGCATAGAGAGTATAGCGAAAAAATAGGAAGTCAGGTGGGAATTGCTCATGCCAAATGTGATATGAATTAAGTTACAAGGATAATTATGTGAGAAAGATTTATGATTAGATGCCCATAAATATCCCATTCTTCTTTCTAGGAAACCAAACAAAACCAGCAAATAAGAAAGCATTCTGAATCCTCTGCCCTGGCCTCCTTCCTAGGAATCAGTACAAGCTAGAAAGAGAAAAAGAGAGAGTGAAGAGAATGGTAGCTGTTTTCTTGTTTAAGACATTTGCACCAACACTTCTCTCCCACAGATCACAGGCTTCACCAGTTGCATCAGGCTCTATGACAGAGCCAAAGTGCACCTCAACACTGTCTAATCAGACTGCAGCTCCATAAACTGAGAAAATCACTTTGCACCTTTCCTCCACAAGTTCCTTCAGATGTGACAGAGCATGTGAGGGCAGACTGAGAAACAGCAGCAGCAGAACAGGGTTTAGAAATGAGACTAAAAGAAGGGAAACGTTTTCGGAATCAGTTATTCTTTTAGCACTGACCAGCTCTAGCCAAGATGGCACTTATTCAAAATGCAAAGATTTTTAGATATATGTTTTCCTCCATAATTATTCTCTTATTAGCCTGCCTTTTTTTCCCTTTCCTCCCTCCCTTCCATCTATCCTTCCCTTCTGCTTTCCTTCCTTCTCTTTCCCACCTTCCTTCAGTTCCTCCTCACTTCCTCATTTTACATTTCTTTCCTTTCTTCCTTTGTTCCATCCTTCCCTCCTTCTTTCCTTCCTTCCCACTTTCCTTTCTAGATTTTCCTTCCCTCCTTGTTTTGCTCTTTCCTTCCTTCATTCCTTTCACTCTTCTTTCTCTGCTTCCTTTACTCATTCCTTCCCTCCTTCATCCTTACATCCTTCATTGCTTCTTTCATTTTTTCCACTTCCAACGTCTTCCCTTTCCCTCTTTGTTCTCTCCTTCCTTTCTTCATTCCATCCTTCTTTTCCTCCCTCCTTCTTTCTCTCCTTTCTTTTCTTTCCTGTCTTCTTTCCTTCTCTTTCCCTTCCTTCTTTCCTTCATTCCCTACTTCCTTCCTTCCCTCTCTCCATCCTTTCCTTCTTCCTTCTTTCTTCCCTCTCAGCTTCTATCCTCTCTTCCCTCTTTCCTTTCTTCCTTATTCCTTATTTCCTACATTTTTCCTTCTTCAACCTTTCTTTTTCCTTCCATCCTTCCTTCCTCTCTCATTTCCCTTGCTCCCTTTCTTTTATCCTTTCCTGCCTTCTCTCTTTTTCCCTCTGTTCTTAATTCTTTTTTCTCCTTCCTTACCTCCTTCCCTTTTTTTTCCCTTCCTTCCATCCTTCTTCCCTCTTACTTTACAATTTCAGGTAGATGAAGAGATTGGAAGCTAGAATGCAAAGGGTTGAAAGTCAACAGTATATGTTGTATTCCCCATCCATAGCCTTCCCACTTCTGTAAAGAGGTGATACATTCTCATTTTCCTTGTTCAGGGACAAGTTCAGACATTATAATTACTAAATACAGGGGCAGCTAGATGGCATAGTGAATAGAGCACCAATCCTGGAGTCAGGAGGACCTGAGTTCAAATCTGGCCTCTCATACTTGACACAGTTACCACTTGTGTGACTTTGGGCAAGTCACTTAGCCCCAATTGCCCTCCAAAAAGCAAAAAAAAAAAAATTACTAAATATTGTTTCAATTTTAGCTGTTCTTTTTCTTGCCTCTCACCAGTACAGTCTATTCTCTACACAGCTGCTTCAATGTAGATCGAACCATGCCATTTGCCTACTTAATAAACTTCACCTCTCTATTAACTCCAATTCAAGTACAAAGTCTTCTGCTTAGCTTCTGTTTGGTTCCTTTCTACTTTTCTACTCTTATTACATTTGGCTCTCTTTCACATGCTCTATGATTGAGCAATATTAACCTTTTCACTCTTCCTTGTGCATAACATTCCATAAACTCAGTGCCTTTTCACTGCCCGTCCAGCATCCTTAAAATACACTCCTCTCCTTGCAGGCAGAGACTATGTTCTTTCTTTCCTTCCTTCCTTCACATTTAGCACAGTGGCTAGTATTCAAGAAACAATAAATATTTGTTAATAGAACCATTGTGGGGCCTTTGGGTCAAAATATCACATATATTACATATATATGCATAAATATGTCACTTCTTTAGCATAATTCTGAATTACTTTTCTGATTAGTTAGACCAGTTCATATATCAAACAATAGAATATTTATATGTATGTCTTTCCTCAAACCTATAAACCAGCAGTTGTCAACCTGTGGGTCACAACCCTTTTGTGGGTCGAATGATCCTTTCAGGGGGGGTCACAGGGGTCGCCTAAGACCATCGGAAAACACATATTTCCAATGGTCTTAGGAACCAAGACACGGCTCCTCTATCAGTCTCCAGGCGGGTCCACCCACATGCAGATACGCTCACATACAAGTATTAAAGGGTCGCGGCATTAGGAAGGTTGAGAACCATTGCTTTAAACATTGACCATTCCCATTGTTTGTCATCTTTATTGATTTGTTGCGTAAGAATTGAATCCTCACAGTGGTTTTATTTTGTGTTTTCTTATTAAAATCTTTCATATGGTTGTTAAAAGATTGAAAACTATTCATTTACTTTTGCCAATTGTTCACTGAACAATGGCTTTTGGAATTATGTATTTATTTTTGTCTCTATAGATATTGGTTTTCAGGCCTATATAAGAAATATTTGATGCAAATATATTTTTTTCCCCAGTTGATAGCTTCTTTTTTTATCCTTGCTTTTGATTTTGTTCATGAAGATAACTTTTCTCTTTCACAAATCATTTTTAATCTATTGTCATTGCAACATGACTCTTAATGATCCATTTGGGATGTACTGTGTACAATATAGGTATAAGATGTTGGTCTAAATATATATATATATATATATATATTTTTTTTTTTTTAAATTTTGCTTTCCAGATTTCCTAACAGTTTTTGCCAAAAGAGCAGGGCTTCCCCAGTGTACTTGAGGACATGAGAGATGAAAAGAAATGACCATAGAAAAAAAAAATACACAAACATTACATGATATAATTAAAGGGTAGTAACAAAAGCTTAATGTGCTTTTTTTTTTTTCTCTTGTACCTCCAAGCAGTGAAGCAGTAACTCTCCATTTTTGGCTTTTCTCCATCATCTTCCTCCCTTGGCCCCTAATCTCTCCAACTGTTCAGGTGTCAAAATGAAGAGACTCAGCTCTTTAACCCAACTCATAGTACTCAAGGGAATGTCTCTACAATTCATTCTGAATCTTAATTCGAACAAACTAGAAATTCCCCTTGAGGTCAAGGTACTGTATCTTTTTGTCTTTTTATTGATGTCACCATGTTGTTGTTCAGTTGTCTCCCACTCCTGGTGAACCTGTTTGAGGTTTTCTTGGCAAAGACACTAGAGTGGTTTGCCATTTTTCTTCTCCAGTTTAGTTTTCAGGTGAGGAAAGCGAGGTAAACAAGCGAATTGCCCAGGGTTACACAGCTTGTAAGGGTCTGACATTTGAACTCAGGAAAATTGGTCTTCCTGATTTTAGGTCTGGAACTGTAACCACTGCACAACCTAGCTACCCTTCTGTCACATAGGCTATTTCTTTGTACATAATGGCTATTTTATAAATGTTCAGTTGAATCTGTTGAATTCAATATGATTACCTAATCACAATAATTTTTTTAAATTATGCCTCCTAGTCTGGCCCTAGTTCTGTGATCAGTTCCTTATGAATGGAATTTAGGCCTAAATAACCTATTAAGTTATTTGAGCCAACATTTAAATTGTAGATAAGTAATACGTATAAAGTACAAAGAAATTCCTCTACAGTTGTGAGGTAGAAGGACAGATTTTCTACCAGATTAAAAGGGGACATTTAACATATCATTATTCCAGTATTACAACGGCAATAGTGTCAGCTAGCAGCTAGTGAGCAGGCCTTAAAATAAGGGAGATGCAGATTCAAGTACTAATTCTGACACATAAAAACTGTGATGTAATGGGCAAGTCATTTAACTTCTCAGTATTCATGGCTCTTGAAAAGACATTTATAAATGATCTACCAATTTGCAGTGGTTCAAGGAGGTTCCATACCAATTGAGTTCCCTATTCCAGGGACATCCTTCCTTCAAAAATAAAAACAAAAACAAAATAAAACACCTGTGCTTCTTTCTTTTTTTAAAATTTATTTGTTTATTTACTTTTAGTTTACAAGATTCAGTTCCACAATCCCTTTAATTTCAAATTTTCTCCCCTCCCTGTCCCTCCCTTCCCTCCCCCCCCCCACCCATGGCGGCAATGCAATCAAGTATAGGATCTGCAAATAATTTCACATTGGACATTAGTCTGGTTCTGTAGAAGCATTGTAACCAATGGAGTGGACAATGGGAAAAAAGAAAGAGAACTGAACATGAAAAAGAACAATAGTATGTAGATTGCTTCAGTCTCCATTTAAACTCTGGTCTTAGAAATGCTAGGGAAAGTGGCCTAGCTGTACCAGATGTTAATCTGTATTATAAAGCAGCACTCATCAAAACCACTTGGTACTGGCTAAGGAATACAGTAGTGGATCAATAGAATAGATTGGGTACAAAAGACTCAGTAGTCAACGATTATAGTAATATACTGTTTGATAAGCCCAAAGACCCCAATTTCTGGGAAAATAACTCACTATTTGATAAAAACTGCTGGGAAAATTGGAATATAGTGGCAAAAACTGGGCATAAACCATCAACTAACACTGTACACCAAAGTCAAGTCTAAATGGATGCACAATCTACATATAAAGGCTGATACTGTAAATAATCTGGGGAAGCAAGGAATAGTTTACCTGTCAGATTTGTGGAATAGGGAAGACTTTATGATCAAAGAAGAACTGGAGAGCATTACAAAATGCAAAATGGATAACCTTGATTACATTAAATTGAAAAGTTTCTGTACATACAAAGCCAATGTAACCAAGATTAAGAGGGAAGTGTGAAACTGGGAAAGAATATTTACAACCAGTATCTCTGATAAAGGCTTCATTTCTAAAATACACAGGGAATTAAGTAAAATTTATAAGAATACAAGTCATTCTCCAATTGATAAATGGTCAAAGGATATGAACAGGCAATTTGCAGAGGTAGAAATTAAAGATATCTTTAAGCATATGGAAAAATGCTCTAAATCACTATTAATTCAAGAAATGCAAATAAAAACAACTTTGAGGTACCACACCTCACCTGTCAGATTGTCTGAGATGACAAAACAGGAAAATGACAAGTGGTAGAGAGGATGTGGAAAAACTGAAACACTACTGCATTGTTGGTGGAGCTGTGAACTGATGCAACCATTCTGAAGAGCAATCTGGAACTATGCCCAAAGGGCTATAAATAACGGCATACCCTTTGACCCAATAACACCACTTCTGGGGTTGTGTCCCAAAGAGATCGTAGAAGTGGGAGGAAGACCTATGTGTACAAAAATATTTATTGCAACTCTCTTTGTGGTGGCAAAAAACTGGAAATACAGGGGATGCCCATAAATTGGGGAATGGCTGAACAAGTTGTGGTGTATGAATGTAATGGAATACTATTGTGCTATAAGAAATGGGAAGGAGATGGACTTTGTAAGTACCTGGAGAGGCTTATACAAATTGATGCTAAGTGAGAAGAGCAGAACCAGGAAAAATTGTACACAATCACAGACATATCATATGTGTGATGACCAGCCTTGATAAACTGGACTCTTCTCAGCAACACACAGCTATAAGACAACTCTACAAATCTCAGGATGGAAGGAGATACCTACATTCAGAGAAAGATCTAGAAAGACCAGAGTTTAAATGGAGACTGAAGCAATACATGCTACTGCTCTTTTTCATGTCTGGTTTTGTTTCTTTTTTTTCCCATTGTTCATTCCATTGCTTACAACCCTTCTATACAACCAGACTATTGTACAATGTGAAAGTATTTGTGACCCTGTACATGATTGCATGCCACCATGGGGAGGGGAGAGGAGAAAATTTGAAACTCAAGGGACTGTGGAACTGAATCTTGTAAACTAAAAGTAGATAAATCAATGAAAAAAAAAATAAACTCTGGTCTTTCTAGATCTTTCTCTGAATGTACACATCTCCTTCCATCCTGAGACTTATAGAGTTGTCTTATAGCTGTGCATTGCTGAGAAGAGTCCAGTCCATCAAAATTGGTTGTCACACATATGATGTGTCTGTGATTGTGCTTTGTTTTTCCCCTTCTCCCTTCCCCTTCTTAACAGTTTTCCTTTTGACTGCCCCCTCCCTCATTATTCCCTTCTTATCAGCCCCCTTCCTTTTTCCTTCCTTTTTCCCTTACTACTTTTCTCTCCCTTCTAAACCCCCACCTTTTTGGCCCTTACCCGCTTCTACTGCCTGTAGGATATGATCGATTTTTATACTCAATGTCGTATGTTATTTCTTCCTGGAACCAAGATTGACGAGAATAGATCTCATGCAGTGCTCCTCTCCCTCTCCTCCTTCCCTCTATTATGATAAGTTTTATGTCTCTTCTTGATAGACTCCTATATTTAACTGGTTGTGTTATTCTCTCCTTGCACCAGAGCCAGTGAGGGAAAAGCTCATATAATGGTCACCTCCCTCCCTTCTTTCCTTCTACTATATTGTTTTTATGCCTCTTTGTGTAGCATAGTTGACCCTTTTCTGCTTCATTCTTTCCTCTTCTTCCATTATAGTCCCTTAATAAAGATTTTTATCATCATTGTGCGTAGTTTATACCCATACCGTCTATTTGTCTATATCCCTTTTAGATGTTGCTGTAGGTATAAAGTTCACAATATTAACAGGTATCAGCTACCCATATAGGGATGTAAACAGTTTGCTCTTATTAAATAACAAGTTGTGTGTTTGTGTGTGTGTGTGTGTGTGAGTGTGTTTTCCCCTTATTTACCTTTCTATGTCTCTCCTGGGTCTTGTAATTGGAGGTTGAATTTTCCATTGAGCTCTTGCTTTTTCATCAGGAAGGTCTGGAATTCTATTATGACACTGAATGTCCATCTCCTTGCCTGATTGATTAGGCTCAGTCTCACTGGATAGGTGATGCTTGGTTGTAGCCAAGCTCTTTTCCCTTGCAAAAAATCATATTCCAGTTTCTAACATCTTTCAGCGTTGAGGCTGCCTGATCCTGTGCAATCCTCACTGTGGTTCCACAATATTTGAATTGTTTCTTTCTGGCCACTTGTAGTAATTTCTCCTTTACCTGATAGTTCTGGAGTTTGGCCACAATGTTTCACATACTTTTGAATTTGGGATCTCTTTCAGGAGGTGTCTGGTTGATTCTCCCGATTTCTGTTTTACTCTCTGGTTCTAGGATCTCAGGGCAGTTTTCCTTGATGAGCTCTTGGAAGATATTCTCCAGACTCATTTTTTCATCATGATTTTCTGGTAGATTGATGATTCTCAGACTATCTCTCCTGGATCTGTGTTACAGGTCAGTTATTTTTCCATTGAGATATTGTACCTTTTTTTCCAATTTTTCAGTCTTGATGTTTTGTTTGACTGATTCTTGGTTCCTCATGGAGTCTTGGCTACAATTTGGTTGATTCTAGTTTTTAGCGAATTATTCTCCTCAGTTAGTTTTTGAAGCTCCTTTTCCATATGCTTAGATTTCATTTTTAGTTCACTCATTTTACTTTTTAAGGATCTTCATTGTAATGTTTTTCTAATTTCACAATTTTGTTTTTATGAGAGGTGTTGATTTTATCTTCTAACTCTCTAAGCCAGATTTCAAAGTTCTTTTTGAGCTCATCTAGGAATGATTTCTGTGCCTGAGACCAGGTCATAATCCCTGTTAAGGCTTTAGCTGCAGGTGTGGAGTCAATACTCTCTCCTTCTGAGTTTGATTCCTCCCTCTCATTATAGCATTCCAGAATCTTTGTCTTTGTAGCCTGCTTTCTTCCCATTTTGAAGCAGAACCTTAGACACACCCTTCCTTGGGGGTTCCCAAGCCTTAAAATTTTCTTAAAATTTTAAAAACTAAAAAAAAAATTCTTAAAATTTTCTTCTGGGCCAATAATTACTGTATTTGGGGGTTGGAGGGGGGAGGGGATTGGAGCAGCCAGGGTTCAGACCATCATCTTGGTTCCTGGAAATTCAGATATGGGGGTTTTAAATTTCTATGTTGTAAATAGGTAGCCCTGGGAATAGCTGCTGCCCCTGCCCCTGGCCCTCCCTTTGTCTCTTATTCAATGGTGGTAGGCCTGGGAGTGGCCCTTGTGGTTGGTGGATCAGCAGGCCTGTCACCTCTCTGTGCTCCGCAGTGCTGGGACTCGGGGGCCTGTCTGGTGAGTCATGCTGCCTGCTGGGTCTCTGGGCTTGTCCACCTGTGCTTCTTTCTTGACACTCTTTAGCATTGGCCTCCTCAAATTTTGTTTGAATTATTTTTTAAATTCTACTATAAAGAAGAACAGTAAGCTTTATCTAGCATTGTAAGGAGGTTTTGTTCCTTGTCATTAACTTGCTCATTTTACAAGAGAGGTCCCTGTGTACACACTTGAAAGTAACATTGACCTTTTTTACAATGGTTTTGAATTCCCTCCCCTTTCGTTTAAATTATTAACACCTACCTAACTCTCCCTCCCATTTTTGTTTTCTAGAAAGTTTCCCAGGCCCTAATTAGACTTTAAAGCTTTTGCTTTGCCCAATACCACCATGATCCAGCTTAACTTTCTAAGTAGCTTGTGACACTCAGTTTTAAAATGCTTTGTCATACTGTTTCAAGGTAACCAAGAGTCATAAGTTTCCCTAGAAAATTGTTTCTGATGTAGCCATTTATCTCTGCATTGTCAAAGAATCATAGTCTTTTTCCCCCAACACAATGCTCAGGAATATAATTCAAGAAACCTTTTTGTGACTCATAACCTCACTTGACACTATAAATTATGGGTTTTATAAAGAAAGTGTTTCAGAAAAGAAAAAGAAGCTTGAAAGGTTGTCATGGTTATGTTAAATGTGTCTGAAATGAGGATACCTGGATTCTTGATAAATTGTTTGGAGTGTCACTTTTCAAAGAATCCCTAGCATTTGTTAAATTAAAATTTCATTAAATTCAAAACCTGCAGAGTTGCCCTTGAAACAAACCTTGTTTACTATTGATTTTCCCACTCAAAATGGGCATGATTAAACTATTTGAACTACCAATCCACACATTGGGGAAGAACTCACATTAGTCCACCATTTGTCACATTTAGGAGTAATTTGTTTTGCTTATGCCAGAGATAATATGTATGTATTTGTATATTCCCCCAAAGTTTGGTTTTTTAGTGAAACATATTGTCACCTTCGGGGTCTCCTCCAATAATATTTCTCCATGTATGTGCCAAAATGTTACAAAATTCTTCGAAACATAACAAAAGAAAACTCTGTATAAGTGCCTTTTGATTATTGCCATTAAGTATGGCATAAAATAGGTAGATGCTCCTCAAAGGCGTTTGCCATTGTCATAAAGAATATACAATACTTTGTCCAAATTGTATAGGTTTCTATGCTAATGATATCCTAACAATATGAGCATTCTTATTTTCAGATGGCATTGTGTGTAACAGAGCACTAAAACATTGTGGGGCTTGCTATAGGAGACCCATACTAATGGGTCTGATCTATTCATTCAAACAGAGGTAGGAACACCAAAGGACTATTCATGAAAGCAAACGTTGATGTCTTTGTAATATCAAACGACATTAAGGAAAATGTTTCAGTACAACAGCCTGACCCCCCGTGGAGGATCTGCAGAAGGACCTACACAAGAGCCGCAATGTACAACTAGGCATGGATGAGTCACAATCGGTATCATTTAGAGGGAGTAACCTCAGTAATAAAGGCAAAGATTGATCAAAGTTGCAAAGTACTAAAGAGTTGATGTGTACCCACAGGAAGATAGAATAAATGAAAGGGATTATTTTTAAAAACACAATTATTATCCCTATTTGTAAAAGAAAACATGACTTATTCTTTTAAAAATATTAAATATATTAGAGGGACTCAGGAAAGACAGGTGCACTATATACCACCAATGTTTTTAATTGATCTAACCATTCCAGAAAGAAAATTGAAATTACATAAGAAAATGCCTACATCTTTTGCTGCAGAGATATCCTTGCTAAGCATATGCCTTGAGTAGGCCAAGATAACAAAGAAAATTCTGATATCCATGGAAATCTTCATAACAACACTTTTGTGTTGGCAAAGAATAAGGATCTAAGTAGGAGCCCATCAATATGAGGATGTTAAAAAAACATGTGGTGCATGAATGTAATGGAACATTTTGGACTGTAAGAAAAATGAAAAGTCTTCTAAGAATGGATTCAGAGTAAAGTCAGAAAACAAAGTACACCATGACCACAATAAAGAAAATGGAATGTTCAGTGACAACAAAAATGGAACCAACTTGCACCATGTTAATGATTAATTTTGGGGCAGCTAAGTGGTGCAGTGGATACAATTCCAGGCCTGAGTTCAAATGTGACTTCAGACATGTACTAGCCATATGACCCTGGACAAGTCATTCAACCCCATTTGCCTCAGTTTCCTCATGTATAAAATGAGCTAGAGATGGAAATGGCAAACCACTCTAGTACTTTTGCCAAGAAAACCTGAAAAAGCGTCACAAAGAATCAGAAAGGCTGAAAAGTGACTGAATCACAATAAACAAATGGTCAAGTTTAGTCCTGGAGAACAAAAGAGAGAATGCAGATCCCACTGACTTTGTAGAAGCTGAAGCAAGCTACCTTTACCTCAATCCTATCTAAGTACTTCTGTAGAAATTGAAGACCTGAGTTCAAATCCTGCCTCAAATACTAGCTATGTGACCCCAGGTGGTCGCAAATCACTTTGCCTCCATTTGCCTTGACCTCCTCCTCTTTAAAATGAGAATAATAATAGCACCTACTTGCCATGATCTCATTGTGAAAATAAGTTAAAATTTGTAAAGTGCAATATGCCTCATAGGTATTGACATTATAATTGTAACTCCAATTTAGACCCTCATTATCATTTCACTTAATGAGTTACAGTGTCCTCTTAATTGATCCTCCTGTCTCCCCATGTCTGCCTATCCTCCACACTGATGCCAGAGTGATTTTCTTTTAGCACACATCTGATCCTATCCCCTCCCCCAACTAATTAATTAAACTGGCTCTCGAGAATCAAATATAAATTCCTATGGTAAACTTTTAATGCCTTTAACAACCTGAGACCAAACTAACTTTTCAATCTCATTATATCTTCCTCCCCCTCTTACACTCTGCAGTCTTGCCAAACTTGTGCTCTTAGTCTCACATACTATACTCCCTCCAATATCTCAGTACTTCTGTATTGATTCTTACCCATAACCGGAATGTACTCCTTCCTTAACTCTAACTCACAAAATCCCTCTTTCTTGAATATGCAGCTAAAACAGGAATTAATTTCTATATGAAGAATTTCCTGACCTCTCAGTTGTTAGTGTGCTTCCTCTAAAGCTTCTTTGTACTTATTCCCTATATATTTATTTTAAATATATTTATATATATACATATTGTTTCCTACATTAAAATGTAAGCACCTTGTGGTTGAGGATGGTTTCATTCATTGTATTTATGTAACCAGTGCCTAGCTCAATTCTTGGTACATAAACACTTAATAAATACTTGCTTAATTGATTAATTTGCAGACCTAGGAGAATTGTTAGATTTATTTGATGTGACATATGGTACAAACTTATAGCCAATTTATGAAGATAAAATACATTGGGCAGAATATTAAAACTGACAAACAGAACAACAACCAACAAAGTAGTTAACATGAATTAAAAAAAGAGGCGTAAGTACTGTTATTGAACACTGAATTCAACTCTAAGCATCTTGTTAGAGAAGGCATAAAAAGGAAACTAATTGGATTATATAGCATTTGATAAAAGGATTATACAAATTAATCTGAAGAAGAAACATTTTTCTTTGACAACAGATTCTAGGAAGACTTTGTCACATTGATCCATATATATATAGGAAGCTAGTTAACGACTTGGACAAAATCTTCAACTTTGGTTTTACAAAAGATCCAGAAATGTCCAAGGGCCTGTTTCTTCTATTGGCCTGCTAAGCCAGCTATGGGACCCATTATTAAATTTCAACATGGTGAAGGCCTTTTTAAGAAGCTAAAATAAGGTGACCCTAGTATGTTCCGTTCCTTTTTTGAAGAGCTAACTTAATATAGAGGTGGAGCACAGAGAAGCTAGAGGTAGGAATAGTTAATATGTCTCTTTCAAACATCAGATGTCTTTAGCAAGTTCTTGGCAAATACTGAATTACAGTCACTTCATCTCTGATGAGAGCTTCCAGTGCCAACATTCCATGCTGATTAAAGAGGAGGCCATATGCTTTGGGTACCAGAGAGACTGAGTTGACATTCTGTTGTGAAAGTCTAGGAGAAGTCTGACTTGTATTCTTGCCCAGACTGAAGGCCACCCACTTCTGTAGAGAGGGAGGCTGATAGTACTGCATTCAGGTTGGTTCAAAACTTTTCTCAAGGAGATTAGAAAGTGCTCTAACCCTTCGTTGGAGCCAAAATCCTGCCCCATAAAACATATATAATTTCATTTAGGACTTGAACAGTTTTAAAGAGAAATATTACCAGCCAGTACTTCATGTGTGAGAGAGCCTCAGCCTCTTCAGAACAAATATCTTGAGTGGAATTACTGCTGTTGAGGTAAAACTAATGTGTTAGCTGGTAAAATATACTTTTACTTAGTGAAATATTGTGCAGTGGATAACAAGATTATCCATTGAAAAGATAGGTAGCTTGGCATAGTGCAAATTAGCCTCAGAGGTAGAAGGAGGATGACCAGGGTTCAAGTCCTGCCTTCAATATTTACTCATTGTATAACCCTAAATAAAGCATTTAACTACTCAGTGTCTAAAGGTTAATAGAAATGAAATCAAATGTTGGGAGCAAAAGAAAAAAAAAAACATTATTTCTTCCAAATGTCATGTTTGGTTTCATTCTGATTGGTATTAAGCTTTCTCACCAAATTCAGCCAACAAATTCATCTGCTTCTTAAATTGAAAAAAAAAAAAAAAAACACCCAACACATTCTATGTTTCATCTGCTGCTTAGCTTGATTTCAGTTCCAAGGAACAAAGCACTGCTCCCAAGATAAGCTCATCACTTCTAAACTCACCACCATCCTCCTTAATGCAAGCCTTAGTTGATATCACTTTACTTTTCTTCTCCTGTCATATTGGAGGACTGGAAGTAGAAGCAAGAAATTGATCCCAATGTCTTCCTGAAGGCTCTATCTGGATTCTCAGTTCACTCAACTTTGCATCTGCTACTTCATCTGGTTTCTACATAACAAGATGTTCCTTTCCTGAGTGCCCCCTGTCCTCCTCTCCCCATTTCTTTCCTGTTTTGTACAATGTTTCTTCCTTTATTTATAAGTTCCTTGAGGGCAGGATCTACCCTTTTAATTAATTGTATCCCCAGCATTTATCACAGTACCTGACCCAAAGTAGGCATCTGATAAATGTTTATTGGATTTGATTTGACATTCATCCTGAGGGACTTGTACTTGTAGAGCTAGTTCATAATAGTTTGTCAAGAACAGGGTCTCACCAATCAAGAATAAGAAAAATCGGGGTGGCTAGGTGATGCAGTGAATAGAGTATCAGTCCTGGTGTCAGGAGGACTTGAGTTCAAGTCCCAGCTGAGACACTTAACACTTACTAGCTTTGTGACCTTAAGCAAGGCACTTAACTCTAATTGCCTTGCCTTCAACCCTCCAAAACAGGCAAAAAGCAAAAACCAATATAAAATATTTGGGGTAGTTAGGTGGCACAATGAATAGAGCACTGGCTCTGGAGTCAGGAGGACCTGAGTTCAAATCTGGCCTCAGACACTTAAAACACACACACATACATACACACACACACACACACACACACACACACAGAAACTAGCCACATGACCTTGGACAAGTCACTTAACCCCAATTGCCCTACCTTACCCCCTCCAAAAAAAAAAGAATAAGAAAAATGTTTTGGGGACCATTTGTCAGTTTGGTGCAATTGCTCATGTGCTTTAACATCAAACATCCATCCATTTATCAGAACAATATGATATAGTCAAGAGACACATGGAACCAAATTCTGTTTTGGGCATTAGACTTGTAACTTACCCTTTTTCTACTTTACGTTACTCTCTGGGTCTTGACTACAAAATCAAAGATGGATTATCATTCAGAGGAGGGTGCTTACTCAGAATTACTAATGATTATAGAATTGTATTAGGATTGAGTTCTTTTTTTTTTCTTCCCTGTTCCTTTTTCCGACTTCCCTCCTCTTCATTCCCCACTCCTTATTAGGTAGTTTAAAAAATAACTTCATTTTACTGATCCTATAGATAACAAAGCAGTGTCTCATTGGTGTCACACAGGATTTTTGTCTCAAATTATATTCATCATTGAACTCTGAGGGTCTTTGGGACTTCAGCTAGAAAAACCTGGCCAGGCAAAATCCCCATGCCGAGCAGTATTATTGGTACTGGTCAACAAGTTATCCTTGCACTTTTAGCCTGGGCTTGATATGGAAATGTTGTCTCAAACACACACACACACACGAGCACACACACACATGCACACATGCACATGCACGCGCAGGAACATACACATAAGGAAAGGAGAGATTACTAATAGAACAGTGAAGATAAGAAGAGACATTTTTCCTGTAATTCACTGATAGCAATTCATGTTCCCACAATTCCTCTTAAAGAAACTGTTATGGGTAACATTGTCTCCAAATCTGTATTTGTTTTTGGTTGACACACACACACACACACACACACACACACACTTAAAAAGCAAATAAACAAATCGAAAAAAATAAAACAAAACAAAACAAAACTTGGCTTTGGTTGAACCTAGTCTCCTATCGGGATCTATTATCATCTAATATTATTGAAAGCATAATTTCCTTATAAAATTATTTTATTAACATGTCTGTGCATGGCTTCAAATGATTCCTGTCTGAGATAAAATCCTAATATCTTTTCTAAGAAATGGAAAAGTGATGGAACAGTACTTTTAAGACTATCTGCAAACTTAGGTTTGATTGTTGGTAAAATAAATGTGAAGTTCTCATCCAATGAACAACAAGTAGACATATTGCCAGGGTAGCTGAATCATATCAATCTTGACATTCATTATAAATGAATACCAAAGAAAGAAGGAAATTGCAGCTAAATTGCTCATCAGTAATTCTTGGAGAGTCAAAGAAAGGAATTGGCAAAGTGAGTTTCATCATCTGCCCATGCGCTATAAGAACCATTTTTTATGAGATATTGGGATATCATGTATTGTTTACTAAAGCTAAATTTTTGGGAAAAAAAGACTATGATGAAAAATAATTGCAGCTGCCTCATCAATATCAATTTCTGAGAACAATATGGTAAAGGAGTTCTGTAAAACCCTTGATAAAGTCCTATAAATCAAATAAATCTATACTGATATTTCAAGACTTCATTCCCAAGGTTGGAGAAGTTGGGAATGGATAGAAATACAGGATAATGTGGTTTAGGAGAGTGAAATGAAAGAGATCAAAAATTTGGATGCTTTATAAATATTTCAAGCCTATATATTAAGTATGTTTGCTTAAAACGAAAATGATGCTGGACACTGCAAGGATGAAATAGCATTACAAAGAATGAAACTAACATTTTAAGAGGTAGGGAATAACTTTTTATCCATGTGGAATTATTCCAGAGCCATCTGTCCGTATAGTAAGACCATCTATTCTTCCAGGGTAGGATCAGAATTTGTTGGGGGGAGAAGGGGGAGGGAAAGGGAAGGAGGAAAGGAAGGATAACAGTAAGACATGACAATTTTAAAAGATTTAATCTTTAATCATTTAAAAGAACATTTTTAAAAATAAAAATAGGAAATGAACAGCAGAAATGGCATTTAATGCACTAATTTCATCCAGATATTTAGCCAATATAAATTAGTGCCCTCAATAAGATCAAGAGTTCAGAAAATGCTTTCAACAGCAAACATCTGACTTACCTAAAGAGCAAGAAATGATTTTGAAAGGCAACATTAGATTATAATACAAACTCATTTATAAAATTATTTAAAAAGAAAGAATCATGTGTGATTATGAGATTATTGTCTCATAAAGCATAAATAAGAAGTTAGAATCAATTTAAAGAAAATTCTTGGAGCTATCCCTTTCAGTCCAGGGACATTCAAGTATTAAAATGGAAGTTTGGGCAGATGGTGGTGGTTACAAGCAGAAGAAAAAAGGAAAACCTTGGAGGAGGGGGCGGAATCAACGATTTTTTTCTTCACCAAGGATAGTCAATTTATCACACTTAAACACAGTTCCTATGCATCTTATAAGAGTAAAAATGGAGAAGATAAAGAAGAGCGCATGGACCCTAAATGAGTAAAAGAAGCCAGATGTGGTCATGTGGTAAAAGGAAAGGATGACAATTAGGAAAAGGGGTAGCAGAACAGGCATTTATATAATGCTTACTATGTGCCAAATAGCGCTAGTCCTGACTAACACCAAAAATACACATGTTCTGCAACCTCCAGTACCATGTCATCCACAGGGGGACCAATTGGTTACAGCAAATGGAGATGTTCTGAATCATGTGGATATTTTCCTTACCTTGACAGTATACTTTTTAGGGATGTATGCGTCAATAATGAGGTTGATGCATGCATTGCTAGAGTTCTCTAAGTGCTTGGGAGGCTCTGAAGGAAAGTGTGAGAGAGAGAAGAAATTAGACTGCCTACCAAATTGAAGATCTACAGAGCCATTTTGCTCATTTTTCTACGCCTATGCCTATGAAACCTGAATAGCATACCAGCATTATACCAAAAAACTGAATCTGTTCCATCTGAATTGCTTTAGGAAGATTCAGAAGATCACCTGGCAGGATGAAGTATCAGACACTGAGGTCCTTTCTTGAACTAAAAGCCAAGCATTCAAACTCTAGTGCAGAGAGCACAGCTCCAACAGGCTGGCCACGTTGTTTGAAATACCAAATGTGTATTTGCCTCAGAGACTTTTCTGTAGAACTAACACAAGGAAGACATATAGTGGGCAGAAAAAGTGATAAGAGGACATTTTCAAGATCTCTCTGAAGAACTTTGGAATTGATCGCCAACATGGGAGATGGTGGCCAAATATGGCACGCCATATAGCAAAAGGTGCTGTGCTCCATGAGCAAAGCAGAACTGATCACTAAATAACAACCATGGCATCAAGGGTAGTGATGTTTGTTAAATTTTCCCTAGATTTATTCCACCAGTAGAATGGAAACTCCTTGAGAGTAAGGGACTCTTGTGCTTGTTTTCCTTTTGTTTCTCCAGGATCTTCATCAGAGTAGGTAACTACTAGTGTAGATAGTCCCTGCTGTGAATTCAAATTAGCAAGACTTCTACAATTTTTAGTCCTAGAGAGCTGCCTAAGGCAATGGTGCTCTCAGGGCTCTCTAAATTCAGCAGCTTCCTAAGTCTGTGCTCAGAGACAAAGACTCAATGACTGTCCTACTTACAGTAATGACCTGGCTATAGAAAGGGGTTTACTCTTTCTTTCTGGAGAATGAGATCTCAGCCCGCCACACTGGGTTGCCAGGAACACTAATTTTAGGGGAGCAGCTGTCAACATTTTGGAGAAGTCAGTCTCTGAGATTTAAAAGAACCATCTGGGACAAGAGTAAGAGCTCAGTTTTGAGGACCTCTGTGGAGTGAACTGGGGAAATGTATATTTAATTTCACATATTTGGAGCAGAGACTATCTGCCAGGCTAGATTTCCTTTGCAATGATATCCCTTCTTCTAAATATGATTTTTTTTTTAGGTAAATAGGATAGTAAGACTAAAATAAGGTTTCACTCATGAAGGAAGTAGGTGAAAAGTAATAGAAGTAACAAGGAGAAATAGTGTAAGCAAATTGAAATCAAGTACATCTGCCTTAAATACACCATGGGATAACATAGTAAGCAGACTCTAGTAAGATAAACACAAAGGACTAAGCAAAGACCTTTGAGCAAAAAAAAAAAAAGAGAGAGAGAGAACAGGCTGTTAACAAGTTTGACTCTAGGTGTTAGATGAGCAGCTGGAGCTGGGGAAGCTGTACCAGGCAGGCCAATATCAAAAGTCAGCATGATGCTGGGGGATCACAGACGTGGAAGTCAGCTTAAGCTGGACTGTAATTCAGCAGGGCAGTCTGGACAAGCTGTGGGTCAAAAACAAGGAGGACTACCTAGAGTGTTTTGTTGTGAGGCAATAGGCCAGGACACAAGGGGTTAAATCAGGTTCAGGTCAGCACTACACAGTCTTCAGAAACCAATAGAGAGCTATGGAGATAGCCTAGCTGTGCAGGGGCAGCAGCAGCATGACTGGGAAGCTGGGAAGGGGATAGCTCACAGTTGTGCGCAATGTTAGCTGCAGTAAGAAGCAAATATAACTGCACGTGTTGCTAGGCATGCAGGCAAAGTGAGGCAGCAGGTGGCCAGAAACACCAAAGTGGGACTAAGTACAAAAACAATCAAAATGTCACTTGAAGATCCAAGACATGAGATACATGAGATTAGTTCTAACTCAGTCTGGTCCCCTAATAGATTAAGGTAAAAATTTTAATGAAATGAGATATTCATAAACCTTTAATACAAGGGTTCTTAACCTGGGGTTAGGGAAGTGAAGTTGTGTTTTTTTGTTTGTATAATATTATGATAACTGTATTGCAATATAACTGTAGACCAACATAGTCAACTGACACTTCATATGATATAATATATGCAAAAAAATTCTACTGAAGCAATGATTTTGAAACCATAAGAATATAATTTGCTTGACTTTTAAAGGCCTTTATAACCTGCTGTTCTCCTCACTCTCTAGCCTTCTTATGATTTACCCATCCCCCAGATACTCTTAGATCCAGTAACCGCTGGCTATCTTGCTGTTCTTCACACAAGACTCTGTATCTTCAGATTCCATGTTTTCACTGACCATTGCTCATGTCTGAAATCTTTTTCTTTCTTGTCTCTGCCTTCTGCCTTCCCTGGTTTCTTTGAGTTGTTGTTGTTCAGTTGTTTTTCATTTGTATTCTATTCTCTTTTTTCTTGGCCTTTCTTTTGAGGGGCAATTGGGGTCGTGACTTGCCCAAGGTCACACAGGTAGCAAGTGTTAAGTGTCTGAGTCCAGATTTGAACTCAGGTCCTCCTGACTCCAGGGCAGGTGCTCTATTCACTGCACCACCTAGCCGCCCCTGTATTCTATTTTTCATGATTCCATTAGGGGTTTTCTTGGCAAAGATACTGAAGTGATTTGCCATTTCCCTCTCCAACTAATATTATAGATAGGGAAACTGAGGCAAGCAGGGTTAAGTAACTTGCCCAGGGTTACATAGCTAGTAAGTATCTGAGGTCAGATTTGAATTTGGGCAGATGAATCTTCCTGACTCCAGTCCAGCATTCTATCTATTGCACCATCTAACTGTTCCTGGCTTCATTCACATCTCTGCTATAGTCTCATCTTCTGTAGGAAGAACCACCACGCCCCCAACTCTCTACCTTAAACCTAAGTGCCTTCTTTCTTTTTTTTCCCCTCAATTGGTATTGCATATACTTGCTTATATATAGTAATTTGCATGTAATATTCTCCACTATATTTTAAACTTGAGGTCAAGGACTGTTTTGTTTTTTTTTGTTGTTGTTGTTTTTACTTCTTTGTTATCCCCAGCCCATAATTGTTTTTCCTCCTTCATTTTTTAAGAGCACCAAAGGCAGCATGGTGTGATGTCACAACTTGTGTTTGAATTTGAGTTAAGTAAAGCAGAGTGCAAAAAGTCATCAGCCTTACTCTCTCTTGCAGAGCAGTCAAAGTCTAGTGACAGGACAAAAATCAGGAGAAATGGTGATGTCCCCAGATGCAGTGGATGACCATGATAACTTTCAATATGTGCTTCACAGAGCACCTGTTTCAGCTGCCTTCATGGCCATTGGAACAAGTTGTTCTCTCATCCACCCATTCTGCCAACCATTCTGGAGAGCAATCTGGAATTATGCCCAAAGGGCTATAAATAATGGCATACCCTTTGACCCAGTAATACCACTTCTGGGGTTGTATCCCAAAGAGATCATAGAAGTGGGAGGAAGATCCATATGTACAAAAATATTTATTGCAGCTCTCTTTGTGGTGGTAAAAAACTGGAAATATAGGGGATGCCCATCAGTTGGGGAATGGCTGAACAAGTTGTGGTATATAAATGTAATGGAATACTATCGTGCTATAAGAAATGGGAAGGAGATGGACTTTGTAACTACCTGGAGAGGCTTATACAAATTGATGCTAAGTGAGAAGAGCAGAACCAGGCAAAATTGTACACAATCACAGACACATCATACGTGTGGTGAACAGCCTTGATAAACTGGACTCTTCTCAGCAACGCATAGCTATAAGACAACTCTACAAATCTCAGGATGGAAAGAGATATCTACATTCAGAGAAAGATCAAGAAAGACCAGAGCTTAAATGGAGACTGAAGCAATACATGGTATCATTCTTTATCCTATATGGTTTTGTTTCTTTTTTTCCCATTGTTCCCTCTGTGGCTTACAACTCTTCTATACAACCAGACTATTGTACAATGTGAAAGTATTTGCAGATCCTATACGTGATTCCATGCCACCATGGCAGGGGGGGGGGGCGGGTAAGGGAGGGGAGAATATTTGAAACTCAAGGGATTGTGGAACTGAATCTTGTAAACTAAAAGTAAATAAGTCAGTCAAAAAAAAAAAGAAGTTGTAAAAGGTAAACTAGTTCAGCTGTGAATTACAGTGGCCTCATAGGTGCCTTCTACTACTAAGACTCCATTACTGGAGATCACCATTTATAATTCTGTAATTATAGACGTTAATCAAATAGCATCTGCTCCTTTGATGTTCCTACTATTCATATCTATCAGCCAATTGAAATCCTAGTCACTGTTGTCCACAAACTCCAAAGGTAGAAATCTTACCTACAAAGGTAGAATTGGCAGGACTGGAAAATTAATTAGATAAAAGGTGGGGGAGAATGAGAGTGAGGAGTTAAAGGTGATATCTAGGTTGCAAGCCTTGGTGATTTGGAGGATACAAACATGCTGATGGACTCCCCCATTTTGCAAAAATTCTTATCTCAATGAGTTTGGTATCTGGCTCACAATTTTTCCTCTCCTTCTTAATTGTTGCTGTCATACTAGAAGACTTCTTATACAAACTGACTCCCTCAAACATCCTAAACAATCAGTTCCTCAATCCATTCATGTCCCATGAGCTACTCTTCCACCCTACCTCAGCTACTGTGACAGCAAGCACCCTAGCATACCCAGGATGGCTTCTAGCATGGGTTCACATAGTTCAGGGAAAAAAGTCAGCACTCTGAACGTCAAAGAAAATACAAACAGAAATTACAAGCAGAAGAAATACAGACAGAGAAAATAACAAAAACCACAGACAGGGCTTCTAACAGTTTGACTAAAGCTATATATACACTTACCAGAGAGAGAAGCACCAACATCTGGGTTTTCAAATCCAGGAAGCTCCTTAACACCTAACCAGAGTCATTTTTGACCCAGTAACAGGAACATTCTTCCCATGAGTGAGCCCCAAAGCAAAACTTCACCTCATAGTATATATGTATACCCTTCTTCAGGGTCAGAGGACATCACAGCCTTCATTACCCATTGCCTGATTGTAAAGTACCAAAAGTATGGGCCTTCCTGAAAAGCAAGCCTCCCCTAATCAAGCTTCTCTTATTGGGTTCCCACATGAGGACTTTTAATGTGTGGGAAAGATCTTCGACTCCCATTAACATTACAGCTATATCCAAAATATATTATATACTTGATTGTGCCATCAAGCCGAAATATATCACATCCATATTAAATAATTCAAAAATCCCCTCATCAGACCACAAATAATTGACTTTTCACCTCTTTCTTTGCCTTCCCTCATGAAACCCTATGCTTCAATCAGTACCATGACCCCTCCATTCTCTCCCAGGTCTTTTCCCCTTCACTAGCAACTTTCTCCTCTTTTCCCCATCTCAACTCCTTAGTGAACCAATTTAATCTAATCTAGATTGTCCTCTCTTGAGTTCTTAGTTGCTTATCATTTTGCTGAATGATCTCTGCCAACTCTTAACCTTTGATCATTCTCACCATTCATTGCCTTCACTCCTACACAAGTGTTGCTGAACAAATGTAGAGAAAATCATCTGGTTCACTACATATTAATATTACACTACCTCAACTGGGCCCTCAATGCTGCTGAGTAGTAGCTACATACGCACCTGACTTATTAAGTCATTATCCTACTTTCCACAAGTTTTCTTCCAACGTTTTTATTCTTCCTCAAATTTCTCATGATTCTTCAGGCTCCAACCCACTCAGCCAAGAACCTTGGCTCATATACAGGAAATAATAAGGCCATTTGCCATAAGGTCGTTCTCCCGTCTTCATCTCACATTACTCATACACCTTCTACCCTTGTCTCACATAAGACCTTAATACTTACCAAGGCTAATCCCTCTCCCTTCAAAAATGATCTCATTACCCCTTCTCTCCTCCAACAGAATGTTCCCTGTGTCGTTTCCATGTTATCACTTTATTTTTTAGTCTCTCCCTGCCTCCTGGCACATCTCTACTGCCTACAAACATGCCCATGTACCCCTCGTCTTGCAACAACTCTCACTTGATCCTTACATCCTAGGTAACTATTATCCTATATTAGGCCAGTACAACTTGCAGCCCACTCTTTGCTCATGGCCCTTGGGCCACTTGTGGCACACCACAGGATTTCTGGTGCCCACAAAAAAATGTAGAGGAAAACATCCTTTGTATACAAAGGAAATTCTTTGGTGTCCCTCGGGCTGCAAGTTGTTCAGGCCTATCTATATCTTTTCTGCCCTTGGTAGAAAACACTTCTCAAAAAGACTGACTAAATTGGTGACTCCATTTTCTCTCCTTCTACTCTCTTCTTTTTTATTAAAATACATTTTATTTATTTGTTAAATATATCCCAAGAACATTTAAAAAAAATTTTAACACACTTTTTTTTTTTCATCATGAGTGGTTTGGAATTGTCTTGGATCAGTGTCTTAATCAGAGTAGCTAACTGTTTCACAGTTGATTATCATAATAGTATTGCTGTTACTATGGACAAATATGTCCTGGTTCTGCTTGCTTTGCTCTGCATCAATTGATAAAAATCTTCCAAGGTTTTTCTAAGACCATCTTTTTTTTTTTTTCTGAGAGACTCATCATTTCTTATAACACAATAGTATTCCATCACAATCATATATCACAACTTGTTCAATCATTTGCCTCAAAAATGGATATTAAATAAAATAGAGGTATTTGAAACATTAAAAAAAGATATAAGCAGATTATTCAATTTGTAAGTAAGCAGATATTAGAAACATAGGAAAGGTAAATAAATATAGCTACCAAGGAAAGCACAGTATCAAAACATATTATCTCATCTCTAGAATCTAATTAGAGAGGGAAAGTAGTTTTAGGAGTCATTTGATCATATTAACTTCAAATTTTATTTTCAAATCGTATCATTTAAAAACTTACAGCCCATGAAAGGTCAGCACATTGATATTTATAGACCATAAGCAGATTTCCACAGTGACTTAAAATGAGCATATGTAATACCAAAGCAAGAATATTTGCAGAATACTCAGAATAATATAGAAGAAAGGAGGCTCTTTATGTTGGAAATAATTTTTGTTGTAATTAAGGAAAGGTAAAGGAATTCTTAATGATTTTTGTTTTGTTTTGTTTTGTAGTTCAGTGACTTCATTTTAAGCGTAACATTAGAGTGGATGACCTGTAAGTTTCTTCAATTCAATTATTCAAACATTTATGAAGGTAAAGTCATCATGTTAGCCAATTGTAATGTAAAGGAAAAAAAAAATCCATGTCTTCAGGGGCCTTTTATTCTCCTGTAGCATTAATTGTACTTGCAAAAGTCAATGTACACAATTTTGAATCTCTGAAGTTAATCTTTTATATTTATACTGGAAATGTATATATGAAAATGAAACTTTTTGATTGACTAATGAAAAGTATAGGCTGTTTATAGAATCATTCCTTTTTTTTCTATATGACTGATCCATATTTGTGTGTGTGTGTGTACACAGATATTCACATCGACATATATTTGAATATACATGTACATATTCACTTTTGTACATATGATACAAAATTACACACATGTATCTATAGTGATATCTATATCTACAGTCATATCTATAGCTGTAACTATATAACATTCTTTACAAAACTGTCAAGTTCTTTTCATGATCTCAAGCTCCTCCCTAAAACAAAGGCTCATCTTTTTCAATACCAATATTTCCCTGTTGGTGCAATATGGCTGTCAGTCTTGAAGTAGCACAGATGCTGAAAAACTGAACTTGTGGATCTCTTAACTGACAATGGACAGGCACATGGTTGGTATCAGTGGACTAGTACATGTCATAAACAAGGATAAATCTGTAGGTTCTAAAAATATGTATATTCTCAGAAGAATGGTTCATTCAAACAACCTTTTTTATTATGAAATAAATTACTTTTCTTGGAAGCTTGCTTCCCATGTGGCAACTAAGTAGTATAGTGAATAGAATCCTGGGCCTGAAGTTAGGAAGACCTGAGTTCAAATGTGACATCAAGTACTTATTATCTATGTGACCCTGAGCAAGTCACTTCCTCCTGTTTGATTCAGTTTCTCCACCTGTAAGAAGGAAATGGAAAACCATTGTAGCATCTTTACCAAGAAAAAACCCAAATGGGGTCACAAAGTATTGGATACAACTGAAAAACAACAACTTTATAAAAAATATAAAATGTAGGTAGATAGATAGATGATAGATAGATAGATAAAATATATTCAATCTTTTTATTTGCTTAAAAGAAAAATCCTGTTTTATTTCCCTTCGATGGCATATATAAACTTTTTGGACAGTTTGAAAATCAGAAGATAATTCTCCCTAGGCAGAGCCTAATTGAGTGTCTCTCAGAGATGTGAGGTTACAAACTTGAGTCTAAGAGGAGCTCTATGTTGTAAGATCTTAATATTAGCAGAGTAGGTAAAAAGAATGACTCACCCTGTTCTCTAGTGAGAGGTATGCCCGTTTCCTTCAGACTATTGATTTTAAAATGATATATCTAAAGCTAGAAGGAATTTCACAGGTTATCTTGACCATTAGCTTCATTTTATAGATGACAACAGTGAAGCCTAGCACGAGTAAATGACTTGCTCAGCATTGTCCGGGTATACAATGATATAGGCAGCTAAGAGGCTCATTGGATAGAGGGTTGGGCCTGGGGTCAAAAAGTCTCATTTTCCTCAGTCCAAATCTGACCTCAGATACTTTCTAGCTGTGTGATCACTTAACCCTATTTACCTCAGTTTCCTCACCTATAAAATGAACATGAGGTAATGACAAATCCTGTGTCTTTGCCAAGAAATCCCCAAATGGAGTCACTGAGAATCGGACATGACTGAAAAAAGACTAAACAACAATATACAAAGGCAGAGCTGGGAATCTGAGGAACAGTCCTGAGATTCCAAATTGAGCTCTCTTTCTACGACACCAGACTTTTCTCAGTGGTCAGACTTTGCTACTTAATGGGAGTCCACAAGGAGTCTCACCTAGTGCTCCAACAAACTTTCCTTCAACTACGGATGGTTCATTATGCTTTGGTGCTTGGCTGTTTGGCAGGAGCATGACATAGCGTGTTAACATGCAGAGAGCATTTTAATTGGCTTAAAACTGTTGGTAGCATCTTTTACTGTATTAATTTATTGCTTCAGTGTCAGTCAACTGGATCCTTTGCCAGATGGTAGTACAGCCAGTGCATACAGAGAAGGAAGTGGAAGGTATTTATATGATGCAAATATCTGCTTTGTCATTAAGTATTCATGAGCTTTTTCTTAGTGATTATGTGGGGGGAGGGATACCACGAAGGTTGAGAATCATGCCTTGTGGAAATTAATAATCTCATTTCGCAAAGTGACAGTTTTGTTTAAAAGTGATGGAAGGAGTTGCTTTGAATCAGCTATTAACAATACTGTAGGATGAATGTTCATTCTAGAGCTTTTGCTTTTTTGCAGGAGTCTGTGGAATTCACAAGTGACAGCCTTAAAAATGGAAACTAAACTATGGCCATAGCAGGACACAGAAGATAAAGTGTTGTTCTTTTAATGCCCTAAATTTCAGAAGTTGGTTTTAGTAAGAATTCGCACTTGGAACATTTTTTCTCTTGGGTAAAATTTCCACTCACATCTTTATTTGGGGAGGATGCCACTGTACAGAGGAAAAACAAAGACCTCAGGTCAAAATCACAAAGTCATTGTTGGGGAGGTCAGCCGGATGGGTAGGAGCTCATTCTACTCATTCATATGGTAGCTTCCTATTTTAAATAATAATTTTTGCAAAGTGCTAAGAGCTGTTGTTTCTACCATGATGGAAGACTACAAGTGTTTTCAGCTCCCTCCAAGTTAAGTACCCTCTGGCAAAGCTCTAGTTACCTCCCTTTCATTATGGTTTTGCTTTTGATTAATTTGAAGGAAAAGTAACCATTTCATGAGGAGCACATGCTCTACTTTTGTCATTGAGGAAACAGTGTATTATCTGGAAATCATTTGCCTCTCTTCATCAGAGCCAGAGAGAGACACAGGCATGAGCTCAAACATTTAGAAGAGCCACACAACGTGAGAAAGGCGGCCCTCGGTGATCTCTTTCAAGCTATTTCCAATTTCAATCCATCAATGTTTTGTAGATTTTAGGAGCTCATACTCAAGGCTGCACATAAGCAACTTAAATGCAAATTAAGCTGGTAGTGCTTAAGGGAAGCAGACTGTGTACTTGTGAAGACTTTTCCTGCTGGAAATGTTTCTACCTATCATCATAAAAGCAAAATATGCATTTCAAAAATGATCTATGTACACATTTACAAGATTTACCCAGATGGCCTGGGTCAAAATACTCATTTTTAAAACTTTCCATCTAAATACCACAAAAATTTGCATACCTGTCAATTTTCAAAGTCTACAAATAGGTATTTTTGTGATATGGTCTATTACCTTTACATGAGGCACTACTGCAGGAAACCTTTCCCTAAAGAGAAGTAGTGTTCTTAGGTTACTTGCTGGTACGTGCTTGCCTCCAGGCAGGTCACTCCATGCCACTGAAGTTAAATTAAAAGTTCCAAAAATAAATAGTTCTATTTTGATCATGGTATTGTAAATTTTGTTTGTTTGAATTTAACATTAAGCAAAGTATCATATAAATAATTACAAAAGCAAAATGATGGAATTTAGGCATTTATCTATGTCTTAGATGGAGAGAAAGGATCTGAAGAGAAGGGGGGAGGAGAAAGAAAGGAGAAAAAGTGAGAGAGAGAGAGAGAGAGAGAGAGATTGAAAACATATTAAGTTGGAAGGTGTTACTTTACTGAATTTATAATTTTACGAGGTCATAGTTTCAAACTAAACTTGGCTTTTATAGTCTTAGAATCCACTGATTCTCTGATTTCTTTTCCTAGCATGACATGAGTTTCAAAGGGAAAGACACTTTGGGGAATGCTGATGCACTCAAAATGCCAGGTAGACTTACTATTAAGATGACTAGGATGTTTTCAAAATCCACAGTGATTTAAAAATTAAAGAGAAATAGATACCTTGAAAAAAATCTCATTAATCATTCATATTTTATATTTTTCCCCTCCCTTTCCCTAATGATATATGTATTTCTTTTCTTACTTTTCTTCTGTTGAAAACCTTATATTTTCAATGCCTATCTCATTTCATTCAACCTTCTGACCTTCTTCTAGCACTCAACCAGGTCTACACCATTCCTAGAATACTTGAGTACTAAATTATAGAGAGTTTCTTCTTTACTTTTTCCCCAAAAAACCCTCTTCTGGAGTCATTTCACATTCATTACCTTTCAGGGACTCAATTATTGGACTGTCACACGCCAGAGGCTAGCTAGCTAACTCATTAGTCATGTCTAAATTTTTACCAGGACTGTGCTTCTGTGAGGATATGTTTGTCAGTGTTCTTTTCTTCACCCCAAATCACATTTGTGTGGCAAGATATTTGATTGACAGGGGATGCTCAACGAATGTTTTCGATAATATGAGAATAGAATTTTAAGCAATATTTGTTATAAGAGTTCTTAAGTTTATGACATTTTATAGAATACAGGAAAAGCTAAATCCTTTCTCTTTTTTTTTTTTTTCTTGTTTTGGCATTTTGGGAAAGGAGCATTCTTTTCATCTAGATCAAGAAGTCAAGTAAGTAAAATTTCATCAAAACATATTAAATTTATCTAAATTAAAATAAAAGAAAAATAAAGTATGTTGGGTTTACCCCCTGTGTGAATTTCCAGAAGAACATAAATGGGAGTTATATAGGATGAGCAGGCCTGGAGGAGTGAAAATATGCATTACAAAAGGGAATAATCTTATCAATTGGGAACCATTGATGACTAAGAGGAAAAACAGTAGCAACAGAAAATATTAATATACTTCCTCCTTCTTCCTAAATTTGGGATACAATTATTTTATTCAATAGTTCAAAGTAGAAAAAAAAATTATTCTGCTATAAAATAAAAATCAGGAGCCCATTTCTATTTTCTTGAATGGAGAACAGCAAGGAACATTTCATTATGAATATCTCCCAAACTCTAGTCATCACCAGTTGTGAACATAATTTATTTTAATTACTACACAAGATGAAAGAGTATTCTCTTATTAAGAAGGAATGTGCACCAGCCCTGGAGTCAGGTGGACCTGAGTTCAAATTAGACCTTTGAGACTTAACATTTACTATCTATGTGAACCTGGGCAAGTCAATTAACCCCAACTTCCCTGCCTGCCCCCCTCCAAAAAAAAAAAAAGGAATTTGGTTTTCAAAAATTATTCCCTTATATCTGTGCAATTAAAAATTGCTATTTTCTTTTTAAATTTAAATTTTTAAATTTTTTAATTAAATTTTATGTTTATTTTTTGTTTACAAAATTCATTTCCACAAGATTTTGAGTTACAAATTTTCTCCCTGTCTTTCCCCTACCCCCCACCTGAAAACAGTGATCCCACTGTATAACCCCTCCCCCAATCTGCTCTCTCCTATATCCTCCCCCATTCCCAGTCTGACTTTCCAGTAGGGCAAGATGGATCTCCTTACCCAGTGCGTGGATCTTATTTCCCTCTTGCATGTAAATAATACAAATACTAATATATTTTTAAACATTTGAATTTAAAATTTTGAACTCCAGGTTCTTCCCCTTCCTCCCCTGTCACCCACAGACATATATATATATATATATATATATATATATATATATATATATATATATATATATATGTATGTATTTATATTTATATTCCCTTCACCTATCCTCATACTGAGAAAAGTTTCATAAGTTATAATTATCATTTTTCCCTGTTGGCATGTAAATACTTCAACTTTGATAAGTTCCTTATGATTTCTTTCCCATGTTTACCTTCTCATGCTTCTT
>CM053592.1:66729427-66778939 GCA_028646515.1 Pseudochirops corinnae | reverse complement strand
GAAAGATGTAAAAAGGTAAAGAAGGAAAACATACACTCACACAGACACATACACACACAGATGCCCACACATGCACATAACTTGGGACTCAATAAGAGCAAACGGCTTACATTCCTTTGTGAGAAGCAGATACCTGTCAATACTGAAATTTGTATAAGTATTGTGACATTTATAAGGGATGTACATAGAAAGAGGATATGGGTATAAGTCAACTAATTTGAAGATTTAAAAAAAATGCTATTAAGGGGAAGAAAGGGATTGTAATGGGAGAAAAGGAAAGGTAGAGGCAGCAGATGGTAAATTATGCCACAAGAAGAGGCATAAAACATAGTAAAGTGGAGGGGAGAGAAGGAAGGAGATGAACATCATACAATTGTTACTTTCATTGGTTCTTATTTAAAGAGAGATCAATACAAATGGCTAAGTTTAGATTCTAACACAAAAAGACACAAAACTCATAACAATAGAGGGAAAAGAGGGAGGGAGAGGAGCGCTGTATGAAATTTACTAACTTTGGTTAAGGTTCAAGGAGGGAATAACATACTCTGTTAAGAATAAAAATCTATTGGGCCCTACAGGCAGTAGGAAGGATAAGCAGGGAGGGGTATAACAAGGGGGAGGGTATTCAATAGGGAGGGAAAGAGTAGCAAGGGGATAGGTTTGGTAAAGAGAGGGGACACAGGGAGGGATTACGGAGGGAGGTGGTGGTCAAAAGGAAAACTCTTAAGGAGGGGAAGGGAGAAGGAAGACACAAAGGTATAAATAGAGGAGGAAATAAAATGGTGGGAAAGTCACAGATAGTAATCATAACTGTAAATGTAAATGGGATGAACTCCCACATAAAATAGAGGCGGATAGCAGAATGGATTAAAAAAAAAAAACAAGGATAGCTTCAATTAGAATTTGTTTAGGATTGTGTAGCAGAGATTCTTGTTTAGATGAAGAGAAGTTGGACTATGTGACCTCGGAGGTCAGGGAAAACAATGATTTTGTATTTTATTTATTTCTCTTTTACAAATAAGACATAATACTACAAGTACTTTTCCAGAGAGCTGAAATGGGGGTCTCTTTCCTAATTGAAATTATTCTGCTTGCTTAAAACATGGTCTATATTTACTTATCTCAAACAGTTGCCTCTTTCTTTAAACTCATACAACCTTTATGTTAATTTAGTCCCTCATTACCATTTGCCTGGAATCTTGAAATAATTTCCCTATTGGTCTCTCTTCCTCCAGTCTTTCTCCTTCTCAATCCATTCTCAGCACAGTTGCTAAGTTGATGTGACTAAAACACAGGTGTGATCATATCACCTCCCCACCTACCCAAAAGTCTTCAGTGTTTTCTTTTAGAAATAATCATATATTGTCTAAAATAATATAAAAGCTTTACAGCTGGCATTTGAAGCCCTTAAGGATATGACTCTCACCTGACTTTCTATATTTCATGTTTCTCCCCCAAACTCCCACTCCTGCTACCTCTCTCTATGCACATTCCACTAGAGTCAAATTGGGCTGCTAATCTTTCCTTGTGGATATTATTCCATCTCTCACTCCAGTGCTTCTGCACAAATATTCCCCACGCCCTTTCCCCCAATGTGGAGCACACATTCTCTTCACCTTCACTTAGAATCCCTAGATTCTTTAACAGGCAACTCAAGTAACACCTACTATAGGATCCCTTTAGTTATTCACATTCTCTTCCTCCTGAAACCTCTCTGTATGGTTATATTTACTTGCTCCTGTACATGTCCCACCTAGTTGGATCAAAGTTCTTTGAAGGTAGAGTGTTTTAATTTTTGTCTTTATGTCCCTAGGACCTATTACAATACCTGGCACGTGGAGGGCACTCAAAAATTGTTGAATTGAATTGAATTACTATTTGGAAATACAGCAGATAATTTTTGCTTTTCCTCTTCTAACTGATGTCTAAAATTTTAACTTATTGTCTTATGTATACATGTAAAGTAAATTGAAATGTGTTTTAAATCTAGTTCAGGAGTCTTGAAGTCTCCTTTACTCTCATAAATGTTCTTTAACATGAGTTCAATGATGCTGAGTATTTCCTCCTTGAGGGCACATGCGCTTTATTTTATCTTTGAGTAATTAGTGCCTAGCCTAGTGTTCTGAATATAGTATAGTAGATGATTAATGAAAACCTATTTGGTTGAATTGAACAATCAAACTAAAAGGGACATAAAAATCAATGTTTTCCACTCAGATAACCCAGTAATTTCATAAAAGAAGTAGCGGTATGTTAAAAGAAAAGGCTGTCCGCTTCCTATCCCCTAGTAAAGAGCCCAGAAAGGGCAAAAACACCTTGGCCTCTCTAAGGGAACAGGGATAGCTATTAAGGGACCTGAATCCTGACTTTGATTCCCACTCAGCTATCAGGGTAAGTCTTTTATCTTTCCCCAATAGATTCAGCTGGTAATTGAGTCTTTTGATAAATCTTTTCAGGTTTATTTCATTGGGTCCTAATTTCACTTTCACCCCATTTTATTCTGAGAAAATGGACCTGACCGGACCTACCTTGGTAGTGCTAGCAGGGGCTATAGCAGTAATCGTCATTCCAACTATACCCCTCCTATACTTACTACTTGATATATACTGTCAGAAATTATAGAAACATCTGTCTACAATTATTACTTCCACTCTCATACCTCTCAACTAACTTATCAGTCCTTAGCAATCTGGCTTTTGTTCCTGTCACCAAGTTAGAATTATTCTTTCCAAGGTCACAAATCATCTGTTACAGTTAAACTTTTTTTCGTTTTCCTCAGTTTTCATTCTTTTTCACCTCTTCAGCTTTTGACATTGTTGACAATCCCTAACATTTATAGAATCTTTCTTTCCTGTGTTGCCATAACATTGCTCTTTGGTGGTTTGCTTCCGCTTGTCTGATCAGTCTTCAGTCTCTGGAAGAATAGTCGTCTTTGTTTCCTGCCCCCAAACTATGAGTATTTCAAAGAGCTCTGTCTTGCTTCACCTCCCTCTACCATGTCAGTGATTTCATTAACTCCTGTGGACTCAACCATCATCTTTACATGGATGATTCTCAAATCTCCATCTCTGTTTCTCATATTACTTCCTGTTCTCCATCTATAATTGTTTATTGCACCTTTTCACATAGGTATCCCATGGACAGCTCAAACTCAGTGTGTTCCAAATATGTTATATCTCCCACCAATCAAAGAAAATGTAAGGCAATATCCATATTCTCACCTCCCTTAGCATAGTTCCAGGCATATAGTTATGTAATAGATGCTTTATAAATGCTTGTTGAATTAAAATAACATTTTCAATTTGAAATAAGTGGTATTCAGTGAAAACTTACAAGGACAGATAATGGGGATCACCATTCAATCCTACAATTTATTTCAAATGACATTTTAATACTTTAAGGAATTGTAACTTTTTTTTTTCTATGTTCTTCCTACATCAATCAAAACAGATGACAACTCTGCTGAACTTAGTAGATGTTATCTGAGACTTTCTTTGGCTAAAAAACATCTGTCACCTGGAGGACAATCCATCAGTCAATGACAATTTATTAAATACCTATTGTTTGACAAGCCCTGTGTCACTAGATATACACAGAAGAAAACAAAATGTGAACATCAGCTCTGTAGTACTTGTACTAATCAATTAAATATGCTAGAGCTTCCCCTTTCTACAGGGCATCAGACAATGAAATAAATAGCACAACAGCTGGTCAGTCAGGAGGGATTCTGATGCCCAGGCATGCTTCACATATCAATAATCCTTTGCAATGAAACCCAGGTAGAAAATCATAACAGCTTTGAAGACCCTCATCTATTTAGTGTTTTATGGATCTTCAAGAGACATCCCTTTCTTCAAAGACTTTCCTGTTTATAGGTTATGAGACTATAGATACAAGCTATTTATGTTTTGTTTTGTTTTGTATTTTGAGATGCCTGTATCTCCAGAGACTCCTCTAACTTTGGTTATGGGGTGTTGGAATACCCTGTTTTTGGAGATATCTTCTTATCAAGCCTTGAATTGTGCACTCTTTATCACCAAGAATGCCTTCTGATTTGTGTTATCAAAGAGCCATAGCTCTAACACCTGGAGTTCCTCATTCCCTTTGTTCCCTGGAACACTTTCTTCCTAGTATCTGCCCAAATTCCCACCTTTTCTCCTCTCTTTATTCAAAAATTGTATAAAAAGTCTCACTCTTTCTAACTAGACTTTAAACATGTCAGATTAGACATTGTTCCGGATTGCAAACTTTTCTTTCTCAGGCAATAAAATATTGTTTTATAATCTGTGTTAATTGTGATCAGACTGTTTCATCCCAGGTCCTTCTTTTTGGGCCTAGGATTTCTTCCATTTCACAGTTTACCCGGTTTTTCTTCAACAAAATAAACAACACTTCCCCAGCTCCAATAGTCCATACCTTCAAGGAATTTATATATATATATGTATTTGCCATAAGTAACATTACTTTCTTAAATTAATTTATTTTTAGTTTTCACCATTTATTTCCACAAGATTTTGAGTTCCAAATTTTCTCCCATCTCTCCCCTAACCACCCAACCTAAGATGGTGTACATTCTGATTACCCCTTCCCCCAGTCTACCCTCCCTTCTATCATCCCCTGCCTCTTATCCCCTTCCCCCTTATTTTCTTGTAGGGCAAGATAGATTTCCCTACCCCATTGCCTGTATACCTTATTTCTCAGTTGCATGTAAAAACAATTTTTTACATTTGTTTAAAACTTTGAGTTACAAATACCCTTCCTTCTCCCCTCCCCACCTACCCTCATTGGGAAGGCAAACAATTCATTATAGGTTATACATGTGTAATTATGCAAAACACTTTCATAATAGTCATATTGTGAAAGACTAACTATATTTTCCTCCATCCTATTCCCCCTCCCCACTTATTCTATTTTCTCCTTTGGCCCTGTCTCTTTTCAAAAGTTTTTGCTTCTGACTACCCCCTCCCCAATTTGCCTTCCCTTCTATCATTCTCCTCCCACCCCCCCTTACTTTTCTGTAGGGTAAGACACCCAATTGAGAGTATGTGTTATCCCCTCCCTAAGCCAATTCCTATGAGAGTAAGGTTCACTCATTCCCTCTCACCTCCCCACTCTTCCCTGCTATTGTGAAACCTTTTTTATTGCCTCTTTTACGTGAGATAATTTGCTCCATTCTATCTCTTCCGTTCTCCTTCTCCCAATATATTCCACTCTCACCACTAAATTTCATTTTTAGATACCTACATATTCATCTCCCCTGTCCCATCTATCTATCTATCTATCTATCTATCTATCTATCTATCTATCATCTATCTATCTATCTATCTATCTCTTCCAACTACACTAATACTGAGAAAGGTCTCATGAGTTGCGGAGATCATCTTTCCATATAGGAGGGTAAAGAGTTCAACTTTAATAAATCCCTCGTGATTTCTCTTTCCTTGTTTACCTTTTAATGCTTTTCTTGAGTCTTTGTATTTGAAAGTCAAATTTTCTATTAAGCTCTGGTCTTTTCATCAAGAATGCTTGAAAGTTCTCAAATTCATTAAATATCCTTTTTTCCCTCTTTGACATAATATACTCAGTTTTGCTGGGTAATTGATTCTTGGTTTTGATCTTAGCAGCTCTGACTTCTGGAATATCATATTCCAAGCCTTTGATCCCTTAATGTAGAAGCTGCTAGATCTTGTGTTACCCTGAATGTGTTTCCACAATACCCTTTTGTTTCTTTCTGGATGCTTGCAATATTTTCTCCTTGACTTGGGAACTCTGGAATTAGCTAAACATTCCTAGGAGTTTTCCTTTGGGGATTACTTTCAAGAGGAGATCAACATTTAGAAATTTAAATTACTATTTTATCTTCTGGCTCTAGAATATCAGGGGAGTTTTCCTTGATAGTTTCTTGAAAGATGATATCTGGGTTCTTTTTTGATCATGGTTTTCAAGTATTCCAATTTTTTTGTTTGTTTTTGGAGGAGGAAGGCAGGGCAATTGGTGTTAAGTGACTTGCCCAAGGTCACATGGCTAGTAAATGTTAAGGGTCTGAGGCTGGATTTGAACTCAGCTCCTCCTAATTCTAATCACTGAACTACCTTGCTTCCCCAGTCCAATTATTTTTAAATTTTTTCTCCTAGATCTATTTTCCAGATCAGAATTTTCTCCAGTGAGATATTTCACCTTGTCTTCTATTTTTTTTCCATTCTTTTGGTTCTCTTTTATAATTCCTTGATTTCTCATAAATTCATTACCTTCCATTTGCTCCATTCTAGTTTTAAAGGAATTATTTTCTTCAGTGAGCTTTTGGACCACCTTTCCATTTATCCCATTATGCTTTTTAAGGCATTTTTTTCAGCTTTTTGAACCTCTTTTGCAATTTGCATTAGTGTGTTTTTTTAAAGTGTTATTTTCTTCAGTATTTCTGGTTCCCTTTAGCCCTTCAGTAAGCTGTTGACTCGTTTTTTTTTTTTAATGATATTCTCACATTACTCTCATTTTTCTTCCCAATTTTTCCTCTACTTCTCATACTTGATTTTCAAAATCCTTTTTGAGCTCTTCCATGACCTTCAACCAATTAATATTCTTCCTGGATGCTTTGAATGTAGGAGCTTTGACTTTGTTGTCTTCTTCTGGTTGTATGTTTTGATCTCCTTTTTCACTAAAGTAAGACTCTATAGTCTGACTTTTTTTACACTGTTTACTCATCTTCCCAGACAAATATTTGGCTTTTTAACTCCCTGTCAAGGCAGGACTCTGCTTCCAGTAGGGATGATGGTGGGTTTACTGCACTGGGCTTCTTTCTGTCAGTCATTGGATTTCCCACTATCTGTGGGCCCCAAGCCCCAGAAGCAGCTGCTTCTACTGCCACCACCACTGCCATCACTTTTGCCGTGCCAACAGGTCCAGGCTGTACCATGCACCCCTTTCATAGAGTGCCCCCACCTATCTTCCACACTATTTTCATTTTCTGTGGGTTGAGAAGTCTGGAAATTACAACAACTGACAGCAATTCAGTCACTTGAGGCCTGCTCAGGCCCTGTTTGCACCTGTTGCAGCCCACATGGGACAGCATTCCACTCCCGGTCCGATGTAACATACCATTCCAGTCTGCCTTCCAGACTGTCTGTGGCTAGAGATGTGTTTCACTCTCATTCTGTGGGTTCTGCAACTCTAGAATTTGTTTAGAGTCATTTTTAAAGATATTTGGAGGGGTTTAGGGGCTAGGTCAAGCAACTCCCGATTTTACTTAGGAATTTATATCTTACTGGTGTGTGTAGAGGAGTGGAGAATGACATATTTGCAGATAAATTAAGACAAGTTATATACAAAATAGATATAAAGTAATTGGGGGGCACTAACAAATGGCACAATCAGAAAAATACTCTAGGATGAAATATTACTTGATCTAAGAAGCAGAGATTCCAAGAGGAGGGGGGGAGCATTCCATATAAGTAGGACAAACTGTGCCAAGGCAAGGTGGCATAGGATGGAGTGTCATGTAATAGGAAGAAAGCCAGTTTGATTAGAAGGCAGACTATGTGAGGGGGGGATGATACTGCATGTAATCAGATAGTAAAAGAGAGATACATTGGAAACAAATTATGAAAGTCTTTAAATGATCAAGTAAGGCATTTGTGTTTTATTCTAGAGATTAGAGTAGGGCACCAAAACGGGGAAGAACCTCTCCATTACATTTAAACCTGTGTGGGATATAAGTTCTGATCTTCGGAAAATAGATATACAGAGTGTCACAAAATCTATCTTTTATTGGCACTGGGAAACATTGCCCACGTTCCTACTTTGCCTGTTCCATAGCCTATTAATGTTCAATAATTATGTACCAGTTTACAAGGAGATTCACAAAGGGATAGCTTTTTATTTTTTAACAGGACACTCCCCACATATTATAGATTGTCTTCTTTTCTGTCTTTATCTTGCATTAATCAAGACTTTTGTGGTGAAGGAAAGGGTCACAGACAAACATCAGTGCTAGTGTTGTCTTTGTACAAGGTGAAAGAACAGTGGTTTGGGCATTGTCAATTAACTCCGGTTTTAGGATTTAGAATTTAACATAATTTAGCTTTCACTTTTCACCTCTGTCACTCCACAAACTAGAAAAGATGAGAGATTAAAAATAATAATGGTGCCCTGTTTAGCATTCTTTTATTCATGTTCTTTTGTGGTTGAATACAATTGGCTTTTATGAACTCCCTCTGTCTGTATGATTTGCATAATTGTCTAAGTACTTAAATCCAAATTTTAGCATTCACCTTCTGTTCTCATCAATGGTCAGTCTTCTTTCTTTTCCCTTCTGAGTTTTCCTCTTCTTTTGTGAACCTCATACAGAAGCCACATCCATTAGGTATCAGAATCAGGAAGTGAGGTGAATCCCTTTCCTTCCCCATTTTCTAAGTGAAAATTTCCTATGTTATAGGCAGGCTAGATTGAGTCTGAATTTGCTGTCTCTTATTCTATTCAGTGGACAATTCACACCTACAATCTCAAGGCAAGAGCAGCAATATCTTATTTCATAGGATCATAGATTTAGAATGGGTAGGGGCCTCATAGCTGATTTCATCCAAAGTCCTCATTTCATAAAGAAGATTTACAGATTTGCCCAAAGTTACACAGGAAGTAAGTAGTAGAGCCAGGATTCAGACCTAGTTCATCTGATTCCTGTTGTAAGTCCAAGCTTTACACATCTACATTCCCTATTTTAGGCAACCTCTAGATTCCAAGAAACTGAGTCACAGTCATGCCCACCTTCATTTAACTGCAGGGCTTATTGATGATATATTAACTGATTTAGTGGGCCAAGAGTGGAGTTAAGTGACTTGCCCAAAGTCACACAGCTAGTAAGTGTTAAGTGTCCGAGGCTAGATTTGAACTCAGATCCTCCTGACTCCAGGGCTGGTGCTCTATTCACTGTAACACCTAGCCATTCCCCATTCACATTTCTTAACTTAGCCTGAATTGAGGGAAGTGAAGTTCAAATCCAGGCAACAGGCTAAGTTAGTTTAGGCCATGGGCTGTTTCTGATTGGTTTGCTGATGTCAGGGGCTCATAAGCTTTTATACAAAGTAGACAATGGGAGCTAGATTCTCTAATATAGTATTGTTAAGCAATTTGATTACTCTAATAAGTAGGTCAGATAAAATGAAAGGAAGTGGTCTATACAATTCCTCTGGAGTCAAGGACTGCACATAGATATTGAGCTGTACCTTTAGATATGTTTATCTGCATTGCACTTCTCCCTCTGTAGGTGTAGAGGATTGTTCTCATCAGCCTGCATCATCCCCGGTGAATGTTAAGATCATGGGTGAACAAATAATGAAACATTAACTAGCCTACTCCCCAACCTCCTTATAAGCTTCTTTCTGCCAAATGTATGCTTTAAATCATAAATATAAATATTTAGAGGACTTCTTTAAAGTATTCCTACTTGTAGTAATATACTATAAAAATGTAGAATAGAGCATTTCCCAAAACTCAAACTAGAAGTAGATTCTACAGCTATTTGGAGCTATTGAGCTATATAATATTTCCCTGAGCCATCCCCCCACCCACCTCCCACCTAGTAAAAGAAACCTTTAAAAATAGTATCAGTCAGGTCCTGACAGCACCAAGAGTGGGTACTCATTGTATAAGCTAAAAGCTCTCCTTACATTTTAACCTCAGTGTTTATGAGGGAGAAAGGACTCTCAAGCAGTCAATACAATGCATATCCAAGGACCTTCCCTCTATTATTGACTTTGTTTTTTTTTTTCTTCCACCAATTAAATATCTTCAAGAGACCCTTCTATTGTGTATCTCAAGCACTTATTGTTCCTTTACCAAAATACAGCAGATATACATTGTAACAGTGAAAGAGCCTGTAAACTTGCTTATAATACAAATGGGCAAAAGGGTTTAGGGATGAGAGATATACACGGCTAAAGGATCAGCATTTCTTTAGTGTTAATATGCAGCTCAGCCTTGTACATTTCCTAGGCGTTCATTTCTCAAGCCACATAACTCTGGTCTTGAAACCACCATGATTCTTTTCTCCGCACTCTCAACTTGCCCCTTTCCCCTCCAAGCATTCCCTGCATCCCAGTACCATTGTTTTATCTCCTTGGTAACCCTTATTAAGAGTCATCTATGGACCATCATGATCAGATACATGCAAGGCACTGCCGCAGGGCAACCTTTCACCTCCTGGAAGACAGCAGTATCATCAACAGTCCACACCAGACAGTATTACTAACTAAAGCATTTCCACCCTACATTTGCATGGTAAGTGCAGACTGTACCAGCTGGGTGCCCTTCTAATCACCCCCAAGTGGGAAACGAAAAGACATTTTTATCACAGTGCAATTTTGCGGCTTCACTATGGAGAAGAGGAAGGAAGGGAGAAAGAAGAGGTGTTAAGTCATAAAATAAAAACTTGGCAGTCAGAGTACTTGGCTTTGAAATCTATGGGAATAGAGATGAGGAATCAGAGCAATCAAATCTGGCCTGGATAGAGCTCTGTGTAATTAGTGCATTACACTTAATGATAATGATCTTGTCTTTTATTTAATTTTATTTATTTATTTATAAATGACTACCACATTGCACCTGGGCACTTTACAATAATTAAAATAATTTTAAAAGTGCAAAATGAGTCTTAAATTTAAAAAGGCTCACCAATTCCCCTGCCTAACAAAATAAACTCAACTAATTAAAAGCATCTTGTACTTTGCTTGGAATTTTGTGTGATCCAGGCTCCATTCCTCATAAGCTGGAATGATTTCCAGAGACATAGGCCTCTTACCAACAATCTTGTCTGAACACCCACGATTCTCAATTTCCTGGCTGATGATAATATTGAGCTGCTGACTTGGGACCTGGGGAAGAAGATTTTGAGAAAAAATATGTCCTTGATGAGTTAGTACTATTTGTGAAGCTCACCAACAAGGTACTTACTCATTAAATACAAATTTATTTGGCTCTCACTAAGTGAATGACACTGTTCTAGGTGCAACAATAAATACAAACACTCTTTTCCCACAAAGTATTTACAAACTAATAGCAGAGATCACACACACACACGCACACACGCACACACACACACACACACACGTATTAACTGTAACACAAGTTTCAAAATGTTTAAATGCATTGGAAAGGTCAGAGTAGGTTGAGACATTCCAGGAAGGTAGGAGTCACTTTGAACTAGGGAAGCTTTCAGAGCTCTGTGGCACTTAAAACAAGACAGTTTCAATACAGATATGGAATATAGGCAAGGCAGGGGTGTGTAGGGAGTGGGTGGGAGGGATGGGGGGGGCGCTATTTCAGGCAGGGGCAATGGTGTGACCAAAGATAAAAAAGGTAGCATTGGAAAAATGCTATTAGAAAATGGATGTAGTCTATTACATAGAATTTGCGAAGAGAAGTCATGTCAAAAAGGTTAGAAAGCTAAGTTGGAAACAAGAGTTTTGAGGACTTGTATACCAAACTCAGAATTTATGTTTCTTCTTTCCTTTCTTTTTCTTCTTTTCTTTCTTTATTCCATCCTTCCTCCCTCCCTCCTTCCTTCCTTCCTTCCTTCCTTCCTTCCTTCCTTCCTTCCTTCCTTTCAGCAATTGGGGTTAAGTGACTTATCCAGGGTCACACAGTAATTATCTGAGACCAGATTTTAACTCAGGTCTTCCTGATTCCCAGACTGGTACTCTATCTACAACCCACCTAGCTAGTTGCCCCTTTATGTTTCACTCTTTAAGCAGTAAGGAGAAAATGAAGTCTTTGGAGAAGGGCAGTAAAATGATCAGACTTGTACTTTTGGAAGGTTACTTTGACAGCATTGTAAAGGCTAGAAGGGAGAAGGGAGTTGGGGAGACTAATTTTGAAGCTGTTAAAGTCGACATAAGGTAGCTGCAGCCTAAACTAGGGTGGTATCATTGGGAATACTATTACACAGGAAGATTAGATGCAGGAAATATTAGAAAGGAAAAATTGGCAGGACTTGACAGTTGATTAGAAGTGAAAAGTGAGGAAGAAGTTTCAAAAGTTACTCTAAGGGGCAGGTTGGAGGCACAGTGGATAGATCACTGGCCTGGGACTCAGGAGGACCTGAATTCAAATATGGTGTCAGACACTTACTAGTTGTGTGACCCTGGGCAAGTCACTTACCCCAATTGCCTCCCACAAAAGAGTTACTCCCAAGTTACAAGCATGAGTGAACTGAAAAATGGTGATTACATTTATAAAAAGAAAGTTATGAGGGAAAGAAAAGTTTTGAATGGTGGATTATTCATTTTGCTCAGGAGATATGTGTGTGAGGTTTTGGTAGGATATCCAGATAGTGGTGCCTTTTAGGCAACTAGAAATTGGGTGCCAGAGCATAGGGAAGGAGTCAGAGTTAGAGACACAAATTTAATAGTTCTTGGCATGGAGCTGAAAAATTGATAGCTGATAGTTGAAGACACAGTAGTGTGTGAAGTCAGGGTAGACAGCATAGAAAGATGTGAGAACATGGCCAAGGATAGAGTACTAGGCAATGCCCATACTTAACAGACTGGGAGATGAAAGCAAACAACCAAAAGAGACCAATAAGTAATAGTAAGAGAGGTAAGAGAAGAAGTGGGGAGAACAGTATCATGAAAACCCAAGAAAGCGAACCAAGCAGAAGTGGGCTAGGGGCTAGTGAGTTCAGTAATCAGACCACTGGTGACCTTGGAAAGGAAAAGTACAACAAAATCAAATGAATCTTTAGTGTAGGGATCAAGAAAGAAGCTAAGTTATGCTGCATCTCTCCAATCCCTAACTCCTCCACCTTCAATAGAATATTGCCTCCTTGAGAACACACATTGTTTTTATTTTTGTTTTACATTCCCATCATTTAAGTGTCTTGTGTTTTAAGCTTTTAATAAACATTTGTTGTCCTGGATAAAACTGATATTGTGTGGTAAGGAAAATGGTGATCTTTGTCTGTCTGTCTGTCTGTCTATCTATCTATCTGTCTGTCAATGGATCTACCAGCACTTTAGTAGTGAAAGACCAGAAGAAAATACTGTAATAGCTTGAGGGGGCAGCAGAGTCAAAGGAAAGAAACATTAAGATAAGGGACACAAGATTACTTGTAGGCAGAGGAGAAGAGTCTAGTAGCAAGGGGTAAATTGAAGTCAGAGTTGCAGTGAGGATTGTTGCGAGGGGTCTCCTGTTGAAGCTAGGTAGAATAAATGGTTTGTAATAGACATTATAAACATGGATTTGTGACTTCTTATAGCAACAATCAACAACTTAGGGGTAAGAACAGAAAAATCTGAATAAGAGGGTTATACCTAGATAGGGATCATCAAGATTTGATCTGGGGAAGAAACAGAAGGATAAAGAATTCAAGGATGGCTATGGCCGTTGGAGGCAGGGAAATGAAACCAGGAGGAAAAAATAAATTGTGATATAAGAGTGGGATCAGATAGGTAAGAGTAGGATTTGAAGTCAGGAAGATCTTAGTTCAAATGCTTCCTTATATACTTACTGGCTGTATTACTCTGGGAAAATAACTTAAAAACTCTCAGGCTCAGTTTTCTCGTTAGTAAAGTGGGAGTAATGATAGCATTTGCCTTGTATCTCTCAAGGATTCTCTAGGTTCCTGGAAGATTCAGCTCAAATCCCTTTTGCAAGAGACCTTTCCTGCTCCTTGTCCCCTCTCTTCAGTGCCTTGCCTCTAAAATTGCCCTCTGATTGCTCTGCAGATATCATGTATGTACATTAATTTACAAGTTATCTCCTTAGTTAACCATGAGCTTCTTCAGGGCAGGGACAATTTCTGTGCTTCTATGTCTCCCCAGCCTTTAGCCTTATGCCTTGCACATAGTGAATACTTAAAAAATAGTTGTTGACTGCCTGAAAGTCTCACAAGATTGCTGTGAAATGAAATGAGATCATTTATACATATATACATATATGTGCTTTGCAAGGCTCAGACACTAGAATTATTGTTCTTTTTGTTATTCAGGATTGGCGGTCTTGATGAAGACAAAAAGTAGGTTCTAGGAGAGGGAGGGTAAGAATTGGAGCCTTTTTGAAGATTCTTAAGAATAGATGACAAAGCATTTGAGAATCTAAGATCCTGAGTGGTTCAAGTCATAGGGTTATAAAGATATGTCCACTTATCACGGAGCTGTACATATTCACCTGCCCATTTCAATCCACCCTCCACCCTGTCGTAATGGATGTTCTTAAGTATGGATCTGACCACATTACTCCTCTCCCAGGCAGATTATATGGTGCAGATGATAACATGTTAAGCTTGGATCCAGGGAATTCAGAATTCAAATGAGGCTTCAGTGACTTGCTAGCTGTGTGACGCTGAGTATTTCACTTAACCACTTTCTGCCTCAGTTTTCTCAACTCCATAATGGAAATAATAAAAGTACCTACTTTGCATGGTTGTTGTAAGGCTCAAATGTTTGTAAAGTGCTCAGAACTTAATATGTCCTTAATAAATGCTTGTTTCCTTTCGCTCACTCATCTTCTGCCATTGGGGAGTTACTATTGGTGTCTCCATTTTGGGGAGGGATCTAAGTTGACCAACTTTCATTACCTTATTGTCTATGCATCTGGAATTCTATAATTCAGTGCTCTTCCTCAGTGTGGGTACCTGCATCTTTGCTACATCCTCTTCTTCAACTAGTTCCTTCCCCCATTATAATAATGGTAATAGTAATTTGAAGATCTTCTCTGCTCCTTATTGGGCCAAATGTAATTACATGAAGCCCATGGAGGGAAGAGCATACTGAAAGGATGGAACAGGAAGGATGGAACAGGAAGGAGCAGTATAGAGAGCCAGAACAGCTGAGAGTAGGCAGAGTATAGGCAGAGAAACTAGCGTGAGTGAGAGAGGCACATTTTGGCTTAAGAAGATCTGTTTTGTTTTGAAGGCTGGCTGAAGGGAAGGCTTGGGAAAGTTGTTTGCTGCCTTGGTTATGTGTACCAACTTCTTGGTTGCTATGATGGATTTGGCTTTCTGGTTTGGGGATTCAGCTTTCTGGTATTTGAATAAATGCTTTGGTTCTGTCTTCAATATGGAGTCTATTACATTTTGTGATTCACAACTGCACTAGAATATTCATAGCCACTGTGGGTGCTGTGAATATTGCATTGGCATTATACCCTTTAAAATCCCTTTGGTGTGGTCTTACTTCAGCACAATGTAAACTGCTAGAGAACAGGGATTGTCTGTCTTTTTGCTTGTACTTGTATCCCCAAGTACAAGCTTAGCACAATCCTTGGCACATAAGTAAATGCTTAATAAATATTTTATTTTGTTTTGTTTTTTTTTTCCCTGCATATCTACTCAATAAACTCTACTGGCCCCTAGTTCCTTTATGTTTAAGTTTTAAAGTCTATTACAACCTGGTCATGACCTATATTTCTGGCTCATTGAACATTATACCCTGTATTCTACAATCTAGTCAAATTGTTTCTCTCGTCCTCAACACTTCGTGTCTGGGCTCTAGGACCTTTCATTGACTTGCCCTGTGCCTGGGAAATCACAAGTGAAACCATCCTTGCCTTCAGGGAATTTAGATCTTGATAGGAAGGAAAAGACATGTACATCCATGGGTATGTACAAAATATTTTGTAAAATCTTTCTACAATTCAATACTTAGTGAAATGTGTATTCTGACTGTCTTCTAAATATGTTACATAGGGGTTCACGATAAAACATGACAAACAAACCAAAAAAACAATTCTTTCTTCTATAGAGACTACAGTGTAAAATCAAGGAAAAGAGGCGAAAAAATTGCATATTTAAACATAATGGCTTACACCTGTATGTGAAGAAATAAGTGTTAGAATAATGCCATCTAATGTTTTCTTCTAACTCAAAGAACTTAGGGTTACCTTCCTTTTGGAAAAAGTGGTTCACTAGGCTTAGACAGTGTGGGGGATATCAGGATTAATTAAGTAATAGTCTCTGCCATCCAGAAGATTGTAATCTAATTGTGGGGATGAGAAAGGGGAAGGAATAATTGTAATATAAATTATAAAATTATTAGCTTCATTCCACATAGGGTGCTGAGAGATTCAAGGAGGGCTCACTTACTCAGAGTTTCTTGACCTTTTCTGTCTTCCCAGAAAAGGGAATGAACATTTTGGTGTTGTGCAACTATTAAAACAATTGGATTTCCAGAGGACTAATTTCCTTTTTTTTCTGAAAAGGACAAAAAAATTTAAAAATGTAAAAGGTGGTGGAAGAAGACATGCTAATCTATTTAGAAGTGTTAGTTATTGCTGGAGAACAAGCAGCTTGTTGGTAGAATCCATCAGTCAAAAGGCATTTATTAAGCACCTTCTGTGTGCCAGGTGCTATGGATACAAAGAGAAATGAGAGTGTTCTACAAAGAAGCTTCTAGAAGAAGGGAATCCCATAGAGTATGATGAGTTGATTTTTCTGTTTCTGGTGTGTAGAGGACTTTCAGGGATCCCCGGGCCCCACTAATGGAATGTTCCCCTCTCCTTTACAAACTTCTATAAGGTCACAAGGCAGATAATCAGGAGGATGTATAGTCTTGTTTGTTGATGTCTACAGACATGGTCCTATGCATAACTAAGGAAGATTCAGAGTAGTTAATCAGCAAGTCTTGTTTGTGCCTCCTTGTTTGTTTGTGCCCCCAGATGTGGTCCTGGGATGGAGTCTTAGTGTAAAACCAACCTTAGGCTGGGGTAGGGGGTGATCAACACTAAGGGAGGGTCCTTGCATTTTGTCTACATTTTTTCTGGTTACATAAGGTCTTCTGCTGGGGGCATATAAACCTTGTAAGCTCCTTGTATCTTTGGCTCTGTATAAAATGGCTCTGTAATAAAGAGACTATGGAATATACTCCCATCTCTTTACTAACTGGTTGCTAGCCCACTCAACTGTGCTGGTTGCAGTACTGGTGAAATACCAGAGAGCTCCAAGGCTGCTTCTTGCCCTGGTGGTGGGCAGGGCTATAAGGCCTTTGCATGTTACTAGGGCATGCTAAACCATGAGTACTCTCTTAGTCATGGTCCTACTAGGTGAAGGTAGGGGAGAAAGCTCCCACCTTATTTGAAAGAAGACATCTTTCAGTGGGACTCTCTCCTGGCTGAGTCTCAACTTTGTGGCAAACAATGATCTCCACTCCCAGGAAAATGAGTTCAGAGATGTTAATTGACTTGCCTACTCACATATAGCCATATCAAATATAGATTATATATAGATATAGCTATATCAAATATAGATTTGGACTCAAGTCTTCTTTTTCTGAATCCATTGTTCTTTCTATTGTACTGATATGCCTGTCAAAATAATTCTTGAAAATAAAGTATTTCTCAAGCTTATCCATGCACAAGATTCAATGTTATAAGAGAGGAGACGCTGAGTGAATAAAGATCATAATGACATATATATGTACATATATTGAAGGGTGGAGTGGGGGCAATTAGAAGGGGCATGTTAAATTATTACAAATAAATAAATAAATAAATAAATGCAATTTACCTTCTCTTCAATTTACACTCTTAATGATTTGCTGGGACACTGAGAAGTTAAGCCCCAGAATCATAAAACCTGTTTATAGAAGAGACAGAAGGTTAAGTGGACACTTCTTTAGTGGGAGGTCAGTTCTCTCTCTACTAAGCCAAACAATGATTAAAAAGAAAAACATCATCCCTAATTAACACACTATATAATGTTACCCCACATTGTTTTTTTAAATAAGTAGTTTCTCATTTTAGAGTTGCATAGAAAAGTCAGATTAAACGTGTACTCATGATAACAAAACTAGTGAAGGACAGAACCATAGTAAGAGTCCAGGTTTCCTCTGTAGGAATTCTCTGGTAGTATGTTGAAGTATAAAGACTAGGTTGGGGTTCTCAGATGAAATGTACTATCCATATATCATGAGAGTAAAAGATCCAATAACTTGAATTTTAAAATCATAAGCAATTAAGTAATTTACATTTGTCAAGCAAAAGCCAATCTATGAAAAGAAATCACGGGGAGAGCTTATTGGATTTTATGTTTAATGGCGGTATTTGTTTGCATTGAGGTGGGAGTGGGGTCAGATAGGGAGGCAGTATTTGTTTGTTAGTGGAACTACCCTCCTGGAAAGCAAGATGTCAGAAATTCATTATCCTAACAGCTGGAAGTATACTTAAATTGGAGTTTGTCCAGAGTAAACATTCTAGTCAGTAACAGCACACTCTTTTTCACCCAAGCGTGAGATCAGAAGAGGATCCAAACATGACTATTTCTAATACTTTGATTAAGGAAGTTAAAAGGAAAATGACAATTCAATTAATACATAAAAGTGATTTTTTTCCAAAATAAAAAGAACAGGTACCCTATTGTTTTTAATTGTCCTACAGAGGCAAGCTTCTTATGGGAAGACTCCTTAAATTAATCAAAGTTTGAATTTTAAAACCTTTTAAAAGGAACTGTTTTTGGAAAGGAACACTAACAATTTTTTTTTGTTTCTTTTCTGCAAATGATCCAAATAAGGTTCAGATAGATTAAACTGTGTACCGTTGGTCGTATAGTTAATAATTATCAGAGGCAAGATTCAAACCCAAGTCTTCCATCCCTGCTTCCAGTGTCCTTTCTATTATACCAAGGAGTTAACAGATAAGATACTTTTAACATAAAACTTATTTAGTTAAAACTCAAAGGAACCAAGATACTAAGATTTGTTTTCCAAATCAAACATCAGCAGTTCTAGTTGAGACTTGAATTTATTTATTCATAATAATTTAACATGCCCTTTCTAACTGCTCCCACCCCACCCTTCAATAAAATGAAAAGACAATGTCATCATTCGAGGTCATCCCTATTTTGCTTTCCAAGAGCTTGGTTAAGGGAGCAGAGCAGGCAACTTGCCTGGACCATGGCCTAGTTTATATTTGTCCTCGTTTGAATTTGAAAATGAGTGCACCTATTCTTACACAGCAAAAATTACCCTTATTATGGAAAGGAGCTTTTCAGTGAGTTAAAGGTGGCTTATTGAGATGCAAACACAAGCCTCCCATTTTCACATGGTTTTCTTTGAAAGGATAAAATTTCAATCCATTATTATCAATCAGTTAATCAGAAAGCATTTAGTGTATACTATGTGCCAGGTATTACACTAGGCACTGAGGATAGAAAATGAAAATGAAGCAAAATGTGAGTTTCCTCTTCTCCCCTCCTCCTCACCTCATATCAAACAGATGCCTTCTGCCACTTTCTCTTCCTTCACTCCTGCCTGGCACTAAGAGGTAGGCCTACCTTGATCTGTGTGATCCCCTTCCATCCAGTCTCCTACAGCAGATTGTTCCCTTTATTATCCCCATTCTCTGTCTCTGTCTACTGGCTGCTTCTCGACTGCCTACAAAATCTCCTGAATCTCTCTCAACCTCAAAAAAGCTCTCACCAGATCCTTCCATTCCTACTAACTCTTATTCCATGTTTTTTTTTTCTCTTCAGCCCATCTTCCATTCAGACACCAAAGGGATTTTCCCAAAGTCCACTTCTGATCTGGTCACTCCATATCATCTCCATGATCAAATACAAAATCCTCTGTTTGGAGTTCAAAGCCCTCCATAAGATAGTCCCACGCCTTTTCCATTCTTACATCACATAGCCATTACTGAAGTACTCTTTAGTCCAGTAACATTTTGCCTTCTTGCTATTCCCCAAAAAAAAGATACTCCATCTGAGCTCCAAAAGTCTTCTCTGAGTGCCTCCTAGGCCTGGAATATTCTCTCTGGTTTGCTTCAAGTCTCAGGTAAAAATCCACCTTTTAGAGATAGCCTTTCCAAATCCCTTTAAATTGTAGTGTTTTACCTCTGTTGATGATTTACTTTTTATTGGTTTTTTTTTTGCAGGTTTTTTGTTTTCCAAACAGTTGTTTGCATGTTGTCTCCCCTCATTAGATTGTGAGTTCTTCAAAGACAAGGATTATATTCTGCTTTCCTTTGCAACCCAGTGCTTGGCACAGTATCTGGCAGATTGTAGGAGCTTTAATAAATGCTTATGGAGTGACTGTTACAAATAAACTATTCTTTTCAATTGTATAGACACTGTTCAACACCTCATTTGCTATTTGTACTTCATTAGATTCTGGGAAACTTGGCTCCCAGCCCTCTGGGCACTTATACTTTAACTAAAGTAAAGGAGCATATGCTAAATTTATTTTAATTTAGTAAACTTTCAAATTTTTATTTTTAATTGATGTCATCACATTCATATGCTTCTTGTGCTCCCCTGCCTATCAAGCCATCCCTTGTAACAAAAATTTTAAAAAAAGTTGTTCAGCAAAGTCAATCAGTGTATCCACCATATTTGAATATATACATTATTCCATACCTATAGGCTTCCACCTGCAATGAAAGGAGGCAAGTACATTTTGTTAAATATTCTGTAGGACCAAGCTTGGTCAATATAATTACACTCTCTCCCACTCTTTCTCTCTGTCTCTCTTTTTCCCTGTGTGTGTGTGTGGGGGGGGGGGTGTTTGATAAACACATCTGTGTGTGTTTATCCGTGTGTCAATAAACATTTGTTAAAAAAGTTAACTGAACTTGCTGGTAGGAAGACCTAGATCTAAAAGCCATCCCAACCATGAGCTCTATGACCCTGAACAAGTCATTTAATCTCTGAGTGCCTTATGCAATTTCCTAGGACTTATCTTGGAAAGATTTTTCCCACAGGAGATTCCCTAAACTGATGAAATCATGTATTCTTTATTTATTATTATTTCATAACTACCTGTAATGTACAAAACTCTGTGCTAGATACTGAGGGAACTATAGAGAAAAATGACATATGACTCTTGACCTCAGAGAGCTCAATAATTTAGTAGTTAAAATAAGATCATACATGAAATACATGAAACAGACATATATACATTCAACTATAATAAAAAATAAAATATTGAGTACATAAAAGTACAACTACAATGTTCAGAGAATAAATTTAAACAGTAACAATAATACCCCTCATAGCCTTTCTCCATTTTGATTCCCACAACAGTCCTGCAAGGTGAATATTTCATTACAATTTGCATTTTACAATACATTTTACAGATAAGGAAATAAATGGAGGCATGAGGAAACTCAGTGATTTCACTCAAGTGACAGAGCTCTGAAATATTGCATATAAAATTCAAACCTACTGCTTCTCACCCAAGGCTCAGCATTTTCTCCAACACACCATGTTGGTTCAATGTTACCTCTGCACTTAGAGTGAGATTATATTGATATATACATATTATTACATGACAGATTACATATATAGAAGTAGAAAGGGAAAGGAGGAAGAAAAGAAGCATTTATATAGCTTTAACTATGTGCCAGGCACTGGGCTAACTAAGCACTTTTAATAAATGTTATCTCATTTATTCCTTACACCAACTCTGCAAGGTAATTGCTGTTATTATCCTAATTTTACCATTGAGAAAACTGAGGCAAACAAATGTTAATGGACTTGCCAGGGTCACACAGCTAATAAGTGTCTGAGGCTGAAGCTGAACTCCGGTCTTCTTGACTCCAGGCCCAGTGCTCTTTCCACTGTGCCACCTGACTATACATCTTGGGGGCGTGAAAAAATAGAACATGTTTATGCTAAAAAAAAGAATATGTCTATATATATTGTGTTTATATTTATATATCTGCATATATGTTTACATACACATATGTATATATTGTGTTTATATATGTACATATGTATGTTATATGCATATATAATGTAAATTTCACACATATACGTATATGTGCATATATATATATATTTAATTAGCAAATTCCTTTGGGATAGGGAGTATAGCAGGCATCTCTTGATTGGGTTGCTTTTTGTAATATAGATCTTTTTGTTGTTGTTTTTCAGTCATAATACGTTGTGTCAAATTCTTTGTGACCCCATTTGGGTTTTCTTTACAAAGATACTGGAGTGGTTTGCTATTTTTTTCTCCAGCTCATTTTACAGATGAGGAAAATGAGGCAAACAGGGTTAAGCGACTTGCCCAGGGTCACACAGCAAGTAAATGCCTGAGCCAGATTTGAACTTAGGAAAATGAGTCTTTGTGACTTCAGGCCAGGCAGTGTATTCACAGCACCACCTAGCTGCCTCAGCAGTAAGGATCTATGGCATGTCTTAATGTAACTTTGTATGTGCTTCTTCAAGTTCATAATTATTGTAGTTGTTCAACATGCATTATTAATATAGATACCTTTGGGAGGCAACATGGCTTAATGGATAGAGTTGACCTTGGAGATCTAGCTTCAAGTCTTATCTCTGACACATATCACTTGTGGAATTTTGAACAAATCACTTAATCTCTCTAGGTCCCAAGCAAATCTCTAAATGACAGAGGGATTGTCAAACTGCAGTGGTGAAAGGAATTTGCAGGTGGAGAGCTAGCATCACTTAAAAATCATAGATTGAAATGCCCACTCTGCACATATGAACTCAAGGGTAGCTATCTTTGTCTCGTAAATTACTTCAAAAAATAATGAAATTCTTCTCAGATTAAGCAGGATCATATTAAAATGTGCTTTTGAAAGTAATATATCAATCACAAAGGAGCCATAGGGTAAAGATGTCAGTCAAGCAGAGAAATCTTGATTTCAAAATGGTTTTCCTGAAGTCTTTTAATTCAATTTTTTTTAATGGCAGTACAGATATTCACCTTCAGTATCCCAGGACTTGTTTACTCAAGCTTGTAAGAATTTTTCTCAGGAATGTCATTGCCACAGTTAAGGAAAATCTTCATTTTCTTTTGTTTTCCCACTGTATGCAAAGTTATTCAGTTGGAGAGGTTTGATTGAATTGCTAACATAGAAGGGTGGCTAAATCAAAACTGAAAATGCTTGAAAGAAAAATGAAGCCTTCTAACTTGTAATAAAGTCACTTTGCTATGTGCATGCTAATTTCCACCTAAAAGTGTTGTTTTTCTTTCTCTTTTCTTCACTTTTCTTTCAAGCTACCTTTTCACTTTTGAACTTCCTGGGTTTCGGATTTGACTCAACAGGACCTATTGACCTTAAGTATGAAGTAAGCTCTCAGAAGTCCGGTAGATTCATTTTTGTTTTTGTATACTCAAAGCATGACACAGTGCTTGTAGGAACTTGAATGAACAGAGAACAAAGGTCACAGTTATTCAATCTTTTATGCAATTTTGTCTGTGTATTCTTCCTCTGCTACCGTAGCCTGCTCATGAACTCTCCCTGGCCTCTGGTAAGTCCAACTAAAATCCCTCTTCCTATAGGAAACCTTCCTTAACATCTCTTACTCATAATGTTTTCCCACTCTTAATTATCTCTTATCAATAACATGCATAGCTTACTTTGTATATATTTGTTTACATCTTGTCTCCTGAATTAAAGTGTAAGTCCTTGAAGGCAGGGACTGACTTGTCTCTTTTTGTATCCCCAGTCTTTTTATAATGCCTAGAACATAAGATTAATAAGTGTTTATTGAGCTGATTTGAATAGAATCCCTATTAACCTGTCTTAAAGAATTAAGGATAAAATATTAATTGCCCTTCAGCCTACTTGGTAGTGTGTCTTTCCCAATTTAGCTTGGCTGGTCCACATAAAATAACTCATACCTTGAGCCAGAGTCAAATCCTTTATGGCTAGACTTTGAAGAAGTTGAACTCTGAAGACCCAGCCTTCAAGAACTTGAGGAGTGGCATATCCAAACTACTAGGAGGCATCAGAGTAAGACTTTACTAAAAGTTAGCGAAGACTCAGATAAAAAAAATACATCATGCTGCAGATTTTGCAGATTTTTCCAATATGAACATTAAAATCTACATGTACAATTTTGATATTTTATAAATTTATATTTAATACAAATTTATTCATTTTTAATTTTAAAGTGAAATTTAGTACTAGTGCTTTTTAACTTTTTTGTTTTTCTCACTTCAATTGACAGATACATATGTTCAAATAAACATAGAGCTAAAGAAAAACAATATAAATAAAACCATTAGTAATAAGAAACAAAGAAGTCTTCAGAAAAAAATAGGAAGACATATAACTGAATAGTAAGTAATGCGAGCAGAACCAAGAGCCTAGTATGCAAAATTTTATACAATTGAAAGCAATGCTCAGAATATGTCTTACATTAAATGCAATGATTAGTTTTGGTCTTGGGGGACAGTTGGTTAATTAAACATACCTCTTTTCATATTTGAGAGTTGGGAAATGACTGGGACAGGGCCAGAATGTTTCATATGCTATCAGACACCAATCATTTTTTTCTTAACAGTTTTTCTTCATTATGAGAAAGGATTTCTTTTGGGAACAGGGATTAAGGAAGACAATATTGCTAAATAATTATCAAGGGGAGGGAGGAAGATAGTAAGAAAACTTGACAAAAAGTATAAGTGGAACAAAAATACTCAACCAAAATGAATTTTCCTCCCCAAACGAAATATAGAAGAAGCAAAACGTATAAAAAGCAAAATGCTGAAAATAAGCCCACAAACACTAAAAACAAACAAACAAACAAAAAAACCATCCCATCTCTGAATTGCTCTAATTGTTAGAAGTATTTCCTTCAAATCTTTGCAAATCCACCCTTTACTCTGAGTTCTTCCTTATAGGGACAAATGAAACAGATATACTTCACAGTGATGGCAATTCAATTCAAGTACTTGAAGAGAGCTATCATATCATACCCCCCTTGACTCCTCCTTTCCCCAGGCTAAATAACCTCTGTTCCCACAACTGATTCTTTTTATGGCTTTACTTTTCCTAACCAGTATAAAGTCAATATCACATCTCTCCTCTTTTTTGTGCCATCCCTCCACCTTGTCCCTGGAGACCTTCTGCCTACAGACGCCTACCACCATAGAGAAATAAGCCTCTTCACAGCACATGGATTAAATTTCAAGCTTTCTATAGCACACTTTTTTAAAGAAATCCTTCATTCATTCTTACTACCATTCGATTCAACAAACATTTATTAAGTTCTGTACTGAAAGGATTGTGGACAGTGGCTACTTAAATAGTCACAGTGCTTCCTTTTTTTCCTGTCCCTCTTGAGAGCTGTCACTACTAAGTGTTGAAGGTATGATTTGAAAAGACATCTTCCTAGCTCTGTGTTCAACAATCCATGCACCCTGCCCACGTGTTCACTAGTGCTCACAAATGTCAGAGGAGGATTTCAAACTCAGTCAGGTCTTCCTCAATTCAAGTCTAGCACTCGGCACATTTATTAACAACATTGCATCCTTAGGAAAAGGTTTGTCTAGTTGTGAGGAAGCAAAGGGACACAATTTTATTGGAGGGTCTTTCCTTTTCTTTTTTATTGTATGTGAAAAGCTGAACATTGTCCTACTTTTTATTGGAACCTTGTCACACTTTAAAATATAGGAAACCCTGCCAACCTTGTTGGTTTTTCCCTGAGAGGTGAACATAAAGCTTTCTAATGCTTAAAGTTAAGAATACAGTGTGGGAATTCATGGAGTTATAGTTAATCTTCACTTCCTTGACTGTCTCAATAGCTTAAAGATCATATTTAGTGCAACATGCTTGAGATCTGAAGGTTCAATGTAGCTGGGTATATTGAAGACCTGCATTAGCATCCCAAAGATCCGAGTTCAACTCCTGACTCTTAAACATACTGTTTGTTTGACACTCGTCAAGTCATTTGACCTCGGAATGCCCCAGACAATTGCAAACAAATCAACAGTGACCTGCATAAGGGAAATTATGAGTTCTGGCCTAATAAAACTTCAAATCATGGTTTAAAATGCTAGTAAAGTTTGTTGTTGTTCACTTGCTTCTTTATTTTTATGCAGCTTGACAATGTTAGTCAATGTTGAGTGCAAAGAAGTTACTCAATATATGCACCCGGGATTGCATCGGATCATTTTGGTAAAATCCACTAGACAAAGTTATCCACTTAGGGTGAATGGCAAAACAGCACTTATGACAGTTAACAGGGAAGAGTAAGGGGTAGTAACTTCGGTATTATTTTCAATTCCTCTCTCCCTCCTCCTGTATTTCCAAGGCATTTGAAATATTTTGTCATTTCTACCTGTATAGCACCTATTAAGCTTGACCCCTTTCTCCACTGACATAGACACAACCTTAATTCAAGCCCTCCTGATCTCTCTTTTAGACTATTGCAGGAGACTCTCAATTAACTTCCCTGCCTCATTCTCCCTTGTCTCCAATCTATTTGGTTTTTTTTGTTGTTGTTGTTGCTGAGTCATTTTACAATCTTGTCTGACTCTTCATGAAGTCGATTGGGGTTTTTGATAAAGCTACTGGAGTGCCATTAAAGATAATGGAGAGCTATTTCCTTCTCCAGGTCATTTTGCAAATGAGGAAACTGAGGCAAACAGGGTTAATTGACTTGTGCAGAGTCAACCAACTAGCAAGTGTCTGAGTCCAGATTTGAACTCAGGAAGAGATGTCTTTCTGATTGCAGGCCCAGTACTCTATCTATTGCATCATCTATCTGCCCCATCAATTTGCTACAAAGTACTTTTCTTTAGCCACCGATCTTAATGTCATTAACCTACTCCATAGTGACTTAAGTCCTTTAGAAGCAAATGTAAAGTCCTCAGTTGAGCTTTTATACCATGACCCTAACTATCCTTATATTCTCTTCTAACACTAAACAGCCTTATTATCTCTATTCATCACACACAATACTCCAGTTCCTACCTTCAAGCCACTGCAAGGTAGATATATAATATGAACGAAAAACTCCCATGTTGTATATTTGTGACTCTCCCCTAGAACTTTAATACTTCATGCCCAGCTTCTTGTGGTTTAATTAGGTCTTCTCATCATAAGGGTTCAGCATCCTTATCTTCTTTTTGACTCAGCTCAAGTGACTATTCTATGAGGCATCTGTAACTGCCTCAGTGACCTTAGGTGTCTGGCCTACCTTTCTTTTAGGAAAGACTCAATTTTTTTTTTTTAGTTTCACCTTGGAAAGGCTATTTATTACTCACACATGAGTCAGAATCTAAACATCCTGAAAGTTCAGAAGAGTAGACTAAACAAGGGCCTAGCCTTGTTTAGAATGGACAGGAGAAGAGGAGTGGGAGTAGGAAGGAGACAAGACTTTGAAGAGATGCCTCATGGAGAAGGGATTAGAACTGTTTTATCTGGCCCCAACGGATAGAAATAGGAACAATAGATAGAAGTTGCAAAGAGGTAAATACAAGACAAATTTAATATCAGGAAAATCTTCTTCACAATTAGAGCTGTTCCAAGAAGGATGGGCTGCCTCTAGGGGGTATGGCTTTTTACCTCCTTAGAGTTTTTCAAGCAGAAACAAGAAGACCTTTTTTTTTCTCGGACTCTATTGAGCTAGATGGCAATTGAGGTCCTTTTGAACTCTCCAATCCTTATGTTCTGTGTTATGTGGTAGGGCATAATGAAATTTCAGAGTAAGTGTGGTATAACATAAGCATTCTTTGGAATGAAATGGGGATATGTAAGCTTGAATCTCAACTCTAACACTTCCTAGATACCTTAGTCTGAACCTTAGTTTCTCCTTCAGGGAAGTGGGCATAGTACTAATTTGCTCCATCTTTTTTTTTTTTTTTTTTTTTTGCAGGATTATTGGGAAGATTAAAAGATATTGTACCTTTGAAAGGAACTGTAGAATAAGATTTTTTTTTTGTTTTAATTCGTGTTTCTACTCCTTTTACCATGAACTACTGTAAGAAACCTAAGTATTTATTAACTACTAACTATGTGCCAACCTTTGTGCCAAGCACTTTACAAATATTATCTCATTTGATCCTCACACCAACTCTGGGAGGTAAATGGTGTTATTTATTATCCTTCCCGTTTTGTTATTGTTTGTTTTTCAGTTGTCTCAGTTTGGTCCTATTCTTCATGACCCTTGTTGGAGTTTTCTCAGCAAAGATTCTGATATGGTTTACCATCGCCTTCTCCAGCTCATTTAACAGACAAGGAGACTGGGGCAGGTAAAATTTAAGTGATTTGTCCCGATTCACAGACCTAGTGAATTTCTGAGGATAAATTTGAACTCATGTCTTCCTGGCCTCAGACCCAGTGTTTTATCCACTGTGCCTCTTCATTTCTACAATTAAAGGAAATTAAATTTATATTATGTTCATTCAAATTTTAGTTTTAAGAATGGCTTTAGCCATTTCCCAGGTCTAAGGCATGGTCCAGGATGTTTCAAATCAATAAATTGTTCCATGTTTGATTCTAATTGTTGATTCTAACTTTTTCTTCCCTCTCTTTGAGGACTTGCCACATTTTGTCGTTTTCCACACAGTCAAGGTTTTAGTGTAATCAATAAAGCAGAAGTAGATTTTTTTTTTTCCTGAAACTCCCTTGTTTCTCCATATTCCACTAAATGGTGGCAATTTGGTTGCTAATTCCTCTGTCTCTTCTAAAACCAGCCTGCTTTTCTGGTCATTTTCAGTTCACATATTGCTGAAGCCTAGCTTGCAGAATCTTCAGGGAAACCTTGCTGGCATTTGAAATGAGCACACTTGTTCAATAATTTGAATATTCCTTGGCATTGCTCTTTTTAAAGACTGGAATGCAAATTGATCTTTTCCACTGAAGAGTTTTAGAAATTTGCTGGTATATTTTAATGCAGCATTTTAGCAGCCTTATCTTTTAGGATTTAAATAGCTTAGTGGGAATTCCATTATCTCCACTCCCCTCATAGTTAGGGATGCTTATCCTAAGGCCCACTTGACTTCATTCTCTAAGATGTCTGGCTCTAGACCAGTCATCTTATCATGCTGGTTATTAGTAATGTTAAGACCTTTATTTTGTAGCTCTTTGGCTTATTTTTGCCAACCCTTCTTAAACCCTTCCACTTCTGTTAAGCCCCTACAATTTTTGTCATTTATCATTTCCATTTTCGCACTAATCATTGCCTTAATACCCATAATTTTCTTGAAGTGATTTCTTGTTTTCCCATTCTATTTTTTCTTCTTTTTCTTTTTCCTTTGCACTGCTCATTTCTGTGGATTGCTCTCCATCCTGTTCTCTGGATTTCTGCATTCTCCTGGGAATATCTTTCTCTTTCTCCTTTAACTTTCACTCTGATTAATAGAGTTAAAGGATTAAATTCAATAGATAGAGTGCATGAAGACATATGGAGAAAAGTTTGTAATATCATAAAGGAGGCAGCAACAACAACAAAAAATTCTAAAGAAAAAAAAAGAGCAAGGAAGCAAAATGGCTGTCTGATGAAGCTTTACAAATAGCTGAGGACAGAAGGAAAATTAATATTCCTAAACTTTCCCTAAATGTTCTCCTTGGTATCCAAAGCCCTTCATAACCTAACCCCCTTCTACCTTTGAAGTCTTTTTTTTTACCTTACTCCCTGACATGTATGACGTGGACTTCTTGACTGTTCTGAAAACAATCCAATTTTCAGGGATGTATAGATTGAAAAAAGAGAAGAAGTACATCTTGTGTGAGGAAGCCTTTTTCAGGGATTCTCATCCATTTTGGTGTCCATCTTTCACCTTGTTCTCACCTACGTCTTCAAGAAGCTATTGTATATGCCTTACCATGATAAAACTTGGCTGACAGGCTAAACCAGGTTGAAAGTAACTGACAGAACTCAAACCCATCAGTGAATTAGGAAGATAAATACTCCGAGCATGTGAAGACTTCCCTGGGCAGAATGAGCTCATGAGAGTAAGTTGGTCTAGTGGCCTCGAAGGTGGCTAAAAGCAGGAACTATGGAATACTTAGAGCTTGGTCAGACATCAAAGATACCAGTGTCATCCACTACATCCTGGGCCATCATCAGTCATCTTGACTTTTGCCTTACCACTGGACTTCATTGACTCAGGAAGAGAGAATGAGGTTGATGATTTTGTTACAAATTGAACTTAACCCACAGGTTGAGAAGTGCTGCACTAGACCATATATAAGGATCCTTGTGGTCTGCATATTGGCTTTGTTTTAAAATATAATATTTTATTATATTATATTTTTATTTATATTGTTAAATATTAGTCTACCAGATTTTTATCTGGTTTGGAATGCACTTGCATGTTGTGGATGGGGACAACCAGTTTAACCCCTCTGATTAAAAGAGAATGAGTCTTTCAGGGTAATTTTATCTTTATACGGAGGACCTGTTGACACCTCCTTCAGCAGATTGGGGGTCATCTACACGCTCAGTAACCTCTCCTTTAGTGTTAAATGCTATGGATTTGTGGTCTTGTTGCAGAACAGAACCACTCATTTGTACAGGACACATGAAAAAGGGGATCATTAGTTACTTTTTTCTTCCTTTTTTCCCCTCCTCAGAGAGATGCAGAGAAGACTGAAAGACTGAGTCCCATGTCAATAAGAACAGGCTTTGGTTTCTTGTTAGGTAGGGTGGGATCTTATGCCTTATTGCAAGTGAAATAAAAGAGCCAAGGGAGAGGTAAGTAGCCTCACCAAGGGCTATAAGGCACTGGTGATCAGTCTCCTTGATCCAAAATTAACTTTGGGGATAAATGGCACAATGTTGGCTGATGCAACTTCTAGCTTCCAGTGAAGCCTACTTTGATGCCCAGCAGTCTTTCTGGATAATAGTTTGTTATGAAAGACAACAAAGCCAGCTCCCATGAAGCCTAACAGTTTTCAAGATATAGGCATTGTGAAGAGGGGTCACAAAGTCTGGTATCAGCCAAACTCCTGTTCCTTTCTCAAAATAAACTCCAAGTCAGTCTGACAGTATTTATATCGAACTGCTAAACCTAGGATTTTTTTTTCCCTTGTCAGTGTCAATTGTCATCAGTGATCAGCTGTTCCACAGGAAGAGAAAGAAGAATCATATCCATCCTCCCTCCCACAAAGAACAGATTGCAATGTGAGTTGGGAAATGCTTATGAATCTTTACTTTTGAAACTCTCTGAATGGGGGAAAAATGCTAGAACAGGACTATGATTCATTTATTTATTTATTTATTAATGGAACATAAAAATGAAATTTTTCCTTGGGGAGAAAAAAAAGACAACTTCACTTGCCATTCTCAGGCAGATTCCCGCTGTGAATTTTGTTGAATCTGTTCCTTTTCTGGCACTGGATTATAGGCTTTAAGAAATGTTCACCATTTAAATCAGCCAACAGACTGAAGTAGGCATGTTATTTTGAAATGTACTCAATTTGCCCTTCAAAAACACTACTGAAATTTTAATATCAGGAATCCAGGATCATATATTTGTAGCCTGCAAAGGACCTTTGAGAACATCTAATCCAAAACTAATGACCTAGTGCAATGAGTACAAAGAAACCTGACATTTTCTTCCAGCTCTTATTTTGCATAAAAGGAAACTGTATCCCAAGAGTTAAGTAACTAATCCAAGACACACCGTATCAGAATTGGGATTCAAATCCAGCTCCTTGAACTCCGAATCTAGAATTTCATACCTCCTCCAAAATGAGGATTTATTTTTGATGCACATGAGATAAAACTCAAAGAGGCACTTTAAAATAAGTATCTTCAGGCAGGTTTTTGTGTTTTTCTCAGATAATTAAGAAAATCTGTTTTATATAGTTTTAAGGAACCTGCATAAGATATTCTCTATTCCAGTACCCTAATTTTATAGATAAAGCTATTGATCTCCTGTTAGGTTATGATTCATATAAACACCCACAGTGGGAGTGCTAGTCACAAAGCCCATCTCTTCTGACTCATAGTGCAGTGTTCTTTGTAGACCACCAGAGGACACCTGATGTGATTTCTTTCAAAAAGAAAGGATATGAAAGATTCCCTCTTGTAACAACATTTTTTTCCTGATCAGCTGTTCTCCATCTATACCACAGATGAACTGGTAGGAAATGGGTTTAAATGTAATATTACAGTCTGGGGTTAGACATAAATGGAAAAATTTCCCAATGTTCTTGGAGGTGGTTGACCACTGTAGTGGGTTACTGAAATATATTTTGTAATTAGGAAAATTCACCTTGTTTTTAAGGCCTCTCATCAACATGGTTTTGACTTTCTAATGACAGAGTCTAAAATTTTTGTCCAACGTGACTTAGCTGGGTGGAAGAGGGTAAGCTTGGTGTTACATGCTGCCAGCAGAACATAATTCTGGCTGCTGTTTGTGGAGCATGACTCTGTGTTGCTGAGTAGACCATGTGAGGGAAATGATTGGTTTAAGAGATTAGGAGACGAAAGATATATGTTTCTTCAAAACTCTTGTTTCAAAATAAAACATGAATTGTTCTAGACTGTCTTAGAGTCCTGAGATACAGAGGAGGGAAAAACAAAACAAAACAACACATAGACATTGGAAAATAGATACATTGGAGGAACCCTTCAATAAACTAATCATATAATTGATTATTAAATTAAAGACTTGGAAATAAGATTATCATCTATGTTTTTACTGTAAAGGGGACTGGACAAAATGATCTAGTGCAAAGACCTTGAAAATAACTGATATTTCCATTACTTATTTCCTACCACTTCTTTTCATAGGTAAGAGAAAAAGAAATCATTCTTCGTGATACCAATAGTCATCTTCAACTTCTACCTCCTTTTTTATCCAAACTTCCCTGTAGGACCCTGAAAAACTATTAATACTTTCAACTCCACTTTTTAGATAGAATTGGTACTGGTGATGTTAGAAAAAAAGCCAATGAGGATATTAGTAACCATTTAAAGTAAGGAAACAAATAAAAGGATAAAAGCACTAAAAAATGAGAGATGAGAGGAACAGGTAATGTGGGAGATAACTGAAAAGTGTGGTTGAAAGAAAAAAAGTAGTGCATCTAATATCACTGTTATCTTTGTCCTCAGTTACTCTGTTACCAAGAGGTAACCTAACCATAACTGAAAGAGAGCCTGTTTCAGTGCCAGGAAGATACAGGTTCAAGTCCTCTTTCTGACACATGTTGGTTATGTGACACTGGATGAATAATTTAACCACTCACTACTCTAGGCCATTCAAAAAATTTATAAATTGCAGAGAAGATGTCATATGTATTGATTGGTAAAGGAAATTCTTCCATGGTTGCTCCTTATGCCAATGAAACCATTTGTCCAATCTTTATCTATCAGTTCTGTTAACACAATTTCCTCCTCTTATTTATCCTCTGATTTATATATAAGAAGTGCTATAAGCCACATCATTTAAGATGTGACTAGAAAAGGCTGCTTGTGTAATCAGAGCAAGAATAGCAGATGAACAGTCAAAGGAGTGTGTTGATACTCATGGAATGATAAGTGACCTAGAAGGAGGTCCATAATGAATTAGCAGTTTTCTCTCTGGGAAATATATAAAAGGATGTGGAAAGAATTTCCTAGACATAGAAAGCATGGATAGGAGTACTTCCATTACCAGAGTCATAGATCAATTATCTTGTCAAGTATTGAAGTATTTGACCTTTGGGTCAAGCAAGCATTGTGATGTCAATAAGTCCTGTCAATAAAATAGGGAGATATTTTAAGATTTATCTTAATAAAAGATGTTCGGAAATAACACCTTAGGCATTTCCTGAGAGGTCACAGAGATACAGAATGTGAGGAGAGAAGGCATAATTGATCGATAAAATTTTAATATGTATACTTATTTTTTAAAATTATCAACTCAAATATAAAGTCAATTAAATAGGAATTATGTTTTAAATGATATAAATAAATACATAATAAACCAATACATTTTAAACAATATTAATATCTCTGAATTTTCAGTGCCCTCTATAGGGGAAGCAATGAAGAAACATAGCTGGATTTTTTTACTTTCATTAGAACTTGGCATTTGGATTGAATTTAGGCTTGAGAAGGATTATTGTTTTACCTTTACTCATCTCTAGTGCCATATCATTCACTATATATATATATATATATATATATATATATGTATATATATATTTTTAAAATAAGGTCAGTATTACCCACAGAGCCAAAGGAAACGAGTGTTTTATTGTTTCAGAAAAGAAGCCCTGAACTTTACTCAGAAATCTATAGTGGCTCTCTTCAGGGTGGTCACTCAGGCAGGACCTTGCTAGTGAAATTTGCAGAAGAACTTATGTCAAGAGAGGGAAGTACTTTTATGAAGTAGGTTTTAAATATTAACTTTCTGTTCTCTCTGCTTTAAGTGTATCATGAAAACAATGTTAACTTAAACAGTATTGAAGAATGTTGGAATTGTAGTATTCTCCTAGTCTCTTCTTTCTTTCCTCTCTTTCTCTGTATGTCTATCTCTCTGTCTTTCTGTCTCTCTCTCGTTGCCTTCTTGTTTCTGTCTCTTTTTCTGTCTTTTTTCTCAATTGTCATTTCAAATATTTGGAAACATATACCAATTAATTGGCAACTTCGAAACTTACTTCCAGATTTCTCTAATTCATTCTATCCTACTTTTTTTTTTCAATCACACTTTTCAGTTATCTCCCACATTACCTGTTCCTCTCATCTCTCAATTTTTAGTGCTTTTATTCTTTTATTTGTTTCCTTACTTTAAATGGGTACTAATATCCTCATTGGCTTTTTTTCTAACATCACCAGTACCAATTCTACCTTTTCTGTGTCTACATTTATATCATGATGTTTATTGAGAGATCCTTTTATATTTGAAATAAAATCTGAAATGAATATTCACCCATAAGTTATTTCCTAATAGAATTAAATGTCCTTCAACACCATCTCCTACAAGGTTGCAGAATGAAAATAAATGAATAGATATCACTGTATTAAATACTAATCTTCTATAGTTGTTATGACAATTAGTCTAATATTTGTCAATGCTTTAAGTAACAGTTATGTTAACTATCAATAACAGGTAAAGATCAAGGAGTTATTCAACATATATGAACTTTATTCTTAAGTAACTACAGTGGAAATGACTGAACCATCAGTTCTTAAGATTTAAATAATATATACCACTAAGTAACTCAAAGGGAACTGTATAATTGCACCCTGCCTTGAAAAAGGAAATAAAATAAAATTACAGTCTTCACACATATATACACATACATCTAGAATATATTATGCATGTATATGATATGAAATGGTCTTTAAGACAAACAATATCTTCTTTAAGATACACACACATATAAAATGTGTTCAAATGTTCCTATTGTAAATCAATCAATATACATTTATTATAAACCCAATGTATGCCAGACATTATTATACTCAGTGACGGATTTTTTACCAAAGGCATAAGATACACCCTGCTCTGCAAAAGCTCAGTATTGGGGCAGCTAAGTAGCACAATGAATAGAATACGAGCTCTGGAGTCAGGAGGATCTGAGTTCAAATCCAGACTCAAACACTTGACACACTTATAGCTATGTGATCTTGGGCAAGTCATTTAATCCCAATTGCCCTTCCTTCCTCCCTCCAAAAAGAAAAAAAGCTCAGTATAATGGAGGAGAGAACACAACAATTATATATAAAAAGATACATACATCAGAATTATAGATAATCAAGATAGGGAAAACACTAGTATCATGGGGGATCAGGAACGGCTTCTTGTTAAAGGTGATGGTTTTAGTTAGGATTGGAAGGAAGTCAGGTAAGGCGAGAGGCAGAAATGACTAGGCCTGTGGCTAGACGGTGAAAACAAAAAGTGTAGGGAGAGAGACCACCATGCTTGTTGAACAGTGAGGAGGCCAGTGTTGCTAAAGCTCAGAGTTTGTGGAGTAACTAAATCATAAGAAGATGGAAAAGGTGGAACAACCAGGGGATGAAGGGCTTTGAATGCCAAATGGAGGATTTTATTTTTTTATCCTGGGGATGATAGGGTATGACGGGATTTCACTGAATGGAGGAGGGGTGACATGATCAGATTTGCATTTTAGGAAAATCATTTGAACAGTTTAAGTGGAAGATGGATTGTAGAGAGGAGAAACTTAAAGCAAGAGATCAGTCAGCAATTGATTACAATAGTGTGGGTTTGAGGTGATGAGGGCCTATATGTCTTCCATGGCACAGTCAGTTGAAAGAAGGGGACACATAGGAGACATATTACAAAAATAAAATTGACAAGTCTTAGTAACAGATTTGTCCTGGGGGGTGAGAGAGAGCGAGGAGTCTAGGATGACAGGTTGTATCACTGAATATCTGGGGTTACCTTCAACAATAATGGCAAAGTTCAAAGGATAGGGAAAAGAAAATGAATTCAGTTTGGAACATGATGAGTTTAAGATATTTATAAAACATCCACTTTGAGAAATCCAGTAATCTGTTGGAGATAAAGGTCTGGAAGTTAAGGCCAGACAGGTAGATCTGAGAATCATTAACATAGAGATAATTTGAACTCATAGGAACTTCGGACATCACCAAATGAAATACCATAGAAAGAGGAGAGCCGAGGACAGAGTCTCAGGAGACACTCACAATTTCCAAGTTTGAGCTGGATGAAGATACAACCAAAAAGACTGAAAAGGAGTAGTCAGAGATAGGAAGAGAACCAGGAGAGTGTAATATCACAAAAACGTAGAAAGAAAAGTGTCAAGGAGGAGAAGGTGATTAACTGTGTCAAAAGCCATAGAGAGGTTAAGAAAAATGAGGACTGAGAAAAGGCCATTAGATTTACTGATTAAGAGACCATTGATACAGATTAGGAATATCCAAGGGAGTTAATATGTGAAGGAAGGTGAACTAGCAGTTACAGATTAGCAAAATTTATGAAAAAAGGAAAAGAAAAATGCTAGAGGGCTATGGGAAAACAGATACATCAGCACAGGTTCATAAATTTTGCCAGCATTTCCCAGAAGCAAGTGAGTAGTAGTGAAGGGACTGCCAAGCCATGATCAGCAATTAGATAAAGGAGTAATGACCTGAGAGAAAAGGTCAATGTAGAGTTGAAATATATCACTAAGGATTCAAGATGTGGAAAGGAGCAGAGTTAAGCTAGTGCAGGGGTGATGGCCTGAGGAAGAACTAAGCAACTGCAGGATGGTGAGGATGAAAAACAGACTTTGAGATCTCAAGATAAAGAGAGAGGAGGAATGATGACATCACGATCAGATAATAGAATGTCAGCGTTTATAAACATGGAAGCATTAGGATGATATCATGATCAAGAGTATGGCCATCAGAGGCAGCTGGGGGTGCAGTGAATAGAGCACTGGCCCTGGAGTCAGGAGGACTTGAGTTCAAATCCGACCTCAAATCCTTAACACTTACTAGTTGTGTGAACTTAGGCAAGTCACTCCCTGTTTTCCCCCTCCAAAAAGACAAAAAAAAAAAAATAAAGAAAAAAAAAAGAAAAAAGAGTTTGACCACCTTCCCACGTAGCTGTGTCAGAGTGGAGGAATAGGCTATAGGGAAGGGGTAAATTGAGCAACTGGGAGGTTAGGGTATGTGAAGAAGTGCCACTTTGTGTGTTGAAGTCTTAGAATGAGGGCAGAAGCTGACAAAGAGAGAAAGACTGTGCTAGGCACTGAGCTTATTGAGGAAAGAAATGAAACATAGAGATGGTCAATAGATCATAGCTACTGGAATGGTTATAAGAAAGTCAGTCAGTAAACAAGCATTAAGATATAGACACTGTGCTAAGTACTGGAGATATAGATTGATATTGTCATCAGGAGAGAGTTAGATCTTAGTGAGAACTAGAAGATAAAGAAATGGGGAAACGTTTTAAGTTCAAGGGAGTTATTTTGTTTGTTTGCTTGTTTTTACTTATGGAGCAAGCATTACATGGAGCACATTGGAAGGGGTCAGAGAAGGGGGTGTAATAATAGCAGTAGGGGCTTAGAACTAATAGGATTGGAAAAATTCAACCGGAAAAGAGTTTCTTCATCATTGAGGAAGGAATTCAGGTGGATTATCAACATCCTTAGAGGTTTGATCTCTGGATAAAACCCACTCAAGGTGTTGGGCAGTTAGGACTAATGGCTATAGACAATGGAATAGAATGGTGTTTCTCTCCTTTATGATTCATGGGGAATCTCTTGACCCAATACACCAGGCTAGACTGATCCTGGAGAACAGTAGATGGAATGTGATGAACTGCTATCCTGCAGTTAAGAACAGACCAGCTGAAATGACCAGTATAAAGTGAAATCATGTCTTATTTATTTTTAAAATAATTCACAGAGATCTGTAACTAGAAATTTCAAGGTCCAGGAAAAGTAGCATCAAATATACCTGGCAATCAGCTTTTAATTAATGATGAGTGTACAGTTCAATCCTCTAAAAAAATGATTTATTAAGAATTTACTTTGTTCAAGCTATTGTGGTAAGTATTGAAATATGAGAGATCAAAATGAAAAATGTGCTGGTTCTCAAAGACATTACATTCTACTAGGAGAAGGGTATAAAATTTGCAAATATGTATGTGTGCGTGCATGTATATATATATATATGTATATATAAATATATGTAAATAGGAAGATTCAATGTACATATGCATCCAATGGATCATGAAAGATTCTCCATGAGAGGTAACAAATTAATTGAATCTTGAAGGGAAAGGAAGGAGAGAAAGGAAGAGGAAAAGAATAAGCATTTATGTAACACCTACTACATGCAAGGAGCTTGAGTGAAACAAAGGTACTGAGATTTTATTGCAAAATTTTGGGGTTGTTTCAGGTTCCTCTTTCTTCACAGGAGTTTTAAAGCTAAAATAAATATTAGAGATCACTAATCCAGTGATCCCATTTTACAGATGAGAAAAATGGTAATAAAAATGTTTTTACCTGCCCATGATTACATATGTAATAAGTGAGAGTCAGGATATGAAACAAAGTCTTTCTGCAGTCTGAAAGTCAGGATCAATTTTATTCTAAATAGGATCACAGCCAGTTGGATGATTAAGAACAAACTCTTTAACAAGGCCCAGAATAGTCATTTCCAGTGCAGGTTGGTGTATGTGGTATCTAGGGAGAAAATCATATTGAATTTTTTTTACTGGCATATTGAGAATAAAATTATTCTATCTTTAGTTGTCTAACTTTAAAATTATTGCATCCTCATTTCCAGAATGTATCTGGGTCAAATATCCATGAGATATAAAATCAGATTATATTTGTAAAGTGCTTTGAAAACCATAAGGCACAATATAAGTGTTAACTATTTTTAGCTATTATTATTGATTGGCAGGGGGCAGATGTAAACTCCTATATGGATGATGTCGGAAATTCAAATTGCCCAAAACATAAGGTGCTCAGAGATGCAAGCATCAGCTGTATTGTTTGGCAAAGCCTCCTCAAATACACACTTGCATAATGGTATAAGATCATGTTTCCAGTTGTACATTTTAGCACAACTTTATGCTAACTGATTAAGGCCCTTGAGTCTCCAGATTTTTTTGAGTATTCATTACCTATAGCATTCTCACTCACAGGCTCATAAATATGTTATACCAAGTAGCAAGATTTTAAAAATAAAATAAAATGTTAATGTTATGCTTATTTATATTTAGTGGTCTTATACAAAAATGATTTTATGTATTATTTTTAGGATTTCAAAAATAATTATTTTTAAAACAATAGGCCATTACTATCCAATAATAGACCTTTTTTGCTAAAAAATGAGAGTATAATTAAATCATCCTTCTCTGTTCTTTAACTTATTCTCAGGCGAGTGAAAGGAAACAAACAAAAACAGGTACAAGAACTGAGCTTGATAAAGTGGAAAGAATTCTAGATTTGCCAGCTTTATTTGAATCTCAGTTCTTCCATTTCTTACTTGTGTGTCCATGAGTATGTGACTTGAAGTCTCTGAGCCTCAGTTTCTTCATCTGTAAAATGAAAACATGGGGCAAAATGACCTAAGGTCTTCTAACTCTATGATCCTATGATGATAAAAAATCCTAAAATAATAATCACATTGTCATAATATGGGCGATACCAATGATAGAAAATCACATTTATATATCACTTGATGGTCTGTAGAACACTACACATACATTATCTTGTTTGAACTTCACAACAGTCCAGTGGGGGTACATGCAAGAAATGGTATCATTTTCATTTTATGTATGATAAAAATATCATTGAGAATATAAGAAAGCCTAGATTTAGTCTCATGATTTTCTTTTCTATCCACAGTTTACCACTGGGAAAAATGGTGTGCTGAAGTTAAAATGCCTGCAGACATTCCTCTGCCATAAGTATAGTCATGACTAAAGTAACAGTAGTGTAAATGAATCACAAATGGTGAACTTATGGTACATATTTCTTGTAATTTCTCTTCCTCTCCCCCCATTTCTAACTCAGCTGGAAAATCTGATTTGGAGTTTGTCTCCAAAATATCTTTTGCATCCACTTCTTTATTTCTGTTTTTTTTTAAATTTAATATTTTATTTTTTCTCAATTATATGTAAAAATGATTTTAACCTTTTTTTTTTCTTTTCAAATTTTGAGTTCCAAATTCTTTCTCTTCCTTCTGCTACATTGAGAAAACAAGCAATTTGATATAGGTTATGCATGTGTAGTCATGCAAAACACAATTCCATATAACTTTTGCTGTGAAAGAAATAACAAGAAAAAATAAAGAATATCTCCAATCTGCATTCAGTAGTTCTTTCTCTGAAGATGGACAGTGCCTTTCATAATAAGCCCTTCGGAATTGTCTTGGATCATTGAATTGCTGAGAATAGCTCAGATAGTAACCGTAGATCATCATAGCACACTACTGTTACTCTGTACAATGTTCTCCTGGTTCTGCCCATTTCACTTTGCATCAGTTCATGCTCTTAATAGGTTTTCTGAGAGTATCCTGCTTATCATTTCTTATAGCACAATAGTATTTCCTCCTAATCATATGCAATAACTTGTTCAGCCATTCCTCAAATGATGGATATGCCATCAATTTCCAATTCTTTGCCATCACTAAAGGAACTGCTATAAATATTTTTGTATGTATAGGTCCTTTTCACTTTTTTTACAGACCTACTAGTGGTATTGCTAAGTCAAAGAGTTTGTATGGTTTTATAGCCCCTTGGGCATAGTTCCAAACTGCTCTTCAGAATGGTTGAATCAGTTCACAACTTCACCAACAGTGCATTAGTGTTTAAATTTTCCCACATTTCCTCTAACATTTGTCATTTCCTTTTCTCTCATGTTAATCAATAACTCCCTTCTTTCTACTCTCTTGGTACTGTGATCCTATTTGAAGTCTCACCTAGATTAGTTTCCTTTGTCTCTAGGCCTTCTTATCTCTAATCCACTCTTCACAATCCTGCCAACCAGAATGAATTTCAAAACATACAGATCTGACCTTGCCTCTCCTGTTCTTAAATAACACTCAGTAGCTCCCCATTGTCTATTTAGGATATATAAAAGTTTTCTTAGCCTGGATGTTAAAGTCATTCATAATGAGAATCCAAGTTGTTTTTTCCAGTTTTGTTGTAGAGGGTGTCCCCAAACTTTTAGTGCTATTATAAGCTATAAAACCATTTAGACTAAAAATGGCACTAAGATTTTGGGTAGACTGTGCATTTCTGCCCTTCATTCACTCTGCTCTCAAGTCAAGGAGACAACTCACTCTTTCCTGATTTTCGTCCTGGTCTTTCCTGTCCATTTGATCTTTTACATCAATCCATACCTGAATTAATCCCCCCAAACCACTACTCCCAATTCCTACTATGGCAAACCTCCCGATCCTTCAAGGCTAATTCAGATGGCAACGTGCTCCATGAAGTCTTCCTTCATCCCTCTAATGAACATTATCCCTCCCTTCTTGAATCTCTGACATTATTCTTTTCAGATCTCACCTTCGTGTACTTAGTATATTATAATTTGAGTCATAATGCATTTTTTTTACTTGTCTCATCTTGCTACTAGTTTACATTGGCTAATCTGCAGTTTTATTTATAGCTCTAAATGTTATTGTATGCTATAATAATCATGATGATAATAGTAGCTAATATTTATATTGCACTTTTAAGTTTTGCCAAGTGTATTACTTATATATTACCATTTAGATTGAGAAGTAGATCATTGCAAGCTATTTTCTCCTCTTGACCAAATGGGAAATGGGCCTATGGGCATTGCTGCTCTCTCCCTGTCCTAGTATGAGCACTGTTTCCTTGGTCTGTGTCCTAGTGATGCCCCATGGTGCAGAATTCAGTACCGCTATTTTCTATAGGAGGGCCCAAAGACTTGAACCTATAGGAACATCCAATTTAGGAATGCTATTTCTTCTCCTATACTTAGGGGGAAAGAGGCAGAAAGCAGAAGAGACATCCAGGGAGTCCAATAGACCAGAACATGTGCTATAGCTACCATTTACAAAGTCAATATTTTTGTTAGGATAGGGGATTATGCCGGGGGCCTAATACAATAGAAGGAAGGGGAAAAGCATGCATATAATTCTTCTATGTTCCAGAAACTGTACTAGGTGCTTTACAATATTATCTCATTTGATCCTCACAACAGCCCTAGGAGGTAAGTGCTATTATTATTCCCATTTCATAGTTGAGGAAGAAACTGAGGCAAACAGAGGTTAAATGATGTGCCCAGGGTCATACAGATAATAAGTACCTGAGGTTGGATTTGATTTCAGATCTTTCTGACTTCAGAGCCATTCTCACTGTCCACTAACTACCTCATTAGAGCCCTCTACCCCTCATTGGCAGTCCTAGCCACAAAGAGAGCTATAGCTACAGTGTACGAGGAAGAGAGTAGCTGTTTCTCATTTTAAACTTTTGTAGCACCGTGGTCCTCAGCAAATGAGTGCCTTAGAACACATAGAACATTTTTCTATACGCCTAATTCTGTAATGTACTCTAGTTTTCTAAATCTGTTCCTCCAAACGCTTCCCTCAGGTCTCTGCATGAAAAAGCATCAGCAACAACAACAACAACAACAAAAACTTCAAGAAAGTCCGCATGACCCAGCTCTCTGTGGTCTCCTAAGTGTGATACTGAAGTCCCAAGTTATCCTTTAATCACAGTTACTAAACAATCTTTAGATTAACAGTCTTCAGGGAGAACCCATACCCATCACAGATAGTGGGCCCTGAGTTAACCTTAAGTCCCAATAAATGATTATACAAACTCAACAAATTTTTTGCAACTTTATCATCTTAAGGGCATGATTCTTACCAAAACCAGGCAATAGTAATATCTCTTTTTAGTCATTAAATGTCACTAGACAATTAATGTTTCAATATTTCTGGGTTATCAGGCCCTGACTTGTTATTTAACTAGAAATATGATGATACTAGAGTATGCAAGGCATTAAGGAATCTAATCATGTGGGGTTCTTTTTCCTCAACTTTGTTGTTCCCCTATTTCAGCCAAAAGATTATTCCCATCCAATCCTATCAATTAGTATCAAATACTCTGGGTTAGCCCAGATTCAGGCCAGTCCACTGGCTCAGGTTTGAGATTCGAAATAAATTAGACATTGAGAACCCATGTAACTGTTAACATAAAGGGAATTTGCTTAGCAAAAGTACAGAAAGGATATTCTACAAGGATGCAGTATTGATTCAATCAGAATTAGTTTCCTTGTGTCTATGTTCATAATAGCAAGACAGGTGAGAAGCTTTTTCAAGCCTGAAGGTGGAGCCACTGCCTTCTCAGGAGATATATTTTGTGTGTGACCAGGAAGCTACAATGGTGTTTCAGTGTTTTGAATCTTAATCTAGTGGACCAATAAATCTCAAGAAGAGTTTTAATATCTGCTAAGGAAAAATAAGTGTAACTTTCATGCAGCAGATGTTTTTTGTTTTTTTTTTCCCTATAATACTGTGTATTTCTCCGTGTCTTCACAGAAGACATTTTGTACCAAAAAGCAATTGTTTGAGAAAAACATGGGAAAGCCCCTTTTAGAAACCTACATTCCTGAAAATTTCTTTTGTATGAGGAAAATCATGATGAACAGAGATTCCAAGTTGATAATGAAGGAAATAACCACAAGAGATATATTGACATTGAAACCCCATTAACTCTGTGTTCCCTTAATGCCCTAAAAGTTGCCTGGAGTTATTTTTTGTGTTCTGGGGGTAGGGAAGGTATATGGGAGGATGGGTCATTTTCGTTTGCTTTTCAAAAGTGATATTTCTAAACTAGGCTGAGGGGTTTTATTTTCCTGTGTTTTTCTTTGGATATTTATTTGAGCTTTGGATTTTCTTATGATCATTCATCTGAATTATGTAATTTGGGAGTAAATTGGCATGATAGCCTCATCATTAGCAGTTTCTAAGTGATGTGGTTATTGAGTCAGTCCCATTTCAGTTTTTATGTCAGCATTCATTATACTGTTTTCCCTGATTGGTGCTAATTTGTTTATACCCATAAGTTGGCATAACTATCATTTTTCAGAATACAAAATCTCAACACCAAATACTTCAGTATATTGCAGCTTCAAAATGGCATCAGTTTCTTCTATGGATATGTGTTATAAGGATGATAACTCATCCATCACATAAATCACGTTAAACAAAACAGAATAGTAGGTTCATTTTTCCTGGGCTTGACATATATCAATACTGTGTTTTTGTTTCTCTCCATAATTCAAATTAACTTGATAAAAACTTATTAGACATTTTGTCAGTTGATCAGTCAGCAATCATTTTTAAGAACCCACTATGTGCTAGACACCTTGCTAAGTGCTGGTGATTCAGAGGAAAACCAAAAAATAAGCCCCTCTCTCACAGTTTAATGGGGGAAACAGCGTGTGAACGATTATGTATAAACAAGAGAAATGCAAGGTAAATTGGAAACAATCGTCAGAAAGAGGACACTAACATTAAGGGAAATGAGAAAGAGCTAAGAGGTGGAGAGATAAAGGGGAGAGAATTGCCGGCAGAGAGAATAGCTAGTAAAAATGCCCAGAGTAGGGAGATGGAGTATTGTGCTCAAGAAAAAGCAAGAAATCAGTGTTACTGGATCTCAGAGTATGTGGGGATGAGTAAGGTATAAGTAAGGTAGGAAAGACCTGGGTCCTGAAGGGCATTTTATGCCAAAGGATTTTACACTAGATGATGCAAGTGATAGGGAGTCAATGGAATTTATTGAATGGGATGAAAGGTGGCCAGAATTGTACTTTAGCAGTATCAATTGGACAGATCAATATAGCGGGGAAGGAAATGAAGAGAAAGACTCAAGACAGGGAGACCAAGCAACATGCTATCAAAATATTAAATGTTGACGGGATGAGGGCATGTATCACATCAATGACAATGTCAGAGGAGAAAAAAGAGCACAAGTAAGAGATGATTTGGAAATAAAAATTGCAGAACTTGTGAACATATGGAATATGGGGAGTGGTGTGGAATGCGTGTGTGAAAAGGAATGACTTATAACTTGTGTCTTAAGCCTGGATGACCAGGAGTATTTTGTTGGTCTCTTGACAGCAAGAAGTTTGGAGGAACAGAGGATTTTGGGGAAAACACATTAAGTTCAGTTTGGCATAAATTGGTTTTAATATGTCTCCAGGACATATAAATTGAGAAGTCTGGTTATCAAATGAAGATGATAGACAGGAGTTCAGGGGAAAGGTTAAGGCTACACAAGAAGATTTGAGAATTATCAGAACAGAGGTGATAATTAAATCCATTGGAACTGATGAGATCAACAAGCAAAATGGCATAAAGGGAAGAGAAAAGGGGACCCAGGACAGAAACATCTAAGTGATATGAGATGTGTTAATAGTGTCACTTTTTGGACATCCTTTAGCGGTTTAAAGGGGGATTATAAGATTTGGAAAAAGTGCTCTAGAAAGTGGGATAATGAATCAAAAGATGTAAAAGTATTGCCTTGCTCATTGTAACATAAATGTGAAGTTGAGTAAACACAATTTTGTGATTATTTATGGCTTTATTGAATGACACATGAGTAGGAGCAAAGGCAGAGCATGTTTTTGATAGCATAAGGGAGAAAGGGATTCAAGAGAAGAGGACGATGTAGCAGGAAATGGTTCATCAGAGGGTCAAGACTGGGAAAGAAGGAAAGTATAGCTAGTGTTGAGTGCTGGCCTAAGAAAGAACTGAGAGATGGTGGAATTGGAGGTCACAGTTAGGATGAATAACAGGATGTGGAGTTGTAAGGCCAAGAAAGAGATGGTATGACAAGATGCTGTTATCATACAAGTCATTACCATAGACGTGGTGTATTTGTGGGTGACAGAACGATCAAGGGGATGACCATCTCTTTGTGTGACTGATGTAGAGTGGAGGAGTGGGACATAGGAAATTAGTAAGTTGAGGAGCTGAGAGGTTAGGGCAGTAGTTCTCAACCTGTGGGTCATGACTCCATTGGGGGTCAAATGATCCTTTCACAAAAACACATGTTTCCAGTGATCTTAGGAATTGAGACACTGCTCCTCTATCCATCTCCAGGTGGGTCCGCCCACATGCAGATATGCCCACATATGAGTATTAAAGGGTTGCAGCATTAGGAGGATTGAGAACCACTGGGTTAGGGTTTTTGAGGCAATATCAATATACATGATCAAGTACCTTAGTATGAGGGCTGGAATTAAGAAAATACTGTGAACCAGGCACTGAACTTGTTGAAGAAAAGAGGAAAAAAATGACTGTCCTGGATGTTGAGAGAGAGCTACCAGAATTTTGATTGGGTGGTAGAGTTTGAGTGAACTTCAGAGGAATAGAGGTTATTGAATGGTTATGGTAGACAGAGACACTGAAAGTGGCAATGGGGAGCAAGGAATATCTACTGAAAGGAGGATATAGTGTTAGGCAATAAGGATACAAGAAAAACTATGTTTTAACTAATGATAATTCTGTTAGTTGGAAAGCATATTGGAGATTATCTAGCCTGAACTCTAATTGTATGTATCAACCAGACCAGAAATGGCCTTTAACCTGTGAGTGGTCAGAGCCAAAGAAAGCAGACTAGAGACTGGAGAATCAGGAATCAAACAGAAGTTTTATTGGTTTCAGAGTGAGAAAATCACTTGTAAGAGGAAGCCACTTCTCCTGAGAAGGAAGACTTAGAAGGCTGGAGCAAAAGTAAGGCTTATATATATGAAAGAGCTGTACAACAACACAATAATCCTTGGGTCTTGAGTAAACAGTTCCCATGGTTGATGTTTCTTGGACTTGGGTCCTGTGGGAACAGTCTCTCAAGTCTTAAGGGTCATCGAGCTTTGTGATAGTTCAGTAGGGTACAGAACCAGAGTTAGTGTGACAGGCACAGAAGTGCGGTACTTGGTTCAGTTCACTTGGCAGTTACAAGAAACAGGGATTATGAGCATGTCAAGAGATGTGATGGATGACTTTAGACTGTAGTATGTTGATTTTCAGGTCTGTGGGAAATAAGAGGTGCTCCAGGAAATCTAAATAGTTATCAGCTGGAAGTGGAGTAAAAGCAGGGACTTACTTGAAATCTCCCCTAAACCCCTCCAAATACCTGTAAAAATGACTCTGAAAAAATTCTAGAGCTACAGAACCCATAAAATGACAGAGTAAAACAAATATCCCTTCCATGACAGCCTGGAAGGTCAACAGAAAGGGTCTATTGCACTGGGTTGGAAGTAGAGTGCAGTGCAGGTGGGCCTGCTCCGGGCACAGACAAGGCTAGAACAGGCCTCAGAGAGCTGAATCCTTGCAGCTGTGGCAGTTTCCAGAAATGCCAAAGACAAAATAGAAGATCAATGGGGAAGTTCTGTGGGACCTAGGTGAGAGAGGAGAATGGACTGGCCCCAGAACCAAGGTGGTAGAGGTGGTGGCAGCAGCAGCAGCAGCAACAGCTCCTTCTGAAGTTTTGGGCCCACAGAAGTTGGGGGATCAGGCAGCTGATCAGAGGAGGATTGCAGTGATTATTTTACTGGTGCTGAAGCAGGATTCTCTTGCTTGCCCTGCTTTGATCTAGGTCACAGTCCTGCGTGGTGGTCCTGGGGTAAGGAGGAGTGCTGGCATGGTGAAGCTTGTGGCAGCAGTGGAGGGGGAATCCTCACAATTTTGTTTTTGTTTTTTAATTGATTTGTTTATTTACTTTTAGTTTACAAGATTCAGTTATACAATCCCTTGAATTTCAAATTTTCTCCCCTCCCTTCCCCCTCCCAATGGTGGCATGTAATCAAGTATAGGATCTGCAAATACTTTCATATTGGACATCAGTCTGCTTATATAGAGGGGTTATAATCTATGGAATGAACAATGAGAAAGACGAAACAAGACCAAACATGGAAAAGAAAGAGAGCATGTAGTTTGCTTCAGGCTCGATTTAAACTCTGTTATTTCTAGATCTTTCTCTGAATGTAGACATTTTCTTCCATCCTGAGTCTTTTGGAGATGGCTTATAACTTTGCATTGCTGAGAAGAGTCCAGTTTATCAAAGTTGGTCATCACACATACATTGTCTGTCGTGTACAAATTTCTCCTGGTTCTGCTCTTCTCACTTACCATCAGTTTGTATAAGCCTCTCCAGGAAAATATGAAATCCATCTGCTCCTTATTTCCTATAGCACAGTAGTATTCCTTTACATTCATATACCACAACTTGTTTAGCCATTCCCCAATTGATGAGCATCCCCTTAATTTCCATTTTTTTGCCACTACGAAGAGAGCTGCAACAAATATTTTTGTAGATATGGGTCTTCCTCCCACTTCTATGACCTTTTTGGGATATAACCCTAGAAGTGGTATTACTGGGTCAAAGGGCTCCTCATAGTTTAAAGGCAGAAAAGAGTGCTTGGGGTCACTCACAGACTAGACATCAGACAAGGAGAGAAGTAAATACTTCTCCTTTGAACATACAACCTTAGAAGACCTGAAAATTTACAGGTTCCTAGAAGTATCTCTGAAACTAGCTATATAAAACCCCTGAAGCCTGGGATAGTATACCCATTCCCATTCCTACCCCTACTGGAAGCAAAGTCCTACCTTGACAGAGAGTTAGAAAGTCAAGTGTTCAGCTGGAAAAATTAACAAACAATGTAAAAAACAAAACAAACAAACAAACAAAAAATCCTCTGACTATACAATCTTACTTGGATGACAAAGAAAATCAAAGCATACAACCAGAAGAAGACAACAAAGTCAAAGCTCCCGCATCTAAAGTCTCCAAGAACAATATGAATTGGTCACAGGCCATGGAAGATCTCAAAAAGGATTTTGAAAAGCAAGTAAGAGAAGTAGACAGGAAAAAATGGGAAGAGAAATGAGAGAGATGCAAGAAAATCATCAAATAAATGAGTAAACAGCTGTAAGAGTGTTTGACATCATCAGCCGCTGGGAGCGCACCGCGACAGTCTGGGGATGGAGTAGAGGTCCGCGCATGTCTGTTAGCCTTGATCGTGAGCACTCAGTTCAGCCTTAGGGTTGGAACTAGGATGCCACCTTGGCAATAAAGACGGCATGATTACGCGAAATGTCTCCTTATCTTCGGGACGGTACGTGAGTGGCTCACCGGGCGATGACGGCACTCGGAGGTGGAGTTCAAAAGCTAGGGTATAAAAAGGGGAACCACGTGAGTGTCGCTCTCTCGGCCATTTTTGTCTTTTGGGTCTTGCACGCTAGCACGCTCAGCATATAATAATAGTGATAGAATAAAAAGAAACTATTGAAACTTATATCACGGTGCAGCGTGTGTTTGTGGGGGACATTCTGTGATTGCAGCCTGCGCATTCACTGCCGAATATTTATTCGAAGAAGTGGCTCTCAGAGCGGAGAGGCTTATAGACCAGGAGTTGGAG
>CM053592.1:66710376-66728927 GCA_028646515.1 Pseudochirops corinnae | reverse complement strand
ACACCCTACTGATACCTTTAGAGACAAATATAATCTTAATACCTAAACTAGGAAAGAATAAAACACAGAATTATGGACTAATTTCACTAATAAATATTGATTCAAAGTTTTTAAACAAAATCTTGTCAGATTACAATGATTCATTGAAGAAATCATTTTCTTGACCAACTGTAGCGTAAAAGAAATGTAATCCAAATGTATATACATATTCATACACATATCTATCTATCCTTCCTAATTATTTATATATTTTAATACTGAATTAGGTCATGGTAAAACATATACACAGAAATGCAGGTATGTGTACATACATACACATAAATGGGTCTATTGTTATATGTGTATGGGTGTACATCTGGACAGCTAGGTAGCAATGGGCTTGAAATCAGGAAGACTCATCTTCATGAGTTCAAAGCCAGCCTCAGACACTTACAAGCTATGTGACTATGGGCAAGTAATTTAACCCTGTTTGCCTCAGTTGCTCATCTGTATAAGGAGTTGAAGAAGAAAATGGCAAAGCACTCCAGTATCTTTGCCAAGAAATCCTCAAATTAGGGCCATAATGAGTCAGACACAACTGAAATGAACGAACAGCAAGATGTATGTTCATAACATATATGTCTATTAATTATATCTGAGTGTCTATACTTATATGCATAATATGCTAATTTTTTATATGGTGAGATACATGCAAATTAAAATATTGCTGATGTTCCTCCTCACAGCCCACAATATTGGCAAAGATGACACAAAATGAAAATAATTAATGTTGGAAGGGTTATGGGAAAATAGCTATACTAGTGTATTGCTAATTGAGCTGTGAATTAAAATGGAACTGCCAATCAATTATTTGGATGAGCAGATTAGAACTATGTAAATAAAAGGATTTTTTTTTAACTTTTGATACATTGATTCTACTACTACATTTATACTCTAAGGAGGCCACTGACAGGAAGAAAATCACCATACACTCATACAGACAGATAGACACACACACACATACACACACACACACACACATACACAAATTTACAGAAACATTTTTCATTATACCAAAAAATTGAAAACAAGCAGATGCTTATCAGTTGTGGAATGGCTCAAAAAAATTCGGTCTATGAATGAAACAGATTATTACTGTGCTGTAGGAAATTAAAAAAAAATACACACACACACACATATATACACAGAGAGAATTGTGGAAAGATCTACATGAAATAATATAGAATGATGTAATAAAAACCAAGGAAACAAAGTAATCAATGACTACAGAATCATGAACAGAAAACAAACACAAAATATAAAATGTTAATTTTTCACGGTTATGAAAAAAAGGAGTATTCCAAAGAGAAAACGGTTTCATTCTATTTGTCTCACAGAGGTAAGAAGTCAATGAATGTAGTAAATTGTACATGTTTTTTTTTTTTCTGGATTTTTTGATATGCTGTTATGCTCACTATTTATCCTAGTCCTATTTTTTTGGTTCTTAAGAATATTTGTCATGTGGAATGGTTCTCTGGGGTAAGGAGGAGAACATAGAGACGGAATATAGGAGAAAAGCAAAATTATGTTGATCTTTAATGTTGTTTTCATCTTTGAATCTCTAGCACCTAGTACAGTCCTGGTGAATAGTATATATACTTAATCAATTCATGCTGAATTTAATGTGATTCTCAATTTTTATATCTTAACCCTTTGGGCATGACAGATGTATAATGGAGGAGCATTGAATGAATTTCCTTTTCCTTACCTTCTTTATTCTTCTTTCTTCCTTTTTCATCAGGTGCGGTCCCTCTGTCCACAGGAAAAGTCAGACCCTTATATATGAGTACTCTCTTCATAAGAATATAATTTTTGGTCATTTAAATTTTTTAAGATATTAATTGTAAGATATATGTAAGATAATATAATATATTAATGTCAGTTCATCATAATTCTTCAGATAGCAATGCAATATTGAAATATTATTGGGGGCTAGAATTATTTTCTAATTCTCTGTTTACTTTTTTCCTGAAAAAAATTGGGACAATTAATTCTTTATGGTGTGTAGTTTTCATTTATTTCTTGAAATACAAATCTGAAAAAAAAATAGGCATTTAAAATGGAGTGACTTGACCATCCTTTAAACCCAAATCACTTTGGCTTTCATTGAACAGCCAATAATTGATCGCAGATGAAATCTCTCTTGCTCATTGTTTGGGTTTTGATGGCTTTGGAGTGTGTGTAAATAACAATTGTTTTCTATTCTGCCCAGAAATTCTGTGGTCTTCCCCTCTCAGACTGATTCTTTTGTGATGGCTAGGTAGGTCATTTTTGTCTCAATTCTTACCTAGCCCTTAGTCAATGAAAGAACTTTGCCTCAGAAAAACTGAAGGTGGGGTACATCTTAGCTTAAGAAGGCCAGTCTCCCACTGTATCCTGGGCCAATTGCTAGTCATCTTGATTTTTGTCTTACCACTGGACTCGGATGACTTTGGAGGAGACACTGAACTGATGACTTTGCACAGCTCTTCCTCACTTAAATCTAATTTACTTCCAAGTTAAAACATCACCTTCATGAAGTCATTGGTCCTCTTTGAGAATAAAGGAGGAACAAGAAACAACAAACAAACAATAGCAATTATGTCCTTAAATACTTTAGACTAAGTGAAATGATTGCATATTAAAATATATATAAAGATATATATATTATATATATATGTATAAAGACTTGAACACAATCTAGATTTAAATCTATTTTTTAGACTTTCTAAGATCAATTTTAATGGATTTCATTCTTCATGCTACATAACGCATATGTATACATGCATATATGATTATTAAAAATGAAGATATCCAAAATACAGATCTTGACTTGAAATGGAGAAAACAAAACCAAAGTAAATGGCACTTTTATATCAGTAATTGTTAAAGACATTCACAAGATCATTTTTAATTAGATTATACCTTTTCATTTTAAAGTTTTATAGATTTCCAATTAAGAACTTTTCCCCTTTCCCCATCATAAGTTACACTCAAGGAACAGTATGCTGACAACCCAGCAGCAGGCAGTCGCCACTTTTTTTTTGTTTTGTTTTGTTTAATATCTTCATTAAAGCCATAACAATGTTTCACTTATGACTTGTGACAGCCATGTGAATTTATTAGCATCCTTAATCAAACACAATGCAAAGGAAGAACATAGGGGCTTGAGAAATTTATTGAAATTGGTCTTAATTATAACTCACTACATTCCTAGTCAATTTCACAGCAGGCCTAAGTCTTTTAAGAGAACAGGCCTTCTTGTTCTTATTACTACTGTGGCCCAGTAATGCACCATAGAGTAAATGTTTGGTCCAGTTATATGCTGGAGATTGTGCACAGAAAATAGGTTCTCTTCTCTTTGATTTCTTTTAAAATTGTCAATGAAGGCTAAAATTCTTGTTTTTAAAACTCCTTGAAATACTGAAGTTGTTTAATTAATGTGAGTTCATCATAATTCTTCAGATAGCAATGTAATATTGAAAATTAACTAATGTTACATTTCACTGAAGAATCGGTTATCCTATTTTGACTGATAAACAATATAAATTTTAAAAATCACCCCTGTTTCCCATACTTCTTGACAAAGAGATCATGAGATCATCTCAAAGGGATCTTAGAACACATGTAACTCAACTCCCTCGTTTCAGATTATACAAAAACCAGATTATTTTTTTATGTAGAACTTTTGACTCTAAACCCAGCCTATATTCTTCTATATGTTTCCTCTGATGTATAACAGCAAATGACCCCCTCTTCAGAGTGAGGAAGCCCTGAGTTCTCAAAGGCTGTGCCAGCAGAATATACTTTTTGTTATAATCATCTATGCTGGAAAGACTTCAAAAGCTGGCCTGCCAACCCAAAGACTATGTCTATACTGGAAAACAAAACAAAACAAAACAAAACAAAAACAACCTAACTATAGAAGGAAGAATTTTTACCAGTAATATATACATTTGTTCAGGTAATTTTCAGCCTATAGCAGAAAAAAATATTTTGAGGTAAGAACTTCATCCTCTTTCCTTGGAACCCATGATTGTTAAGCATGTTGAAAAAAGTTGAATTCAGAAGCACTGGAAACTCAAATGTATTTACTGGAATGATGGCATCATGAGGTCATTGCCCCTACAGACACACACACACACACACACACACACACACACACACTGAAGACCCAGTGCGTGTGTGTGTGTGTGTGTGTGTGTGTGTGTGTGTGTGTGTTTATATAATAGAGAATAGGTGAACTCCGGTGAATAATTGAATAAGTGAGATGAGGTTATAATAAGACCAAAGAATTAAAATGGCTTTCTGGCTATAAAGTAGATAGTAGTTCAACTTGGGAATCAAGGAAAATAGTAGATTGTAGTTCAGAGGGGAAAAGAGAAGAGTTCACCATTCAGCTTTTAGTAGGGTGTTCAGATAGAGAGTTAACAGACAAGTTCTAAGAAGAAATCAAAAGGCACACCTGATATCATTGTAAGCTTTTGTACCTTCTTCTGTAGACTTAATGAAGGAAAGAACATTTGAGTCTTTGAGAGAGAAAACTGAGAATGGCACAGTATTTGGCTAGGAAACCTGATTGAGATAGCTGTTAAGACTTCATCTTCCCTGCATGAAAATGCTATCTGGGGGTTTTCTCTACCAAAGAAGATTTATTATCCTGTTATGTGGTGTAGATAGAAGACTTACCTCTAGGTGGCTCTAAATATAGCACTTTAGGTAAGTGCTACATTTATATTTATTTTCATATTTATATATTATGTTATCTATATTTAGATTTCTATATCATATGATATCTATATTTCTATTTCTTTTTCTTTTTATTATGTTTACATAGCTAAGACACAACAATAATGGGTAAAAAAAAAAATTCAGCCTTATCACTTGATGAGAAAGTCTTATTAGCCACAGTGAATGAAAAAGATAACTAAAAGATCTGATTAAAGAATTGGGGATGTCTCAAAGATTTGGCTAAAGAGCTATGAGCTCAACATACCCCAGTGAATGTTCCTTCAGGGTATTCAGTGACCCTGAAAATAGTTGGAATTGATAACCAGCTGGAGTTGGGAGTACCTTAGAGTAGCACCATTGTTCGGTGGGCAGAGAAAAGATGAAAGCACAGCAGGGAGATCAAGTCCAGCAAAGAGCAGCAGATTCACAATAATAACACACATTAGAAGCTTCGCACAGTTGAAAACTGAATTGCTTTCCATGCATGTACCCTGGTTATATATTTCCCACACAGGCATTCCGTCATATATGAATATCTTTATATTTGGTATCTCACACATAATTTCTACACAGATTCACTCTTTTTACTGAATATGAGTTGGATATTACTTTTAATTCTGTAGATCATAACCTATTGCCTGCCCTTTTGTGCAACTATTGTCCATGTTTCCGTAAAATGGCCACACAATGTGCTAAAAATCTTCCTTATTTCTCTTGACATTGCAGAAATATAGGGGGAACACTTGGGCCTGGATCCACTTTTAACCTCTCACTCTTCATTCTTCATCACTTATTTGGTTCCCTTGTTGTGGCAATTGATTTACATGGGTTCAACTTACATATAAAATTATTATAATTGGTGGTGATGCCAATTATGTTATTACACATTTTTCCAATAAATTATTTTTAAAAATAGTTTTTGATTGAGTTCCCTCAATTGTAGGTCAAATAATTTTTCTTTAAATCATTAATAATTTTTCTATCTTTGTTTTGCTCTAACAAGTCAATGGTTTCACTGCATAGTTGGACATTAGTAAACAGGAAAAGACTCAGGAATATGAGATTCATTTTTGAAACAATTGTCTTTGTACAGAGGTAAAGATTCATGGGAGGAAAATATTTTTTTTTTTATTTTATTCATAGTGCCATAGAAATAAATTGCCTTTGTTATGAACACAGGGTGTCATTTTTTTTCTTCCTGACTGGTTAAAGTAAAACACATCATTGGGTCTCATAGGTTATGCATCATAAGATTGTAGATTTCAAGCTGGAAGGGACCTCCGAAGTCATGGCATCCAGTCTTATAGAAGAGGAAACTTAGGTCCAGAAAGTATAAATGTCCTTCCTGAGCTTCTCATATATGTGATAAGTAGCAAGCTAGGACTTGAAATCAGGTCTTTTGACACTAGATCAAACTCTTTCCTTTATACCATAAGATTCTAAAAGAAAAGTATTGAGAAACTAGGGTGTGGAGAGGGAGGCAGAAATGGCTATAGATTACAAATCTGTATTTTATGACTTTATGTTAATATTACAGTGTTATTAAATTTAAAATGTCTACTAAAAAATAACACAGTACTAAGTGCTAAAAAGATGAAATGTTTAGATAAGGACACATCTTTGCTATGATGTAGGAGGGAATAAGACCAAGATCAGTAACTATGGTATACAGCATTACTTCATAAGAATAGAGATTTTTTGTTTGTTTTTAAGGTATAAACCCTACAAAAAAAAGCATTTAGGGAAGGCTTCATAGAATAAATAACATTTGACTTGAGCTTTTAAAGGATTGGGCATGGGGTGAGTTGACAGAAAAGATCCTGATGTTTAGTGGGCTATCAATGAGAAGGAAAATTCTTCAAAACTCTTCTTGAATATTTTTCAAATTTAGAAAAGATTTAATTGGTCCTCCACAGGCTATCTTATACCCAACTTTCTACTTCTTACTCTCCTCTATCAGGGTACCTGCATTTTGATTGACCTGAACAAATACTTATAAACAGTTCAATTCAAACTCCTTTCAACAAGGAGTTTGAATTCTGCTTGTTGGCAGGCAATTTAACTGAGAGAGTGTTGCTTTTATAATCAAGAAGATCAGTGTTCCAATCCTGTCTTAGACATTTACTTATGTGTTAGGTGACCCTAAGGAAGTCACTTAACCTCAGTTATCTCATCATCTCATAAAAGGGGATATAGAACCTACTTTAGAAGGTTGTTGTTTGAATCAAATGAAATTATATAAAGCACTTCACAAATATTAATGCTATTTCTGTATCTTTGTCTATATTTATAGATGTATATAAATCTATATAGATCTGTATAGTTATTTATAGAGCTACTCTGATGTATCTATAGATGTATCTTTATTACATATTATAGATAAAGGGATTTACAACATACACACATATATTCATGTAACATACACATATATTAGCAAGCTATTATTTCTAATGGAACACAGAAATTACAAACATAAGTCAATAGGAAGTAATATCAGAAAGGACAGAGCATTAACAAATGAGTATGTGTGGAGCATCAGGGTTCACCTGAGTTGAGCCTGGAAGTAAGATAATCATTCTTAGAGTTGAATTTGAGGACAGATTTCATTCCAGATGAATACATAGTGATGAATGATGGAATGTCAATTTGGGGAAATAGCTAATAGCCCATTTTGTTCTGGAATATAGAATATTTGAATGGTGAATAATGTGAAGTGAGATTGAAAAAGAAGATTAGATTATTTAGATGGCCCTAAATAAATGGCAAGCAAAATGACTTTAATTTATTCTAGAAGCAATATGGAACCACTGGAGTTTGGAACTTGAATAATGTCATGGCCATATCTAGAATTTAGGAAGATTAATTTAGCATCTGCGTGGTGGTAAATTGAAGAGGAAATAGACTCGAAGCAACAATACTTATTAGGTGGCTACCTCCATGATCCTAAAAATAAATAATGAGGCAATATGATAAATGGTGGTGGTCATGGGAATTGAAGGAAAATGTTGTGGAAGATGAGTTAGGAAGATTTGGGTTTGGATTGGAGTTGCTAGAGTTGTTAGTGATTTTACTCCTCAGTAACCATATATGCAAGGATCACCTTTGGATATATTACTTTTTGATTAAGGAATAATGTATCCACTTTCCAATGGGATAGTCAATAATATATAGTCTAGAAAGGTTTGTTTTTTGGTACTGCATATATAGTTGGAACAGCAATGCTTAATGCCACTATGTAGACATATAAGCAACCCTTTAAGATTAGTCTCCAAGCAATTTAGTAAAGTTGTTTGATGAGGAAAACCAGTAAATTTCAGTTTGAAACTCTTGAAATATGGTCTACTGGGATTGGAATGTGGGAAACAGAGGACGGGAAGGGAGGAACTATCTCTTGGAAATTTAATTTTAGTTGAAACATTCGAAAATGAAATCCAAAGAAAAATGAACAGGGCTTTGCTTATCATCAAAAGCTTATGTCCCATTTAGGTCCATTAATTTTTTTCCCTTATTAAGTCATTGATTAAGAAAATACCAGATGCAATTATTTGGAAAATCTGAGTGACAGAGCCACTGCATCCCTGGAGGCAGTTTCAAAATAAATTAGACAATAGTTCCACTGGTGTGGAGTGGCAGGGGAACTTGTATAAATTAAACAACATCTTGTCAGGAGATAATACTCTGCCTTACTCTATTAAAAAATACTGATGTCTTTTATTTCTTACATCATTATCTTTATCCCTGTATACTTTTCCCTCCGATTCCTAGATAACTTCACATAGAGCAAATAGTATTTTAAAAAGTGGAATAAAAAGAAGTGCAACTGATCAGTACATTGAAAAAGTACCTCCCAAATGCACAATGTTTAATAGCTGTGGCTACTTACCTCCATAATTAGGTTTGGAGCTTCACCTCTTTTTATTTTTTTTAATTGACTTTTGTTTATTTTTAGTTTACATCATTGATTTCCACAAGATTTTGAGTTACAAATTTTCTCACCATCTTTCCTCTACCCAGTCCCCCAAACAGCGATCCCACTGTATAACCCCTTCCCCAATCTACTCTCTCCTATATCCTTCCCAATGACCCCCCCCTGACTTTCTGGAAGAGCAAGATGTATCTCCCTATCCCAGGGCCTGCATATCTTATTTCCCAGTTGCATGTAAATAATAATAATAATTATTATTATAATTATAAATATATATATATATAAACATATGATTTTAGAACTTTAAATTCTAGATTCTTTCCCTTCCTCCCTCATCAACCAGCCCCCACTGGAAAGACAAGCAATTCAATACAGGCTCTTCATGTTTAGTTACGCAGAACATCTCCACAATGGACATATTGTGAAAGACTGACTATATTTCCCTCCTTCTTATTCTGCCCTCCATTGTTCTATTCTCTACTTTGTCTCTGTCCCTTTACGGAAGTGTGTGTGTCTAACAACCCTCTCCCCCAACCTGCCCTCCCCTCCATCATCCCCCCTCTCATCCCCTTCACACCTACTCTCCTGTAGGGCATGATATCCAATTTAGAGTGTATGTCATTCTCTCCCTGTGACCACATATACTTCACTCAGGCAGTGTTGGTGATAACCAACAGCCTGGAAGGAGCAAATGTATTTTCACCTTTATTACTTGATATAGAGATTTTTGTCTACAGTAGAGATATTGACAAACTTGGGGTAAAATCTTTGCTTTTGTCTGGGACTTTGCTAAAATGAATCATATTTTATGGAGTCTTCATTTTGTTCTTCTGATAATTCATAAAACCAAGCCATGGTTGGACACTCTAAAAGTTTCAATTCTAATGTGAAGAAGTGGTCATGACACTGATAAGATTTGATTTTAAGATGTAAGATCTGATCTAACTCTAAATTCATGAAAATTTAATGAATAGTGGTCTAGGGGTAAAGTAGAGAATGGGTCTACCTATGTGTAGATGTTTTATACTAGAGATACAAATTTTTGCTTACTGACTATTAGAGGAAGGAAATGCCCAAATTAGACAGAATAGTATGATTTTGTTTTTGAATTGAGGATTAATTTGTGATGGGAACAAGGGAACTCAAAGAATCCATTTGAATTTCCTCTGAGATGTACTTGAAAATTACTTATGCTTTTGAAACCAAAAAGGTTACCAGTCACTGTCTATTATATCAAAGAAAGGTATATAAAACACCTCTAGAGTTGCATTTGGAGCCCCTTATAATAATGTAAAACTTTTTTTTTCATATTATTATAGCAAATCTTTTAAATATTTGGTAGAGATTTGTGTTTTCATTAGGTGTTAAGATCTGTCTTTTGATGAGCCTACTTTTATCAATGCAGATCAGCAGACTCTTCAAATTAATAGTTTCCTGAGGGGACAGAAGTTAAATGACCTGGCCAGAGTAGACAGCCAGATAGCCATCATGTATGCATGGGTGGAGGGCGTGAGGGTATAATAGTTGGGATGCTCTGTCCATGGTATCACACAGAGGCAGCAGGTATAGAATTTAAAAACAGAATAAGAACAAAAATGTTACTAGAAAGTTTCACAGAAATTCTTTTAGGACAATAGTTTACCCAAAGAAAATACTTGATCTAAACCCCAGAGTGTTAGGGCTAAGCTGCCAAAGCAAAAGAAAAAAAAAAAAAAAGAACAAAGTGTAATGGGAAATAAATGGAGCTGGACAAATAGATATATAAAGAACTGTACTGAAAAAAGGAGTCTGATATCTCAACAGCTCTGTCAGTCTTCTATCATTTCCTTCAAAGTGATAAAAGTCCAATTAAGTAAATGCAAACCTGTTGAATATAAAAAAGAAACAAAAAAGCTGTATAGCACGCCAGATCTACGCACAAATCAGCCTCTGTCTGATAAACCCTTTGAAGAGGTCAGGTGGGTGGGTAGATAATTGTATTCCTGCTCAGGTCTAAAAGAGAAGCTTTTGCCCCATAATCTTTCCTAACAGGCATTTGGTCCTGACAAGTGAGAGCTCAACTTCAGAAAGAAGGTGTTGTCCCTGGTGATGGCTTTTGTCCTTCACATCTTGTCAATGAACCTAGGGAAGAGGGAATGCCAAGAAGATAGGTACTTATCTCAACATAGATCATGAAAGCAGGAGAAAGAGGCTGAAACCAGAGTGAACACTCGGGAACAAAATCATCAATCTTGTGTGTGTGCCCGTTAGTGAGTGTCATTGTATATCACATCAGGAAGAAGGCAGAGCTGCAGGTGGCTGTCAACAGACCAGTATTTAGAGAGGGTCCTGAAATTAGATTTGCAGGTAGAGAATTTTGGAGGGAAGAAAAATGGAAAATGTAATTACATGGAGAACACCGATTATCAGAGGCTATAACGTGAGAGGGAAGGAGAGGGGCTAGTTTTTATTATTAGAAAATACACTGATGTTATTATAAATATGAAATTTTGCTCTATTAATAAATGTCACTAAATAACATTTTGAAAATTGGAGATACTTTCAGTAAATAATATGCTTCACTGTGATGTTTTTTTTTTCATTTTATGTGTCAAAAATGTATTCATTCCATGTAAAAAAGAAATAAATTCAACAAACATTTATAAAGCAGTAATTATATATCAAACATTGTACTAGCTCCTAAATATACAAAACCAAAACCAAAACCATATCTGACCTCAACTACTGACTGTATACATGTATACCAATAGATTAATAAAACAAATTACAGACAATTCTCATTTTTACATAATGTGAATATTTGTCAGAAGTAAGGAAAGGAAGGGAGGAAAGGGACCTGAACAATTCTGATTTGAAGACAACTTTATCCAGTGACCTGACTGTACTTTACAACCTTCTTCTACTTTTACTTGGAGGTTTTTTGTTTTGTATTTTTTTAGTAAACATTTCTATGTATTTGTCTGTTTTTGGCAGGAATGGAGTGGGGGGAGAGTGATGGGAGACCAAGGAACACAAAGCTCAAGGGGCAGAAGTGGAGAGAGAGACAGAGAGACAGAGAGAGACAGAGAGAGAGAGAGAGAGAGAGAGAGACATGGTTTTCTTTAAGAATTTTTCTGTACTAAAGTAATGCAAATTTGTAGGAAAATTCTCTGTATATATGAAGTACTAGAGTGAAAGAGAGAGAGAGAGAAGTACAAAAACACAAACAGAACATTAATAACAGGGGAGCCAGACAAGCCTTGTGTTGGACATGGTACTTGAGGTCTACCATGAAGAAAGCAAGGAACTCTGAAAGGTGAAGGTGAGAAGGAAGTACATTCCAGTCATATATGTGTATGTATGTATGTGTATGCATATGTATGCACGTATATATGTATGTACATGTATGTGTGTATGTGTGGGGGTGGGGGTGTAAAAGTGAGGGGTTACCTTTTGCAAAGACAAAGAGCTTGGCAGCTTGGCTTATATATATTTAATAACAATTAATGTTCCTTTATCTTAAAAAGAAAATGTATGGTATTTGACCTGGGAAATAAAGTCATCTTTGCTTTTGATGCACTTAATGCAAACAAATGAAAAGATGACAACGCTCTCACTATTTCCCTCTATGAATATAACCATGTTGCTGTTGTTCACTTGTGTTCAACTTTCCTTGATTCCATTAGAGGCTTTCTTGTCAAAAACGCTGGAATGGTTTGCCATTTCCTTCTCCAGCTCATTTTACAGATGAGGAAACTGAGGCAAGCAGGGTGAAGTGACTTTCCCAGGCTGTCTGTAAGTGTCTGAACCTGGAGTTGAACTCAGGAAGATGCTTCTTCCTAACTTTAGTACTGGTGCACAACTCATTATGCCCCCTAGCTGCCCTGCTACTTCATACAATCACCACCTATTTCAGTACTTCTTCACCTCTCACTCAGTTTATTATAGTGGTCTTCACTTTGTGTCTCTGCCTTATCTTTCTCTGCTCCAATACATTCTCTAGTCAACTACTCAAGTGATTTTTCTTAAATGTAAAATTTACTGTCATTCCTATACACCTAAAGTCCAGTTGTTTTTTATTGTCTCTAAGATAAAATACAAGCTTCTCTGTTTGTCTTCTAAAGCATTATACAACCTAGCCCCAATCTATCTTTCCAGACTCACTGTGTACTATTTCTTCTTATGTGGTCCTCTCTCTGATCCAGCCAAACCATCCTCTCCATGCCTTCACATAGGGAGTGCGTGGCGTACCTCAACCCTGGCCCTCAGCTGGCCACAGATGTATTCTTTCTTACCTTTGCCTTCGAGGCAGAAGACTTAGCTCTGTCACAAAATGCCATCTTCTACATGAATTCTTTCCTCATTCTTTTTCCCTATGTTTCCCATCTCTACTTTTTATATCTCTACTTTGTATTTATTCTCTTTATATTTTTTCTGTATATGCTTTTAAAAGAGGCAGAGTGGACTAGTAATAATAATTGTAATTACTGTTATTAATATAGCACTTTATGATTTATAAAATATTTTATGAGAATTATTTCATTTTATTCACATGACAATCCTGATCAGTAGGTACTTCTAATATCTTCATTTTACAGATGAGCAAACAGAGGTAAGTGACTGCCCACAGTTATATTGCTAGAAAGTTTTGGAGGTAGGATTAGAACTCAGGTCTTTCTGACTCAAGGTTCAGAGCTCTATTCATTGTTCCATCCAGCTGAATCTTAATAGATAGCCTGCCTCACAGCCAGGAAGACCTGGGTTGAAGTCCCTCCTTTGACAATGTTGTGGTGCTGATTCTGGACAATTCATTTAAAAACTAAATATTTTGATAGCCCTGTAGTAATAGATGTTATCAAGAAGGTGATTACCCATATTGGAGTACCTCATACCAAAGAAATCACTGGTCCAATTTCTATCCCATGTATTTATAAATGTGTTTGCAGTATGCCCTAATAGAATATAAGCTCTTTGAGAATAAGGATTGTTCCATTCTTTATATATGTTTCAGCCTAGTACCCAATACTTAACAGCTACTTAATAAATGCTTCTTGATTGATTTCTTTATCTTCCCAGTACAACAAGGAAACTAATTTAGTTGGTGTCTAGGGAACATGAATGCAAATTAGAAGCAAGGGTATGCTGGAGCCAGCTCTAAATGACTGGTGAGGTTAGATGGTTAATTTTTTTTAATATGAGCATTTCCACTTTGGAAATCTGCAAATAGTGCAATTCAGGGCTTGATTTATTGGTTTGTTGATGGTCTGGACTTAAGAAAGTAAAGGAGAAAATGTTAATCAGGTTAAATTTAAAAGTATGTCATGAGTACATTTTGTTTTGTTTTGTTTGTTTTGAAAACCTCTCATTATACATTCACCAACAATTCTTTGAGTAGAAGTTACAGCTGGAAAAAAAAATAAAGACTTTTAGACGTGGGATGGAGTCATAGAATTTATCTAGATCAGTGCTCTCATTTTACAAGTTAGAAAACTGAGATCCAGGTAGGTGGAGTTGCTCAAAGGTCAATACTTCTTCTGCCACAGAGGTATATACATGATAGAGAAGATGACAAAATATACAGTGTCAAATCCAGGAATGGGAACCAGTTCTCATTTCCAGTCCATTCTTTTATTAATTTACCTATCTTCATTTTTTGGCGAAATTGGTGATTGTAGATGCTGAATGCTATGCATGTTGGTATGTGTGGTTGTGTTAGTTGATTATATTTACCTATTTGCTTTTCTTTATTGTGTGGGGAGACTGACCTGATTAGTGGATAAATTATTTAAAATTATTACAGGTAAAACCAAAAAGCATCAATAGAACTTTTTTTTCTTTTAAGATTACTCCTTGGTGGCATTTTATATCAGCATCCTTGATTAATTCTGGCTGTTACTTTATTCATATGGGAAAGATTTCTAGCATGGTCCTAGTATCAGATTGTGTATTTTCTAAGGATCACCCTAGCTTCTCACTGACAGGCACTTCACTGATAGCTTGACCACAGTACTGATCATTTTTAGCTATGGCAATTGATGAAACAAATTTGCCCCCTTCTATTTCTGGCATGATTATAAAAGTGAGATGAACAAGGGGAAAACAGTATTATGTTTTCATACCTTTAACAAATTTCAGTTAGACTATTGGTACTGTGAACTTGAGAAATTTGTCCAGTGCTCAATGAGTGGATGTATTGCTGGAAGAGGTGAATCATATTAATCCTGACATTTTTTATATAAACTGCATTGGAAGAAAGCAGGAAATTTCAGTTAATTGTAATAATAGCTCACAGATATTCTTTAGACAGGCAAATAAAGGAGATGGCATAGCAAGTTTTAGCATACACCCAGAGGCTACCACAAACATTATTTCCTGCAACATTTTATCATTATGTTTTGCAGCATTAATGATAAGTATTTGCAAAAGACCACAATGAAAATAATTATAGATAATAGACCTTTCCATAAATTCTTATTGATTCACTCACTGTGTACTTCACTTAGAGCTATAGTTAGTGATTTTGGTGCTTCAGGCAATAAATGATACCCTCAAATCAACTTTTCTAATTCATGATGTGAATTAATTAAGATATATTCAGTTGAGCAGGTAAGATTGTTCATTTTATGTGCTGGTTTCTATATAACTCAGCTTGCCTATGTTAAATTTTCATATCTTCTAACTTTTTGTGGCCTTGAATAAACTCATTTTGTCCCATCTCACACTTAACTTCTCTGGGCCTCAGTTTTCTTCTCTGTAAAATGATGGTACTTGTTATGGTTCTCTTTTACCTCAAAAAAATATGATCATATAATCTTATGATTGATCTGGCTGGATGGACCTGTGATTTTATCAGTGTAGAGACTTCTCCTAGTATGAAAACTTCACCTACTAATATAGATCAACAGTTCTTTAGTCATTTGTAGTATTTAAGAAAAGCCCGGGACACTGGGAGATTAAGTTCTTTGACCTTGTTCACATAAATAGTGTATGTCAGCAACAAGATCTGAATGTTAGGCTCCTTGACTCCAGAACTATAGCTATATCTTTCTCATTTAATAATACTCACTTTAGGATTTGCTCTATAAAATTTACAAAATACTTTGCTTGTACATCTAGTTGGGATCAGACAGTGGACCAGTAAAAAAAAAAATAACACTTCCATCGAGGAACATGGTGATACACTATTGATAAGTAGAAATAAAAAGACAATCAATGGAGAAAGGAAGCTGACTCAGAAAGGATTATCACATGTGCTGAATTCTTTTCAGAATGACTGTGACTATGAATTTGAGAAAGGACTTTGATGTTATAAAGTGCCATGAGCTGTGAGCCGCCTGTTTGCCCCATGTGTATCCTAAACATATGGCTCACTACCATCAACTTCTAACTTTGAACCTATTATTATCATGAACTTGTATGTTTTTCTGTGAAACTATACTTTGGAATGTTCATGCCATTTTTAACATGTAATGTTAATACATGCTGTGTATTAAAGTTAAATAAATCTATTGACTGGTTGTTAATGGGAAGCACACTGGTGGGAGGCTTGTGAATAACAGAAATAAGTCTCAATGTTACCTGCTGGAAAACAGCTGCCCTGTGGATCCTCAATCTATAAGTGCAAGTGTGAGTATGTGGAAGTGAGCACAATGGGGATTCTACATTAAGCAAACACAAAAACCTAATCACTAAGTTTAATTCATGAAACATGTGTATGTATTTATTGTGCTTGCTTAGGAAATCATCGTACTTATTTTTGTATGAGATCCTAGAAATAGAGCCATAATAATAAATATTTTTATCAGGAGAAATTGGCATCAAATCAAGGATACTTAAACTGGCATCCATGAAGCTTTCCTTCTGGGAATTCATAGATAGATTTCAGGGGTTCTGTAAATTTACATGGAGGAAAAGTTTATCTTCATTTTCAATAATCTCTAATTGAAATTTAACAATACTCCTCTGTGACACAAAAAGGATAAGAACCCCTACATTAAATGAACTATGCAGAAAACAACACACTCAATACAGCTGGGAGTGTAGCAACACCAGAAACTCAGGGCACATACACAGTTCACTGTAGGGGAGTGAATCAGGGTCAGGCCAAAGAAGTATGTCACCAAGGGAACAGGTAGAAGGAAAAAAAAATCAAAATCAGCTAATTAATAAGCATTTTTTGAGTGTTTCCTATGGGCCAGGTGCTGATGATACAAAAACAAAAACAGTTCCTGCCCTCACAGAGCTAACTAGTTGCTAAGCTAAATTACAGAAAAATTTCAAATGCTCTGAAGGGCCTTGTATGTTTTAGTACCCAGGGACAAAGTCTAGATCAACTTCTGCCAGTTATGTCTATGGTTAGAATTCTTTGAAAGACACAAGAGGATATCTTTTGCAACACTAAATAAATCCTAAATAAAATCTCTTCATTATTGTATTTGCTCCTTTCTAGGCCCAAAGATAAAGCACAGCACTCAGAATCTGAGAATGAAATGACCTCAGAAAGTACACCCATCCTGAACCATCCAAAAACCTCTGAGGATGGCCAGTTTTGTTAAGAAAATGTTATCTAAAAGACTGGAAAGGTGCTTTGAACTCCCCCCTTCTCAGCTATTCCTTGTTTCTTAAAAGTCTAAGCCTCTATCATAGTTTCATTTAATTTCTCTTGTTAATATTACAAACCTTCAGAAAGGTTAACTATTTGGTTTTAAATGGCCCAGCTATAGAAATGACATGTTCCAGAACTGAGTGGCAGAAACAGTTGTCTCCCATAGTGACCAAGTATCTAGAAAATGAACTAGCATTAGGTGTAACAGCAGGACCATTTGTTCAAATGCTAACTGAACATATGAATGATTTTCCCTAACAAGATCTCAAGGGAATCAACTTGCATCCATCACCTTGTGCATGTTAGCTAGAAGGTAACTATTTTAAACTCATGCTCCAGTGTGCTCAGTATTTTGTACATGTGTGCATGCACGCACACACACACAGACACACACACACACAAACACACACACGCACATATGTCTGGGTCCAGAAAAAAAAAAAAAGATAATAAAAGTTCCTGCTAAAGAATGGCTGAAAGAGAATGGATGATTTCATTATTTCTGAAAGCATGAGAGCTTTGGTTTTATTCCTATATTTACAATTTGGTGGCTTAAAGTAGCTACTAGATATTTCATTTTTACAAAGTCAGAGCTCCTTAAAACTGGAAAAGATACCAATGCTTCATTTTATACACATCAGTTTCAAAATTGCAGCCTGAAGTTATTTGGGGCATCAATTAATGTAAACTTTTAATATAGTGATACCTCTTTTATGCTAAGGTCAGGCTTCCAGCAACCTCTACATTACACAAGACAAGGGGGAAGTTGGATATCAGTAGTTGGATTTTTTTGGTTGCTTTTTTAAGACTTTGAACTGAAATAGCTATCCCAAAATCCTTGCACTTTAGGCCCATAAGAAAGGCCTCAAGCAAACTTCAGGTCAAAGGGAAACTTAGAATTGTGTGGAAAATTAAGCTTGATGATTTAAAAACCTTAGGACAGCAGATTAGAAGAAACAAGAGTTTCTGCTAGAAGCTGAAACATTGAGAAATGAGGGGTGTCAGTGGGAGAGGATATGAGAGGTAAACCCAAATTGCCAACTATGAAGTGAACATGTAGTTCACTTACCCACATAAGGCACCAGACTTACCAAATACCATAGAGATGGGAAACTGAATACCTTGAATGGAAAGTATCTAGAAGGCCAGTACGACTGAAAAGAAGTCTTTGAAAGTCAAATATGTGAAGTAATGCTAGAAATGTAGAAAGGATGCAGATTGTGGACTTTAATGACTACCAGTTTGGTGACTTTATATGTTATCCTAGAATCAACAGAAAGCTGCAAATAATAT
>CM053592.1:66673634-66709876 GCA_028646515.1 Pseudochirops corinnae | reverse complement strand
TATATATATATGCTTCTTAACCATTTGCAAATTTGAAATGAAGCAGAAAATGAATTGTCTTGTGTCCATGGAAATACATACTTGGTCCTTTCCCTCAAGTTTACATTAAAGATTGTATGCTTTCATTAGGAAAAAACAAATGATTCTCTTTATTACAAAGAAGGTTTCAATCTAGAATGTGACAGAAAGGAGGGGACATTTCAAGAAATTATTTTTACGTAAAAATAGAAACCTACAAGCTTTTATAAAGATCTTACTGTGTGCCTGAAACTATGCTAAGCGCTGGGAATACAAATACAAGAAAAAAGAATGGCAATGTCTGCTCTTATGGCACTGACATTTTAATGACAGGAAGGGAAAAGAAATAATTCAAATAAAACTATGTGGATGGCAGGAGCAGAGGGTAGTGGCATAATGTAGAAAGAAGTCTGGAGATTCAGGAGTAGAACTAAGAAAGGAAGGCATTAATAAAGCTTATTTCTGACCTCTGTAAATTGTGCTTCATGAAGTATGTCCCATACTACAACAAAGGAGATAATAGTTCCAATATAACCTGCTCCAATCAGATCATGTCAATTCTAGAGTTACATTGAAGAAGATATAAAGAAGAGGGCAATCAGAATGGTCTGGGAACTTCATGTTATATCATTTGAAGGTGGTCTGAAGGAACAAGTGAAATTATAACTGAAAAAGAAAAGATACCAGTGGACCCATGAAAAATGTCTTCAAGTGTCTGAGGGGTTTTTATCTGGAATAAGCATTAGATGTTTTTAATTCAATGTTAGGAAACGTCTTACAATTAGAATAAATAACAACTGTGTAATGAATAGCCTTGGTCAGTAGAAAGTTCTCTATCTTTGCAAGTTTTACTATTCAAATTTTTGTCAGCAGGAGGGCGTCTTCTGGTCTGAACTAGATGTCATCATTCCTTCCAACTGTGAGACCTGGGATCCTTTGATTGCTGTAGAGTAATAGTATCTCATTGATTCAGCATGGAACAATCCTACACAAATACCTTCAATGATGAATCATTTTGCTAACAGGCCAATTCCCTTAATATGCAATTTAAAATACTCTTACTAAAATTTATCATGATTTTGGAAACTATAAATAATTATTCTAAAGGACTACTATTATGTTGCGGCCTTGATTTGGTAAATTTATTAACTTCATTAAAATTAATTTTAAAACTTTGTTCTTGTTATTAATGTTGTTCTATTGACATTAATCTTCATGTAATTGTAAAATTTGTTGGTCAGCATTTTATGTGATCAGGATTTTACTTCCATAATTAAGATAAACTCATTTTTTTAAATACAAAAATTGCAAGTAATATTCTTAATTATTTTTTTTTCTTAATGTGCTGAAGCAAAAAAAAAATGGAGACAGCTGGTGATATTTCTCATAGCTCTCCAGAGAAATTATCATATTTTACAGAGGTCAAGTGTCAGAGATATAATTCATTTCTGGTGGAAATGAGGAGATTTTGTAGCTATTTCTAACAGAAAATGGTTTTTATTTTTTTTTTCAGTTGTGATAAAACAATTGTTGCCACATGAATTTGGGATGGGGGAGATAGAATATGAGTTGACTCTTATACAAAGAAAAATATATCTGTCTTTAGACAAGGATATTATACCTTGTGTTCATGTTGTTGTTGTGTTTGTGTGTATCTGTGCCTGTGTGTAGAAGTCAGTGGTATCTCTGCCCAAACCAACTGTGACTGTCAATTTTCAAGTTCAATATCAATATGTGTTATACTAACAATCCAACACCCAGAAAGTAACCACTTTTTTAATGGATCTAGAAGATACTGTCCATTACATTTATATGGATGTGATAAACACCATATGTGTGAGTCTTGTTCTTTATATCAGTTTATTAAAATCAATTAATTATCCACATACATACTTCAAGGAGTTGTTATTCTTTTTTTTTTTTTTTCCATCAGCCACTCTGGCTTTTGCTTCATGGACCAATATACCATTCCCCTCAAGATTAAGATAATCATGTGAAATCCCAGCAGCATGAAAAAAAAAATATTCTGGTTTGGATATTCAATGCTTTCTAAACTCATCATCAGTTGTCTCTTCCCTCTGATTGGAGGGCTGGATGATAGAGCATTAAATTCCTCCCAATTTCTTCCTTTATGAAGTGCTCACAACCTCTCGATGTAAGAATAGCACAATATTCACAACACCCTCAGTGGTTATGAATATGCTGGTATAGTTGTGAATCACAAAATGTAGCAGATCCTCTACATGGAGGGCAGAACCAAAGCCTTTATTCAAATACTAGAAAACCGAAAGCTGATACACATGATTAATGCAGTGAACACCTACATTCCCAAGCCTTCACAACAGAACAGGCTCCTTCAAGCAGGGATCCTCCTCTCTCACTCATGGTAGTTCCTCAGCCTGGTTCTTGGAAGTTTTTAGCAAAAATTCCCCAAAGAAAGGTCTCAGCAGAAGTTCCAGCCTCCAGATTCTTTCCTCAGGAAATTCTGACTCAGTTCTCAATTCTCATTTCTCTTCTGTGGTTGCTCTGCCTCAAGATGCTGGCCCCAAGAAATTCTGATCCTTCCTCTCTGGGGCTTTTCCTTATATACACACAGCATTAACTATTTCATATTTCAGCCAACTCCTTCCTGTTACATCAGGAACAGAGGTTCATACCTTCTGTTTCTTTCACAGAGGTTTGATTAATTACTAAATGCTAAGTACCTGCTTGCTTGTCAATACAAAAAGGGATCTTCAAATTCAAATTACATTAGCATTACCCTGGGGGAAAATTGTTTTCCATCAGAAACTCTGCTTAGCTTTCACCCCATAGTACAACATGCTCCCAGTGCACTATCTGCCCACTTGTCCTTCCTCTTCCCTTTTGTCCTTCCTTTTCCTTCTCTGTATTGTCTTTCCTTTATTAGACTATAAGCCCCTTGAGAACAGAAACTGTCTCTTTTTCTTATTTGTATCAACAGCACTTAGCATAGTGCCTGCCTGCCATGTAATAGGCACTTAGTAAATATTTATTGAACTGATATTAAGGCAATATGGTTGACAGCCAGATTCCACTTTGGATTTCTCTTCACGGTATGGTCCCCTAAAATCTCTAGGTTTCTTTTCATTCTCAAAGTTCCAAAGGAAGTCTTATTTTTTGACTTTTCTTTCTTTGTACTCCATGACAAGCACCACTGTTCTATGATGATGTTACCTTAAATATGTCAAAATGCAGTCAAACAGATTAGAGATCTTTTTGCAATAAATTATAATTTAGAATTTTAGAATCTCCCTGAGCTCTTCCACAACTTATCCTGAACCTTTTCATATATTGCTGTTCCCTCCCCTTGGATATGTTACTGTTGCAGCTGGCCAATCTCATTTAATTTTGATTGAATTAGGGGTGTTTGAATAAATTCTCCCTGTCAGCCCTCTCTTCTTAGTCACTAGGAGGAATTACAGTCAACAGAGAGAACTAAGCATGCCGTAATAATCAGAGGCCAACTTTGGTTTTTCCACTGATTATGTATGAGCAACTGCAAACCTTCCTTAATTGGTTAAAATAGACTGGCTCAAACAGAATATCTCTGAAAATAAATCAAATGAAAATATTTTATGAGCATCTATCCAGCATCATGCATTGTTCATGACATGGGAAAAATTTTCCAGTCTGTGCTGGCCGCTATTTGAATCCACTTGCTCTCTGTCTTTATGAATAAGAAGGGAGATAAGGGGAAAAAGAGAAAAAAAAAAAGATCTTCTCACTGAATTGAACCAGTTTTGCCAGCATTTGACCTGCTCTGTGTTTGAGAACTGAAACCTTACAAGCTAAATAAAACTATTTTTATAACCTCTTTGTTTGAGTTAGGTCAGTCATTTGTGTAATATTAATACCTGAGGTTAGGATGGATGTCAGTTTCCTGCTTACAAGACAAATGAGCCAGAACCAGTGCTGAATTTTGAGTTGGAGGTCTTGGGTTCAGATGCTTACTTTGCCACCTACTAATTGTGTGACCTTGGAAAAGTCATTTAATGTCTCTGAGCCACATTTTTCCCCTTTATAAATTAGGGATATGGTTTAGATAACTTCTAATATCTCTTCAAGCTCCCATTCTTATCATCCTATAAATCCATAAAAAAAGATGCATAACAAGGGTTAGGTCAGATCTAAAAAGGAGGAAAAAATAATATAGATAGATAGATAGAGATATATAGATATAGATATAGATATACACACATAGAGAGAGACAGAGACAGAGACAGAGAGAAGAGGGGCAGTGCAATTAGAGAAGAAAATAGAGAGAATTTCATCAGACTTGGAAGGAGCCAATAACAAATGTTAACTACCTAATATTTATGCTTTTTAGAGTCCTAAGGGATAAAAAGAACTTAATTAACATGTAAGTCCTACCCTTAAAGGGCTTATAGTCTAGTGATATAAATATAATACTCAGAGACTGAAATGCTTGTGTTTGTATTTGATGGGGAGGGAGATGTTTATGAAATACAGTCATGGTGGAGGGCTGTTTGAACAAATAATGTGCACGCTTATGAAGTCCTTCATAATGCATTTTATTTTAACTGGATTTGCAATTTTTTTTTGTATAGGGAACTCTTGATGAGAAAACACTGTCTACCAATGTAGATTTGCAATTGTTCTATAGCCTATACTGATAGGCTACCTGGTGCTCTCTGAGGACACTGAGAACTTAAGATACCAACCTAGGCTCACCACATAGTTCTTTTTGAATTAGAGGTCAGTCCTTTATCCACTCATCACACCAGAGGACTTCATTGGAAAGGAACAAAAAAAAGTGACCTCACATTTCCGATACTTGTAGCAGATGATCCCAAATTCTCATTTCTTCTTTTTAAATATTTTATAAAAATCATAATATATTTATATAGTGCTTTAATGTTTCCATAGAACATTGTATATATTGTCTCTTTTGAACCACTGAACAACCCTGGGAGACAAGTATTGCTGGAATTATCCAGGTTTTACAGAAGGTAACTGAGAATTTTGGAGATAGACTATAATCAAATGTCTTGTACATATCAGAGGACAGGTATGAATCCCTGTCTTATCAATTTCAAATCTAGTACCATGTTCATTACACCCTACTTCCTCTCTCTTTAGTCAACCTTGTATAAAAAAAAAAATTACTGAAAATTCTTACTTTGTTTCTCTTCTCTGACCTACCATAGAAATAAAAATGATTAAGGTCAGATTATACCAAGAAATTAAAAAAGTGGACTTCAAATCCTTTGGCTAACGTGTTTATACATTTCATTAAACTTTGTAGAAATTGTACTAATTTCTTTGAAGCTATACTGATTTGTCTTGATGACACTGAGCTAAAAACAGAAAGATAACCACAGTCTTCAGTCCTTATTACTTTTTTCCACTTTAGCTTATTATTTTTTTTTAATGTGGCTGATCCAATCAATTATTTCTAATTACAGAAGTTACTTTTAAAAACAAAATCTGAAACTGTCTGTGACTTTGCTTTTTCACCTGTGAAAGTAAGCCTGAACTCATGGAGCAAAGTAACAATATTGTTTAATTGTTTGCAAAACAAACATTTCCTTAACTTTATTTTCCTGAATGCTTTTTTTTTCCCATTGTAAAATGTATAATTACATGTTTGTCATAATTATAAACAAAGCAATTGATAATATTCACAGCATGGAGGGATAATTGCACCATTAATGAATCAGATTTCTTTCTATTCTTCATTAGAAAGGTATGTATGTGTGTGTGTGTGTGTGTGTGTGTGTGTGTGTATACACAAGCATCAAGGACATACAAATACTTCACTTACCAGCAAATTACTGACATTCCTTTGGTCTAAGTTATTACATACACACAGATACACACACACACATGCACACACACATACATATAACATATATATATATACATATATATGTAGCAATGCAAACAAAAAATGCAAGTTAAATACATTTTCAATTGATGATAGGTACTAATGATTCATTTAGATAAAATATCTCATATAAGATAAATAAGCACTCTTCAAGAAAGTAAGGTAAGTGGTACCTTAATTAAAGGATTTCCTATTTAGTTATTTAGTTACAACTAAGTATTTCCCACTTTTTCTGGATTCAGCAGATATTGGTTCAAATCCTACTTTTGTCACCTGTGTGATCGTGAGCCAATTACAGTGTCCCTGGGCTTCAATCTCCTCAATTGAAAAGGATCGGTTTTGATTGCAGAGACTCTGATGTCCCTTTCTGGTATAGAGAAATAATCCTAGGACCACCAACCCTAAAATGTCATATAGGCCAAACTTTCTTTAACGGAATTCATCAAAATTTTGTCGACTTTAAAGATTTTCTTTATGTCTACTATGAAATTCAGCAAGTTTTTCAAGCCCACACATTGAGTTGTTGGTTAAAGGTTTTCTTCCATTCAAGATTTCTTTGTGAGACAGAATGTGACATAATACAGAGCGAGATGCCAGGTTTGAAGTGGCCAGAACTTGAGCTCAAGTCTGTATTCTGAAACACAGTCTAGCTGCTTAATCAAGGACAGGCCACTGCTCTAGCCAGCCAACCAAAACTCAGAGAGCAATGCATCAATGGAGGGAGTTTCCACAACAGTGAAATCACCACCTCTGCCTAAAATAATTACTTTAACAAATTATATTTTGAACTCAAGGCTATTTTTTCTCATTCCTGTTATGAATGACAACTTATGATCCTACAATGTTCTGATGTAATTAATATTCATATAAAATATCATGCCAGTGTGTTCATATTAATTTGTTATGAATTTGTGAAGGAATTAGAAAGGAGAATCGGTTATCTTCCTATTATTTTCCCCTATTGGAGGGAAAAAACAAACAAACAAAAAAACAATTTTAGGTGTATTTCTGAGGTCAAAATGTTTTACTGATTATGAACATTAGAGTTGTTAATATGTTTTACTCAGTGTAAACATGTGTTAGTAGAGTGCCAGAGTTTTGCTAATGATAAATTTGGGAGTGGATAGGCACATCTCCCTATCATGATCCTCTGGTGTACTGGCTTTTTGCTATTAATTCTGTCACTTTCTTAACCACCCACTAACTCCCCAAAAGTCTAATAACTCCTGATCCCCTCTTCTGGAGAATCTACTCCCAGTGCAATCAAAACGAGTCTCCCACAACAAAATTTATACCCAAAATTAGAATTCCTAGTTATGACTTATAAATATTTGGATGAAAATATATCACTTTTAAATAGTAATGGTACAGTACAGAAAACCTGGTCAAGTATAATTTTTGTGGAATGGAAAATGCATTGGAACATAATGGTCAATAGTTTTCACGTTCATGTCTTTGTTTATAGTCTTTTCAGGATCAGGTTATGTCCCTGGAAGTCTGACATCTTCCCTAGACCTAATTAATTGCTAGGTGTCATGCATCTTGCTTATTAAGATTTTTATGGTTTTCCCACATAAGCAGAATGTGAAAATAGTTATGCTTCATTACAATGCTTAATGTTCTATGCCAGAAACTATGAAAATATGGCTGGAAGAGACCCTTATCATAATGTTTGTGCAAATAAGTAGTGCTATGAAATCAGAACTGAATAAGGGGCATGTCACAGTTTGATGTAATTAATATTCAGTCAAATGTAAGCAAGGATGTTTTTGGACCTGAATGAAGATGCTTACTCTACACAGATGGCATGGCTTACTTTAGCATTGTGGCTTTCCAAGATCTATTCCATTAAGCTTTTCTTATAAATTGTTGGAGGATGTTTCAAGGTTATTTGAATTCAACTAGCCATTAAAAATACCACCCCCAAAATTAAAACCAAAAATCAAAACAAAAAACAAAACAAAATACAATACCCTTAAGTAATTACTATACCCCAAATCTCTTTAGGGAGAGTGTTACAGTATATACATTTTCTTCTTGTGTTATGTAGGTAGTTAATGATTAAGGAATCTTCTTTACCTGAATTTGATTGGCTGGTAACTGAAGTTGGTCAGAGCAGTTTTGATGCCTATCTACCTACCCTGGGCATATAGCCAAGTGAGAACTTGATTTTTTTTCTGTCTGCTCTGTATAGCAAGAAGAAAAATCTTGATCTGTATGTCGTGAATTTGACTGGCTATGGAGTAAAGTACCAAAGTATTCCTGAAGCGTGATTATGCAGAATTTTCTAGTTACAAACTTTTGTAAAGTGAGTTTTTGTAGGGGTTAGAAAGATTCAGCAGAAATGATTAGGATCTTTTTTGTTGATAATAAAAAATGATTATAGATTATAATATATTATTTGAGCATTATTACAGTTCATGGTTTCAGCTATTTTACACGGTATTTCTAATTATTGATTATAATGATTAGTACGAAGGGTTTGTTGGTTTTGGCTCATAGACAAATGTTTTCATTGTTAGGATTGGAGAAGGCAAAATGCTATCTATACTTATCATCCTATAGTTCTTATTTACCCATGGATATAAGTAAAATGAATGAAATGTGGATTCTGAGGTTAGACAGGTTGTCTATATGAGTCCAATACTGTCTTTATTAGTATATGTGCATGGGGCAGCATGTGCCAGCAGCCTGAGGCAGATGCCAGTTATGACTGTCAGGGAGTAATCACAAGTACATATATATAAAAAGTCAGAAGTTCACCACTGCTGGTGATTTTCAAACCAATCAGGTTATTTCTGGATCCATCAGAGGCATTATAAGATAACTGAGGTGCATTGCATACAGACTGATGGTAATCAGGAGTGAGAGATTGATCTAACATAGCCTTGTTGGCATCATCATCTATTCTGCTGTCTAACGCATGTGTGTTTGGTATGGTTCCCTACAATTTTCTGCTTCAGGAATCATCCTCTGGAAATTCATGCCTTTTTGTGTTATCTCAAGAGAGTGAAGAATCTCTGGGGATGTCACTTATCTGTGTGCATCTGAGAGATCATAGGAGACAGCAAATGAAGGTCAGATGAATCAAAGCAAGAACTGGCCTAAGAGGAAATGTGAGCTCAAGTGGTATGGGCTAGTATATGCCTGAGAATTGCATCTGAAATACTTCATTCCTTGTGCCAAGGGAGTAACGAATAAGAAAGAAAGCAAGTAAAGTCTCTGATGTTCTTGTTCTCTACCTTGTCCCTGAAATTTGAGAAACTCTGTGCTCACCTCTAAATGATAACACGATTATATTATTATGATACCCTAGAAGTTTTTTTCTTGGTATGGTAATCAAAGAAACTCCTCTCTCTTTCTGTCCTCCCACTTGATGCTTTTGACCTCTTCCTCTCCTAGAGTTGTTCATAGAGTATTGGTAGTTTCTTGGTTGTTGTCCATTGTTCTTGAAGAGGACTAAAATGACCACACTATACTGGAGTCAAGGTACACAATGTTTCTGACTGTGGCTGATCAGACCAGTCCAAGCTCAGAAGTCTCCACTACAGGCCGGGCACAAGGAGGCCAATCTGAACATTTGAAGTGGAGAGATCTCTAATGCACATCTTAAATTTCTTTTGAGCTGCTGCAATCCTGCTTTCCCTGTAGAGCACAATGTCTTCTTTGATGCAGGCATGCCATGCTCCACAGTCCTTTTCCAGTGTTTCCTATGTTATGCAGTTGAAGCATCAGGAGCAGAGAAAGCCCCATTCTGATGTTTCATCTGAATAGGGAAGGGATTAAATTCTCAAAGACTGTGATGATATAGTACGAGGTCTGGCCCTTTTCTGTTATGTTGGAAAAGACTCAGGCACTTAGCAAACATATATTAAGTGCCTGCTGTATATCAGACACTACAATAACTACCATCAAGGAACTTCCATTCTAAAATGGGAGTCGACAGAAATGTATATGTGTACATGTATACAAAAAAACAGGTACACAAATTCATAGAAGGCAGTCTCTGGAGAATAGGGTACTAGGGAGGGGAGATCAGGAAAGATGATATATACAAGAGGATTTTTGAGCTGTTCCAAAGGATAGCAGATATTCTAAGAGGTGGTGGTGAGGAGAAAAAGGTTTCTAGTCATGGTGAACAGAGAGTATAAAGGCAGGGAAATAGGAGATGATGTGTTATATGTAAGGAACAGTAAACAGGCTAGAATGACTGGGCTGTAGAGTATGTGGAAGGAAGTAATATATAAGAAGGCTAGAAGGGTGGGAGGGATCTAAATTGTGATTTTAGAAAAAAAGTTTATTTTTGATCCTATAATAAGGAAATGTTAGAGTTTTTTGAGTGGGGAAGAGTTGTTCCATGGACAGACCAGTACTTCAGGAAAATCATTGGGGCAACTATGTAAGGGATGTTATGTTAAGGCAACTATGTAAGTGGGAAGAGACTTGAGTCAGGAAGACCAAACAGAAGGCTGTTACAATAGTCTAGGTGAGAACTGACAAGGGTTAGAGGGACTATGTGAATAATGAGAAGAGAAATTATTACAAAAGGACTATATAGTTATAAATGACAAGATTTGCTATCTTGGTGAGAGAGTGAGACTTAGTGAATAATACCAAAAAAATTTTAAAAGAATCCTGACAGTCAGCTATATCTACTTTGTGAGAAACAGGCAAGCTAAATATTGGGACGCATATCATCAGTAGGCTATCCACTTAGTGGTAGATTCTTTAACAAATCAAGAAAAAAAAAGTTAAAAAAATAGTTTCCTCCTCTGCAGTGCAGGATATGAAAATAAAACTGAGGCTGGGGAAGTGAGAAGATATGAAGCTTCTATATTGTGGGCAAGGGTTAACCCCTGGCCAACCTGCATACTCCATAGGCATGGACACAATGTCACAATGTCAAAGTATCTAACAGCAACCATGGAGAGAATCAGCATCATTAGAGAGAATACCCACACATCCACCAAATACTGAAGTAGCAGTGCTTGTATGTACAGAAATAACAGATGCTCTAAGATAATTATTCAGCATTAACTATGTGGGACTTCATTTCAGAGCAATTGCTTGGTTCTATGAGGCCATTGCCAGATTTCCCATTGGGTATTCATACCCAGTAAAATATTAGTACATCAGTGCTGCTCCATAAATGAATCAGAAGAAAAAATAATAAATTAAGCTAAACGTAGTAAAAATGTGGAAGGCAAGGCTATTTTCAAATGAAAAGAAGTATTTGCTGATATTAATACAGTAATAATTAATAGAGTAGTGTTTTAAAACTAAACCCATTCTACCTTGCTTGGCATATATTTCTTTAGGGTTGGTTCCAATTTGCAAATTTAATAAAGCCCAGGAATGAGCTGTTTTGCATAAGTGATATCTTGATATTCAAATTGCTCTAGATGTCTAAAGAACTCTTGCTCAGAGACCTGCATAGCACTAACATCATGGAGAGTAATAACCAAAGTAGTTGGATTGCAAGGTTCCTCACCTGACAGCCTTCACTTATATGGTAAGGAAGTATTTAATTTTTAATGAGAAAGATGAGGAGAGAAGAAAGAGGAGAGAGAGAGAGACAAACAGACTGAGACAGAGACTGAGAGACAGAGAGAGGAGAGAGACACAGAGACAGAGACAGAGACACACAGAGAGAGAAACAAAGAGACGGAGACTAAGAGACTTTTCCTTTTCATTGTGATTCTCCCTAACCCTGACCTCAGTTCCTAGACTTCTGATTTTTAAGAACAACCCAGTTCCAGTAGAATGATTATATCTATTTATTGAAGTGAGCAAACACATCTCTCAGCAAGTCTTCCTTTTCTCTGTCTTCCTTTTTTTTCTTCACTCTTTTCTTCCTTTTCATCTGCTTCATAGCTTCCTTGCCTACATCCTCCCCCCTCCCCCCCATAACAAAAATCAGACCCTGGAGGAACCTACTCTTTAGGGTCCCTGCTAGGGGCAGTGGGTCTGCTGTTCAGGGAGGCCTATGATTGAGTTTGTGGAGAGTGGTGTGGTTAAAGCCAGACTGTACGGTTAAATCAGGACATTCCTGCTGTTCACTGAGGTCCTTAAGGAAGTAAGAATATTGGAGCTTGGGGGCAGCTTTATTAGAGTTCCATAAGTATCTCTCATTCCCCACCCAAATATAGTCTGTGCTCTTTTTTTTTTTCTTAGCTCCATGAAAACTTTACACAATCAATCTTACACTTTTTTTGGGGGGGGGGAATTCTAGATATGTCCCCACAAGAGTGCTTTTCTCCTAGCCACCAGTATTTCCATTAAACCATTATCCCTGAAACTCTTCCCATAGAAAGTCTTTGACCTGTTTTTCTTTTCTTCTAAGAATACTCTTCTTCAACTCTCACTTGCTGAGACACCACTTGAAATGAGTACCTTTTGGATAGTTCACAATTCTTTTCTTTTTTTCTCTCTACCTTTATGTATCTTCAGAATATCTTTCCTTCTAGTTCCTGGTTTCTCCTCAAGGCTCCTCACACATCTTAAGCTTTGAGAATATTAATCAGTTAAAAATTTTGGGCTCACACATGATGCTGTAGTAATGTCTTTAAACCATTTTCTGATTATATATTCAAATATCATACTGATAATATATTATATTTGCCTACCAATTAACTCTAAAGAGGGGTAGGGAAGGGCTAACCTCAGAATTATATGTGTAAATAAACCAGAAAAAAAAGGAGATCATGCAAAATTAGTATAAAATTTATTTCCTAAATTAAAGAAATGAAAGACAATGGTTAGGACTCTGGAGTATCAAAATTGCTGTTCTATTGAAACCACATTTACAATTACTAGCATTAAATATAGTGATATGAATTAGGCATATGTTTGAAATATTTTCAGAAGAAAGTCTAGTACATATTGAAATAGAGGCCAGCTAACTCAGGCCAGGATGAATCCTAAGAGGCTAACCATTGTGTTGTCTGCAAATGCAGTTCTTGCTTGACAACAGAAAGGATGATGTAGAGACTGGGACTGCTTGTGGATTCAAATAGCATCATTTTCCAGGAGAGTTCCTGGTGTGACTGGCAAATCATAGATGGGGTCTCCTTTGGGTTTCGTTCACTACTCATTATCATATGATTGTAAATTCCTTGTCTTCTTCTTCCCAACAATAGGTAAAGAGTGACACAGAAGGTCAATAGAGAGGGTCAAGTAAAGTTAAAAATTAATTTAGATAAATGTGACTGTTACAATGCAGCCACCACCCTTTTATTCCAGCCTCAGATGCTATGGCCAGTGGTGGGGGTAGCTGGACAAGGTTATATTCATAGCATACTTGAAAGGCTTGTCTGCTGTGTGTTAATAGCCTTGATTGGAAAGGTGAAGAAAATCTACTTAAGGTTTACAGTTTGAATATTTTGCTCTTGAACCACAGTGATTTTATTTTGTTTTCTGTGAGTGTATGGGGGAAATGTTGCTTGAAGAAATCTTCCATTCCCCTCTTCCAAGCAAATCTTTATACCTGCTAACCTTGCAGCTCTAGCATTAACCTTCAAAAGAAATCAAGATATAGAGACATCAGGCAGTAAGCTAGAACAATTGTTGACATTTCCATATTAATTTTGTGAAACTCAATGAACAGAATTTTTGATAGAATATTCATATGGAAAAAGTGGGAAAAATAAGTATGTAATATTCTGAAGAAACATTCCCATATTTTTAAAATACATTTTTATTGATTTTTAAAATGTCAATATTTCCTCCAATGTCTTTTTCTCTTCCCTTTCCAAGAGCCTTCTAGTAAAACACATAAGAAGTAAAAGAAAAAAGAGAGGAAAAAATCATTAACACTAATAAAGGGGCAGGTAGGTAGCACAGTGGACAGAGAACTGGCCCTGGAGTCAGGAGGATCGGAGTTCAAATTTACTAGTTGTATGACCCTGGGTAAGTCACTTAAGCCTAATTGTCTTTAAAAAAAAGACTAAACAATATATCAAAAAAGGCTGAAAATATATGCAATGTACCACACTGTGGGCCCTTCCCACATTTGGAAAGAGATGGGATGGAAGGAATGTCCTTTAATATTTTTTTCTTTTGAATCATGCTTGTCCTTTGGAATATTTTTTTCTGATCTTTTTGCCTGTGTGGTTACATTTACATTTTGTAGCCATTCTGTAGTATATCATTTTTTAGCTTTGTTTACTCAGCATCAATTCACATTCATCTTTCTGTGTTTCTCTGTATTCATTATATTAATCATTTTTTGCCACACACATATACCATTATATTCAAGTGCCACAATTTGTTTAACTGTTTCCCAATTGATAGGCATATATTTTCTCCCCTCCCCCCCCCCACAATTCTTTGCTATTATAAAAAGCGATACTAGAAATATTGTGGTGTATATGGCAGAGTTTTTTTTTTTTTTCTTCCATAGCTTTCTTTGGGATATAAGCCTGGTAGTGAAATCTACAGTGGTCAAAGGGTATGACCAGTTTAGATATTTTGTTTGCATAATTTCAAATTGCTTTCCAGAAATGATTTTTACTATTTCACAATTCTTCTAACAAGGAATTCCCATCTTTTTCTATTAACATTTGGATAGCATGAATGTACTCATACATACTGATGTATATATATATACATATATATATATATATATATGTTGATAAAGATATTAATCCCAAACTTTATACTTACAGATTTCTGCACAAATCATGTACAAGGCCATATATTTTAATGAACATTTAAAATTCATAGAACTTGAAGAAAATATCGAAGGAGCAAGAAAGGGAGAAAACTTCAAATTTCAAGCTGTGATTGCTGAAGGAAGGTAGAACTGAATCATTGTGGAAATGGGATTTAAGTGGTTTTATAAGTAAAATGGAGTTAAGGGATTTCCCTCAACACCACTCCAGAGAAACAGGAAAAAGACAGATGGTCACCTGGGCTACAGTTTAATTAATCCTAGTCATCTGGTCTGTCCAATAATGTCCTTCTTATCACTATACCTCTGCCTAAATGAATTTTCTGCCTTGCCATGAAATTCTTGGTCCTCTTGTTTGTCCTGCTCTCTGTCAAAAAGGTACTACTCAGTCTCTTCATTCCCTGCCATTTTGTCCAGATATGTGTGATTAAAAAAATAAAGTTTATGTTTTTATTCAGTTTGTTTACAGGGAAAATGTAGAGACTACAAAAAGTAATTGAATTTTCCCTGTCATTTGGTACAGAGATCACATTTCAAATTTTAATAAACTTCATCATATATTTAATCATCTAAATAAAATCACTGAATCTTACACTATTTGCTTTATGGAAATCAATTTATAATCACATAGTTGTAGTATTGCTTTAAAAGTGTCTTCTTAGAAAAAAAATAAAAGGATCCAATAATTCTTACATCCAAAGTTTTTCATATCTTCTTGATATGAAAGTCATTATTAGTATTCTTAAGACTTAAAACGTGTATAACATGTCAAACTCCTAAATAATAAAATATAAGTGAATATTTAAAATGCCTAAATGTTTCCAGTAAACACCATTGTATTAGTAACTGAAACATTTCAACATTTAGCATTTTACAGAAGTAGCCAGTAAGGATTATTTTTTTGAAGGGAGAGGGGAAAGATTCCAGGATGGACAAGGAGTCATTAACAGTGTATCCTATTTCCTTTAAAGCTCAAAAAAAAAAAAAGTCAAAACCATTTTCATTTCATCAAAATTTTTATTGAAAACACAGTTCTCCCTCTCCTTCATTGGCACTTGATGGCTTTTAAGTGGAAAAAAAAAGTTCTTTATAAAACCAAAAACCTCTAGAAACTTATGGAACTCTGGGTAATGCCTGAATACTAACAATCTTGCTTCATCAAGTCTCCAGGGCAAAATGCTTGGGGGAAAGGGTTATATGCACCATCTTTTAAAATCAGCATTTTAAATTTCTTCATCCTCTAAATATTGGTGCCCTGGGACAAAGCCCCCATTAACCTGACCTAGTTATGACTCTGCCTCAAAATATCCTATGATCCTGTTTTTAAAGAGCTATTTCAGAAATAGCAGTTATTAAAAATGGTTTTTACATACCACTCCTCACTCTGAGTTTGATTTAAATATACTATTACTTCCTTCTCTATTTTAAAAACTACCAAAGGACATATTTATCATGAAATTCAAGAAGATCCTCTACCTGTGCTATTACCGGTTATCAATAAATCTTCATTAGAAAGGTTAATGAAAAAAATATTTTCCTCCTTGCCTTTTAAATGAAGGTAAGGGTCAGCAAAAATTAAAAATTTACTAAAATTCACAAAAATCCTGGAAATAATATGTTTTTTATTTTTGACACTAATATTTACAAATTTTTTAAGCAAAAAAGAGTTATTGGCATTTTCTCACATTTGTGTAGTTTTAAACAGCACTCTCTAAATATCTGAGGAGCTTTTGATGAACCATTCATGTGACATGCCCAGGAAATTGGAAAAAATATATATGCATTTAATATGAGTTAAGGTTGTGAAATCTTTGTGAAAATTTTAAAACAATAATATTTTAAAAGGCACATTATTTTGTTTTCTATGCCTACTATCAACGACCTTAAAAGTTATATCCCTTTTCCCTACTTTCCAAATTGTTTAATAAATAAACTAACAGGAAAGAAATGGCACCATGAGCAATGCTTGAACATAAAGATTTTAAGTTAGCTAAGATAAAGTACTCTTTCTTAGATAGTGGCAATACGCAAAGATTGCCTCAAACGTTTTAGCACCTGACTACAGAGCAAAGGCACAGATGTTTCCAGAGGCAAAGCAATTTTTAATGGCTTTACTGGTTCTATATGAATAAAACATTTGATGCAAAGATAATGTCTCCTTGTAATCTGAATAATTTGTGATCATGAACCAAGTACTGATTGAATGAGTAAATGATTTTCATTATCATGCTTGCCAGTTCAAGGTAGGAATCAGTACTGTGAGGAACTCAACACGTCCACCTAGTCTAAGTGACCAGGAAGTAGTGGAGAAAGAGAAAAAGAACTCAACAAAAAAATAGAAGAATCAAAATGATTACTAGACTTTCTTTATATAACTAAAACATGACAATTCAGTCAAAACTGAAATTGGACGTCGTAAGTATTTTTCCAACTATTAAATCACTGGTGCTACCAATTTTTTTTTTCTTTGCATATTCACACACTTGGTAGGGATGAAATGAAACCATGTTGACATAATTTTTGAAGTTGGTCCCTTGATACACATCAGAGCTATAGTTAGGGAGGGAACACTAGTGCTTTGGTACAAGATTGAAAATTTAGAGCACATTTAAAGCATTCTCTCTGAATGCACCATAGTTAAGCTCCTCCCTTTCCCATTCCACTGCCAGTGCCAGACATGCTTAAATGTACAGTCATCTCTCAGTCCCATCTCCCCTGTTCGTAGCAGGGAAATTCGAATGGCATGGATAACATTGCCCATAGCATCTTTTTATTTTCCTATTAGCCGAAGTATTAAAAAAAAAAATCTTCTTGAAATAACGTGTGAGATCTCAGGAGGACTACACCAGAGGAGAAAATACTGGCTAGAGAGTAAGGCAACTGAGAGGACTCTATAACATCCCAGAATCTCTTCCTACCCGTAGAGATGTTTTCATACCAACTGCACCTTTCTTTCCATGTGCTCCCGTTTAATCCATAGTTTGAGATCAGTCAAAATGTGCAGCAACTCATTACAACATACTTGAAAAAGAAGAGAGGAAATTTGGAGCTATCAGGATTTTTATTACTGTGTGGGCAAGCTGCCTTCTTTTGAATAGAACTGCATTTGTAGGAGTTTGTAGGCCTCAACTAGTCTAATGATATCTTGAAGCAAAGACCTATTTTCATAGCACATTACATAATACACTAGGTGTGAAATTAGTTTTCTGGTGAATGGACACCCTGAAGGTTGTTAGCTCTTTTTTATTATTATGTACAGCTTCTCCTATAGCACTACATTAGTATTTCCTCTTACAGATAACAAAATTAATATGTTTTAATAAGTGAAGAACTGTCAAAGAACACTGAACATTTCCTGTATTTCTATTCCTTAATTCGACATTTTTGCTACAAGTCAGAATAAATACCACCCCCCCCCGCCCCCTGCCTTGGGTTCTAGTGACAGGAACTACTACCTAACTGGAAAAAAAAAATTATGAAAAGAACATTTTTTTTTCAAATGAAATGTTGTTGGTGAGAGAAATTATAAGGTAACATGACTGTGAACATCCTTGGGCTTTGTTCTATTGATAGTTTTGTTAAGAATCAGAAACTCTGGGTGCTGCATGCTTTCCTCAGTTCTATGGTTGAATTCAGGAGAAACCAGTAAAATCTCTTTGAACTAATGGAGCAGGAAACTGCTCAGGGGCTCTTGGGATAAATGGAAGGGTAATTTCCTCTCCAACTTGACCTATAAAATGATCCTGTCTCTAAGTTTATTGTAAGATAGTTTGAGAGCAGACTGTAGATTTACCAAAGACGCGGTTCTTTTCTTCATTATTCTCCCTTAGGCCTCATATTCTAACCACGCAGTTTTGCAAAATGGAATGAAATAGGATTTTCCCCCTTAAAGATATTATTTAAAAAAAGAAAGTTACACATTATTCTGAAAAGCTGTAAGAATTGAACATTGGCATAACACAATATTTGTATTGAGCAATTCCATATATCCTTTAAATGTAAGTCTAATATAATAATAACATTTCACATTCACATAGTGCTTTGTGTTTCTTAAAGTGATTTATATGTTATTTTATTGAGTATTGTGAAATCCTGAGATAATCCCCATTCTACAGGTAAAAAAACTGAGACTTGAAGTGGTTAAGCACCTAAGGCAGGATTTGAATCCAGGTATTCCTGCCTCCAGATGGAGACCTCTATTGACTCTTCCAGGCTGCCTCAATTCAGTAATTAAGTTATAATTGAAAACGTGATTACAAATCTTAAACATAGGTCATTAGATTATCAGCTAGAAATAAAAAGTTCCCATATTCGTAACCTCATCATCATTTTCAACAGCTCTGAGGTCATCCCATATATCAAATTAGTCTCCACATCTTGTCATTTCTATCTCTACAATTTCTCTTATACTGTCTCCTCTCCACTAACAGCTACCATTCTAGTTAAGGGTCCCATTGCCTTGACTATAGTGATACCTTCTATTTGGCCAGGCTGTCTTAAGTCTCTTTCTACTACAACATAACTTACACCCAATTGTCAAAGTAATTTTCCTAGAGTACTTGTACAACCATATAAAGTGTCTGCTACCCATCTCCCCCATCTCTCCCCACATACACACTTCCAAACACACTAAAAAAAAAACTCATATAACTCCTTTAATCTATTATCACTGACCACAAATTCCTTTGGTTGGCATGTATATCAGTAAACACCCTAGCATACCCAGGATGGCTGCTAGCACAGGTTCTTAGATCTGCTTTTCTAAAGGAAAGCAACTCAAAATGGGTTAACAATCTTACTTTAATCAATCAAACACTTATCATTTACCTAGTTCAGGGAAAAAAGTCAGCACCCTGAACTTTAGAGAATGCAAACCCAAGTTACAAAAACAAGTAACAAACAAACAAAGACACAGATCAGCAGATGGGCTTCCAGCCCTCTGACCATTACATCTATACCTAGTCGGTTACCAGAGAGGGAAGCACCAACATCTGGGTTTTTCAAAGCCACAGGGCTCAACGGCTTCCCAGAGTCTCATCTGACCAAATCACACAACCCTTCTGAAACTGAGCCCCAAAGCAAAACCTCACATCAGGGCGTGTATATAACCTTCTCCTGGCTCAGAGATTGTCACAGCACTCTTGACCCACTGCCCAATCACAAAGCAATAAGGTGTGGGCATTTCTGAAGAACAAGCCTCCCTCCATAGGCTCCATGTGACCACATTCAGCCTATTAGGGCTTAGAGTATACTTTCAAACCAGGGAAGGTTCTCAGAGCACTTAAGCCTATCAAAGGGCCTAGGGGCAGGGAAGATCTTCAGATTCCCATAACAGCATGTAAAGCTTTCTACAATCTACCTAGACACAGCTTATTTCTCTGTTTCTTTGAGTGTGTGTATGTGTGTACACTTCTGTATGTGTGTTTCTGTCTCTTTCTCTCTGTCTCCATTTCTCTTTCTCTGTCTCTGTATTTGTCTCTGTCTCTCTCTTAAAAATCACTTTTAACAAAGCATATTTACATATATCAATATATAGCAAGAACAAACATAGAAATATTTTCCCTAATACTTCCAGGGCATTTGGATGGAGAGGGTGGGAGATTGCTGTTCTCAACAAATAAGTGGCAGTACATTTTGATTGTATTGTCCATGTGCTTCATCTAGAAAATCAGTGCTTCCTTTGTATTCAACATGGGCTTAATTCAGCATAAGAATGGCCTTCTTTAACCCACAAAATGAAAAGAAAAGAAAAACCAAAGACAAAGAAAACTTGCTTTTTGCCTTTTTAGATTCCAAATTATTTAACACATTATTCTCATGCAGTTTAGAGTCTGGACTATTCACCTGCTTGCTATTCCTCGCACACCAAATTCAAACTTTCCTTTCCATGACTTAGCATGGTCTCTCTTTATTAATTCTCAACTTTTCTATAAGACCCTGCTCATTTGTCACCTCTTCCAGGAGGTCTTTGATATTCCTCAAACCTAGTAATGCTACCCTATAAAGTATTTTTCATATATTCTATATTTATCTTGTATATTATTTTAGGTTTATCACCTTTGCCAATAATATGTGAGCTTCTTGAAAGAAGTGATGATTTTTTTTTTTATTTTTATTTTTATTTTTGCTTTTTGGAGGGCAATTGGGATTAAGTAACTTGCCCAAGGTCACACGACTAGTAAGTGTTAAGTGTCTGAGGCCAGATTTGAACTCAGGTCCTCCTGACTCCAGGGCCAATGCTCTATTCACTGTGCCACCTAGCTGTCCCAGTGATGATTTCTTTAAAAAATATTTCTTTGTATTTCCAATGTAGCAGTGTACCTGGAATATAGTAAGCATTTAATAAATGATTGTTGGCTCAAAAATGTGTCTATATGACAAGATATATTTTGGTAAGGAATGGATTAAGGCATTATCTTAAAAGACAGGACTAATTCTCTTTGTAGACATATTTCAGGTAAATATTTTCTTCTAAAAAGCCATATGTAGGGGCATATTTTCTGCAAAGACTGAAGGTTTCCTCTTTGCCTTTGTTTGTTTGTTTTTTAATACACTGCATCTGGGGTGGTACATAAAATCTAGACTCCTCAATAACAAGGCAGAGAGGTTTGTACAACAGTAGTTCAAGTACCATAATGACACTTCATCTCATCATAGAGAGCCACAAATTCCCTTCCATCCAGGATGTTGACAGGAAACCTCGTATAATACATTTGTAAATAATTATTTTAACACCTCTGTGGATCTGTGATCTAATCAACGTAGATACTTGCTTTAATGCAGCAAATTATAACAAAAGCACACTTTCTATCCTGGGTGACTCTTGTCTATATTCTGCTTTAGATTTTTCAAAGGATGCTTAATCAGCAGGTTGAGAGAGACTTCCTCAGGAACTTTTGACATTGTGGAAATACCAATGGGACACACAGACTTTTCTTTGGGTTTCCTTTACTTTTGTTACAGGATTATCATACCTCTTTTTCCATCCCTACATCTTTCTGATGATATATACTTTGCCCTGATTTCCCTGAACATTCCTTATATGACTTGAATCAGGATTTCTTTACAAATACAGCCAAGGGTGATACTGGGGATGGGGAATGATACAACAGAAGGATTCAGAGCCAAATAGGAAAAAGGCATTGTCTTTAGCAGTGGTTTCCAATATGGGTGATGCCACCCTGGTGTGGTGGTGGGGGGGGGCACTGGAATGATAGCAGAAGGAGGGCAATAATAGCCTCAGGTGCAATTGGAGGTCATTGAATAAAAAAAAAAAGGGACAGTGGAAGCATAAGGAAATAAAAGAAGAGAAGAAATTTTATAAAAATTTTTCCTGCATGATTCATCTGTTGGTAAGAGGGTTAAAGTTATAGTGATTATATCATTTTCCTCATAAACACACAAAATACATTAAAACCAATCAGTGACAGTTCTTAACAAGCAAGTGTTGGTAGGCCAACATATCACAACATTGTTGGGAAATCCAACTTGCATTGATGTGAATATGTGTGTGTAATGTCTTGTTTACAATACAATACTGTATGGTTACATGACAATATTGTATTATTAAAATTTAAATGCAGGAAAGAACCATGAATTTAAAATAAATTATTAAATTTAAGATGGGTTATTTTTTTAAAAAGAAAGATATTTTTTGAAATAATGGAAATTAAAAAAAAAAACAACCCTCTTAGAGGTTTAAAGAAAGTAGATTTCCAGAGATCAACTGAGTCACTTTTTTTTTTTTAAGAAAGAAGTAGGCCAAATAAATTTGGGGACTTGTGCTCTTGAAAATCTGTGTTTAAATTACACCTTTTACTACTTGGATGACTTTAGACATAAGAAGTGGCACAGTGGATAGAGTGCTGGACCTGGAGTAAGGAAAAATCATCTTTCCAAGTTCAAATTTGGCCTGTGACACAATAACTCTATGATCCTAAGCAAGTCACTTAAATCTACTTGCTCAGTTTTCTCATCTGAAAAATGAGCTGGAGAAGGAAATCCAGTATCTTTGCCAAGAAAACCTCAAAAAAATTGGAATAACTGAAACAACTGGGCAACAACAACAACTTTAAACAAGACAATTAACCTATCTGGGTTTAGACTAGATGACTTATGAGGACTTTTCATATTCTAAATGTATGATGCCATGGCCAGAAATGAAGCTATCTTTATGTTTTACTTTAAAATGGAACATATTTTAGGAAATGAAATGCATGTTTTTATATCTTCCTTTACTATGACAGTCACTTCATAATAAAATAATACATCAACAAGAAAAAGAGGACATCTAAAAGAATATTTTATTTAACAAAGCATAGAAAAGGACACGTATTGGAGGTCCTTTGAAATACTCTCTATATTCTCAATTCTTGATCAGCCAGAGTAAAGCAGGAGATATAATCATCAATAGTCCAAAAACACAGAAGTCTCAACAATAATTATAATAGAACTATTTTCAGGTTACTCAAAGGACAAATATAGGTGCATCATGGTGTTGTATAGACTGCATCAGATTAAAATTACTTCCGTTCAAGTAGTGGCATAGTACACATCATCAAGCACTACAAAAAGAGGTGAGAAAATCATACAATTAGATCAAATGATAATAAATAAATGATCCAAATGTTAGACCAGCATTCATGAAATATAAAAAGACTTAAAGAAAAGTTTGCTTTGTGAGTTAAGTATTATCCCTTATGAACAATTAGGAAAGGATGCATATAAGAACAGCATTAGTGAAGAAGGTATTAGTATGTTGTGATATGCACTGGTAGGAAATAACCAAACTCAGGAGATCCACAGAAGTAACATTACTACTCTCAAAGTGTATGTCACATAGCAGTTATGATGACATATTATGGGGAATCTGGGATCATTTAAATTGTGATTTTTATAGTAGATAATTTTGTAATTTTCAAGAGTATTTGAGATCTAGATACTGAGACCCAAAAATGTTGTCACTTTTCCAAGATAACATAACTAATAGGCCAAAGAGCTTGGATTCAAACTTAGGTCTCATAAAGTACACTTTCCACTATATCAAGTTGCCTTCATACATGGTGTTGTGTTTCAAGAGACTCTGAATAACTTAAAAGCAAATTAACAAAAAAAGATTTGTTGAAGATTACTGTGGGTATCTTTGCAATTCAACTTTGTTTTTCCTATGGACCTTGATTAAATAACCTTTCATACATAATTGCTATGAGAAGCACATTTGTCAACAACTTTTAAAGCATTCTTTCTGTGATAAAGCTCAAAAAGATTCTAATTTAACTAACTGTATTTTTTTCTAGAAAAAATGAATAGACTACCTCAAAAAGTCATATTATTCCATTTAATTTGTTGTAATGTTGTAAGCCGACCATTGTCACAGTTTGAGGGAAAAGAATAGCTTTTTTTCTTGATAAATTATCAATTGTTTTACAATGTAATTTATTTCTCTTAAATATCAGATCTTAATAACACCATTCACACTTTCTAGGTCATACCTAAAGTCAACAAGGCCTTTTGAAGATGCTCATATTTTCTTAGACTGTTGTGTTATTCACACCTTCTGAAATTACCCAGCCCCAGTGGCTCTCACATTTCATTTTTTCTCCCTGTTTCCTTTCAGAGTTCTGGCTGAGAGAAACATCTCCAAGTGAAACAGCTGTTACTTGTTTAATACTCTCAACTTCATTAGTTAAATCAATACATCTATCTTTGGCTCACAGTTTGCAGATATTCATGTGAAATAGAAGAATGCTGCAGATGTGCTCCATAAGACTTCTATGAACTGATGCACTGGATAGTAAGCAAGAACAAGAGAACAGTTAACAAGATAATCACAATAAGGTGAAATAGAGGATCACTGAGACACTCCAGAACTTTCATCAATGCAGTGCTCAATTATGCCTGTGACTTTAGAGGACTGATGGAAAAGCATGCCTTTAGACTCTTAACAGAGATATGCTGAACTATAGATGCAGAACAAGACATACATTTCAAGACCTGCCCAATATACTGATCTGTTTTGTTTGACTATATTTTGTTATATGGAAGGATTGATGTGTGTCTGTATTTGTGTGAGAAAGAGTTTATGGACGAGGGAGTCATTGGGAAATCATTCCTTCCACTAGGAAATGCTTCTTTTCACGACCAATTTCCTTATACGATTCTTTCATATTCTATATCACTTTAACAGTATGTTAATTTAGGAAGTTCCCTAAGTAATCCCCAGGCACAGATACACACATATACACATCATTTCATAAATTCTTCAACATTAAAATCAAAACATGTACATTTTATGATGGGACCACAGCCAAAGCTCTGTTCTGATAGGACAATAAGGTCAGCCTTACAGTTACTATAGCACCTTTAGGGAACCATATGGAGATTCAGATGAAGTTACAGACCTCTTTGAGTACAATAGCTAAAACCTGGGAACACATAGAAGACATTTCTTGTAAATTTCAATTTACTCTCATAAAAAAGCAGGCTAAAATGCAGTGGATGCTTTAGCCAATTGGAAGGAAAGTAGAACTCTATTGAATATAAAGTTATCCAATATCAAATTGGGCATTATCATCTCTATAAAATATTTATTTCCCCCCAAATGAACATATTGTTAAGGAGTCATGAAAAATCTGAGGTTGTACAAAGGAAAATCATTAAACTGAGTATTACTATTTCCAAAGGGAGGTGAACTTCCCCATTTCCGTTTGCTTTGAATTTTGTTTTCTTTCTAAATTATAGTAAAATTAGAATAATTGCAATAGAAGTTAATCTTTGAAAGAAAAACAGAATAATGATTATTAAAAATAAAGAAATTCTACTTTCTTGTGCATTATAGGGCATCTAATGAAAAGTAGCAGACTAGTGCTTTAATTATCTAAGGTAACTGAGGAAATGATATTTTCCACATGCCTAAATTTCCTAAATAAATTAAATATTAAATGTATAATATATTGCAAGAAAGCCATGTGTTCCTTGCCTGACACAAAGTAAGTATTTAATAGATGATAATTAATTTTACAGAAAACTTTAAAACAAAGTTTTGCAAATATTTTTTCTACTTCATAAAATGGTAGGGTGAAACTCATGTAATTTTAACTACCTAGGGTCACCATGGTAAGTATCAATATTTGTTCTTCTATGTAATGTAAAGGCAATTGAGGTGGGTAAGACTACCAGTGCATTGAATGTCTTAGAAGACTTTTTTAGAGTTCTTGATCAAACTCTATTATATAATCTCTCACTGCTACTGCTAAAACCATTCTTGACTTTCTTGTTTCTAATCTAATCTAATAAACCACTTTAACAAGACTGTAAAACAAATAAACTTAATTTTCCCCCAATATTACAATTTATTTTTTAACAGAAACTGACTTTTATTCCTTTTTGCTATAATGCAGTTAATATACAGGTGGGAGGTATGCTTTATCAAATGGAAAAAAGTCATCTTTTTAGATTGGCCACTAAAAATTATTTACAAATAAAGAAAAATGAAATGAAATAAGAAGTTACCTCCAATTATAGAGATATTTCCCCCACCCCTGTCCCTTCAGCTCCCTCTACAAAGTCAAATTCCTATACAGATGGTGTGCAAAGAAGAAATTTGAAACTGAGCAAGACGTTTATAAAAATTGAACTATGTTTGCCCCTACACACACCCAGGGCAGTTAGGTAGTCAGGGTCTAGCAAAAGATTCTATGACCAAAAGAAAAAAAAAACAAAAAAAACAACCAAACATTCCAGGGGTGGCGCAGCTCCGACCGGAGCCAGGAGGACCAGAGTTCAAATCCGGCTTCAGACAATTAACACATACAAGCCATGTGACCTTGGGCAAGTCACTTAACCCCAATTGCCCTGCACTCTCCCCTCCAAAACAAAACAAAATGAAACAAAAAAACATCCCTAATGGGCTATGGTGGAAAATAGCCAGGTACTCCACTTCAGCCTCAGAGACTGAGAAGAGTAAGAGTGAATCTATTGGAAAGAAAGGTAAGAACTCATTAGAGAATGGAGTGGAAGTAGACACAGAAGTAAGGCCAGTAGGAGCATCTCAGGCCATTAACCTAACAGGGAAATTTCAGAGAAAGTTCAATATCAGTGTTGGGAGGTTAGGGGGAGCCATTTCCAACCACTCCCTAGGATGGATGCAAAAATGGAGAAGAGAAAATCCTCAGTGAGTTAAGGGTATGGGAAGAACAACTCTGCCTGGAAGTATCAGATGCCAGTCCTGCTCTGGGCTTGGAAGAATGGAGAGACACCTGATTTGGCTGGTGTTCAAACAAAGGGAACAGAATCTTTGAATATGGGAGATGCCCGCCTGTACAGCCTCTCAGCCTCTCATACTCTTTCTGGTCACTGCGGACTGGTGTTGTGCTTGACTCAGGCCCCATGGGACTGGAAGGCTTCTCAGATCTTCTTCTTTTCTTTTCTTCCCCCCCCCCCTTCCTTCCTTCTTTATTACACTTTTGAGTCATGTGACTGAGGTTGCTGACAGTCAACTTTCAGTACATAGGGTGCTATGTGTTTCTAACACATATAATTTAGCTCAAACATGTATGCTGCTGAAATAAAACAGATTTTGGACATTCTAGCTTCAGTTACTTGATGAAAACATGACAAAAGTTGAAATTATAATACAAAATATATCATAAGATCATAATGTAGGTTAAAAAAAAACAAATGGAAACAATTTGCTTCTACTAAAATATTTCCCCTTTGGGATACATTTCATTTTAAATAGAACTATAATCCTATTCCAGAAATCTCCAATACAATTTGCTTTCAGAAATTGTTATTGTACTTTGGTTAGGATGGTATCAAAAACTTCATTGAAGCAAGGTGTGTTAGCCACAAGAGCTCAAAAGAATCTTATGTAGTTGTGAAAGACGGAAGTTTGACTATTTATAAGAGTTAAAAACTGAACATAAGAGTTTGATGAAGAAGAATACTTGCAAGACATTCTAATCACATCAAGTGCAGTTAACTTTTTTTAAAAAGAAAATTACTTGTATAAAACAATGACATTTTGACAATCGAGTTGAACTTTTTCCAATGCTTCAAATACTTTTGAATTTGGCTTTCAAATACAGATGTTAGCCACTATAAACAATTATGAGACTTTAATATAGGTAGACATAATTATCAACCATGAAGGAAACTATCATAATGATGGATTTCTTTGGGGGACCCACCAAGTTAATATTAATTTTCAAAGAGGAAATAGTATAACTCAACAATAGAATACCAAGTATATTATACCAAGCAAATTGAATAAGATAACATCCCATCCACAAGTGTCCTAGATTTGGATAATTTGCATAAAAATCAGAGTATAACCAAAAGAATCCGTATTTTCATTTCTTATTAGTAGATGAAGACTATTTGCAACCAAATCCAGTCAAAACTAAAAATATGAATTAAAAAAGATAGCTCAAAAGATAGAGAAGATATGGTTTCATATTCAAATGAAGATCATTGAGCTTAAAAAAAGCCACTCCTTTTTCAAAGAAAAATATCAAATGGTCCCAAGCACAAAAAGACTTCCTAGAAGAACTTAAAAAGCACTTTAAAAATCAAAGAAAAGTGATTGAAGAAAAATTAGAAAAAAAGAGCAGTTCTAGAAAATCAAGAAAATTATGAAATGAAGTCAAGCAACTTGAAATTAAAAAAAAAAACTTAAGGAAGTAACTAATTCCTTGAAAACTAGATTTGGGGAGTAGAACCAAGATGGTAGAAATGAAGCAGTAACTTTTCTAAGCTCCTCCAAGAATTCTGTTGATAAATTTCTAAAAAGTGAATTTGAACAGATTTTACAGTGACAAAACCCATTGGGAGACAGAACATGGAAGATTCCTAGACCAGGAAAGTGCCCACATAGGTCTGGGCAGGGGAAATGTGGAGCACACAAGAGCTGCACCAGCATGGATCTGAGAGCAGACTACAGCAGAGTGAGAAGGAGTCCCAGCCATCAGACTCACCTATCCCAAGGGTGATTTGCAGCCCTGTCACCACAGGACAGAGCATTGTTGGAGCTGGGTAAGAGAAAAAGCAGGGCCTGCAGCAGCAACAGCAACTTCTCGGGGGCTATGAGCCTGCAGCCTGGATGTATAAAAATCACAAACCTGAACTTCAGGAGTCAAGATGGAGGAATAAAATCTAGTTGCTATGATTCGCCTTCCCCGACCCAGAAAATCCAGAGGTAAATGTCCCATCCAGAATGAAATCCTGAATTGGTGGAAACAATCTCAGGTTTGGGAGTCACCGAGGAAGGGTAAAGTGAGGGAGTAGTGAGTTTAAGCCCAGGGGGGTGGAGCCAGCAAGCACTAAGAACACAAGCCCAGGTGTGCCTTAGCACCACCAGGGGAATCTGCAGACATCAGCCCAGCTGGCCTCTACCTGCTGAGCCTGCCTCAGCCGTAGCCCAGGGACACAGCAATAGAAACGTGAAGTGACCAGAGTACCCCTCCCCAGCAGGTTACTCTGTGAGCATCAGGGTAACTCAGGGGAAAAACTTAGAACCCTGGCGTTGGACTCAGTCTGGATACACAGAGGCTACAGCTAGCTAAGTTACCAGCCAAACCCCTACTTCCCAGCCTGAGAAACTCAATACGTCTACATCCCAGAGGTAGATATCCACTCTAAAAATTTCAGGACATAGGATATCACAATGGGGAAGAAGGAATCTGTGAGGTCTAGAACCATACAATCCTTCTATAGTGAGCAAGAACAACCACTGGAGACCACAAAAGGAAATATGAATTGATCTCAAGCCAAAAAGCATTCTTGGATGAGGTCAAGAAAGATTTTAAAAACCAAATTAGAGAGGTAGGAGATACATTTAAATCTACAGTGACCAAATCAGAAAAAAAAAAAAAAATCTCACTAAAGTAAACCAATCCTTAAAAAGTAAAATTGTAGAACTAGGACAGGAGGTTCAAAATCTAACTGGAGAAAATACCTCCCTAAAAAATTAAAACTGAACATAAGGGAAAAGAGCTTCAAAAACTAATTGAGGAAAATAATTCACTAAAAATTGGAATCAGTCAGTTTGAAGCGAAGGACTCTATGATGCATCAAAAGTCAGTCAAACAAAACATAAAGATTGAAAAATTAGAAGAAAGTGTAAAATATAATCACTGGAAAAACATCTCACCTGGAGAACAGATACAGGAGAGATAACCTAAGAATTATTGGTCTACCAGAAAACCATGATGAAAAAAGCTGCCTGGTCAACATCCTCCAAGAGATAGTCAAAGAAAACTGTCCTGAAGTTCTAGAATCAGAGGGTTAAATAGTTATTGAAAGAATTCACCATTCTCCTCCTGAAAGAGATCCCAAATTGAAAACTCCAAGAAATATAGTAGCCAAATTCCAGAGCAACAAGTTCAAGGAGAAAATACTGCAAGCAGCCAAAAAGAAACAATTCAAATACCATGGAACTACAGTCAGGATTACACAGGACACCTCCAGCAGATGTCATTTTCCTGTTTTGTCAACTTAGCCTATCTGACTGGTGAGATGTGGTACCTCACAGTTGTTTTGATTTGCATTTCTCTAATCAATAGTGATTTAGAGCATTTTTTCATATGCTTATAGATATCTTTAATTTCTACCTCTGAGAATTGCTTGTTCATATCCTTTGAACTTTTATCAATTGGGAAATGATTTGTGTTCTTATAGATTTGACTTAGCTCCCTGTATATTTTAGAAATGAGGTCTTTGTCCAAGACACTAGTTGTAGAAATTCTTTCCCAATTTCCTACTTCCCTCTTAATCTTAATCTTACATTGGCTTTGTTTGTACAGACACTTTTCAATTTAATGTAATCAAGATTTTCCATTTTGTTTTTTATAATACCCTCTAACTCTTGTTTGGTCATAAAGTCTTCCCTTCTCCATAAACCTGACAGGTAAGCTATTCCTTGCTTTCCCAAATTGTTTACAGTATCAGCCATTATAACTAGATTGTGCATGCATTTAGACTTGATTTTAGTATACAGAGTTAGATAATGGTGTATGCCCAATTTCTGCCATACTATATTCCAGTTTTCTGAGCAGTTTTTGTCAAATAGTGAATTCCTATCCCCAAAACTTGGGTCTCTGGGTTTATCACAAAGTAGATTACTATGGTGTTTGATTACTGAGTCTTGTGTACCCAATCTATTCCATTCATCCACTACTGTGTTCCTCAGCCAGTACCAAGTAGTTTTGATGACTGCTGCTTTATAACACAGATTAAAATCTGGTCTGGCTAGGCCACATTTGCTAGCATTTCTTTTCATTAATTTCCTTGATATTCCAAACCATTTGTCCTTCCAAATGAATTTTGTTGCTATTTTTTTCAAGCTCTACAAAATAATTTTTTAGTTGATTGATTGGTATAACACCAAATATGTAATTTAATTTAGGTAAAATTGTCATTTTTATTATTTTTGCTTGACCTATCCAAGAACAACTGATATTTTTCCAATTATTTAGATCTGACTTTATTTGTGTGAAAAGTGTTTTGTAATTGTGTTCACATAAATCAAGGGTCTGTTTTGGCAGGTAGATTCCCAAATATTTTATAATGTCTAAAATAATTTTAATCGGAATTTCTCTTTCTCCTGTTTCTTGATTTCCTTAGAAATATATCAGAATGCCATAGATTTCTGTGGGTTTATTTTGTATCCTGCAACTTTGCCAAATTTATTTATTATCTCAGGTAGTTTTTTTTTTAACTTGATTTTCTAGGATTCTCTAAGTATATCCTCATATCATCTGCAAAGAGTAATACCTTAGTCTCTTCTTGCTTAATTTGATTCCTTCAATTTCTTTTTCTTTATTGCTACTGCTAATATTTCTAGTACCTAATTGAATAAGATGGGTGATATTGGACATCCTTGTCTCACCCCTAATCTTATTGGAAATGTTTCTAGCTTATCCACATTACATATAATGGTTGCTGATTGTTTTATGTAGATGCTATTTATTATTTAAAGGAAGACTCCATTTATTCCTATACTTTCTAGGGTTTTTAATAGGAATGGTTTTGTATTTTGTCAGGAGCCTTTTTTGCATTTGTTGAGGTTATCATATAGTTTCAAATAGTTTTGTTGTTGATATAATCAATTATATTGATGGTTTTCCTAATATAGAACCATCCTTACATTCCTGGAATAAATCCTACCTCATGAAAGTGTATTATTCTACTGATAAGTTACTGTAGTCATTTTGCTAATATTTTATTTAAAATTTTTGAATTTATATTCATGAGGGAAATTGGTCTATAGTTTTCCTTCTCCATTTTGTCTCCTCCTGATTTAGGTATCAGTATCATATTTGTGCCATAAAAAGTATTTGGTAGGACTCCTTCTTCTCCCATTTTCCCAAATAGTTTATAAAGTATTGGATTCAATTTTTCCTTAAATGTTTGATAGAATTCACTAGTAAATTTATCTGGCTCTGGAGACATTTTCCTAGGGAGTTCATTGATGGCTTCTTTAATTTCTTTTTTCTGAGATGGAGTTATTTTAATAATCCATTTCCTCTTCAGTTAATCTGGCCAACTTATATTTTTGTTTATATTCATCAATTTCATTAAGATTGTCAAATTTATGTGCATAAAATTAGGCAAAATAATTCTGAATTATTCTTTCAATTATTTCCTCAATGGAATTACATTCACCCTTCTCCTTTTTGATATTGTAATTTGGTTTTCTTCTTCTTTTTTAACATATCGACTAAATGCCTATCAATTTTATTGTTTTTTTCTTTCAAAAAACCAACTCTTAGTTTTATTTATAAGTTCAATAGTTTTCTTACTTTCAATTTTATTAATCTCTTCTTTGGTTCTCACTATTTCTAATTTAGTATTTAATTGGGGATTTTCAATTTGTTATTTTTATAGCCTTTCAGTTGCATTCCCAATTTATTGACCTCCATTTTCTCTATTATATTTATGTATGAATTTCCCCTGAGATCTTCTTTTGCTGAATACCACAAGTTTTGATATGTTTTCTCATTATTGTCATTCTTTTGAATGGAGTTATTGATTGTTTCTATAATTTCTTGCTTGACTCACTCATTCTTTTGGATTAAATTATTTAATGTACATTTAATTTTCAGTCTATCCTTCCATGGTACTTTATTATATATAATTTTATTGCATCATGATTTGAGAAGGATGCATGCAATATTTCTGCCTTTCTCCATTGCATTTGAGGTTTTTATGACCTAGTACATCTACTATTTTTGTTGTATGTGCCATGTATCATGGAGAAGAAAGTATATTCCTTTATATCCACATTCAATTTTCTCCAGCGATCTATCATATCTACCTTCTCTAAAATTCTATTCAACTTCTTTCTTTTTTTATTTTGATGTTATATATATCAAGTTCAGAAAAGGGGAAATTGAGGGCCACCACTAGCATAGTTTAGCTGTCTATTTCTTCCTCTAACTCCCTTAATATCTCCTCTAGGAATTTGGATGCTATACCAATTGGTGCATACGTGTTAAGTAATGATATTGCTTTAGTTTTTATGGTGCCTTTTAGTAGGATATAGTTTCCTTCCTTATCTCTTTTAATTAGATCTTTTTTTGATTTTTCTTTTTCTGAGATAAGGATTGCTACTCCTGCTTTTTTTTTTTACTTTAGCCGAAGCATAATATATTCTACTCCAGCCTTTTACATTTACCTTGTGTGTATCCCCCTGTTTCTAATGTGTTTCTTGTAGACAGCAGAAAGTAGTATTATGGTTGTTAATCCATTCTGCAATCCACCTCTGTTTTATGGGAGAGTTCATCCCATTCACATTCACAGTAATGATTACTGTGTCTTTCCCATTATCCTATTCTCTCCCCTCTTTATGCTTTTATTTTTCCCTTCTCTCCTCCTCTCCTTAAGAGTTTTCTTTTTGACCACCTCTTTCCTTAGTGTTCCCTTTCTGTCTACCCCCCACCCTTTCCCTACCTTTCTCCTTTACATCTACTCTCCCTTATAACCACACCCCCTTTTCACCTCCTTTCCCCTCCTACTGCTTATAGGGCATGCTAGATTTTTATACTTAACAAAGTATTTTGTTCCCTCCTTGAACCCAGTCTGATGAGAGTAACTATCATACAATGCTCCTCTCACTTCCTTCTTTCTCTCCACTATAATGAGTTTTTGTGTCTTATGTTATTCTCTCCTCGAACCAACACCAATAAGTGAAAATGTCATATAACCTTCATCTCCATCCCTTCTTTCCCTCTACTGTAGTGTCTTTTTATGCCTCTTTCTGTGCATAATTAACCTTTTTCTGCCTCCTCCTTTCTTTTTCTCCCATTAAAATCCCTGTGCACCCCTTAATAAGATATTTTATCATGAAATTAGTTAATTTATACCTATATCCTCTATCTATCTATCTATCTATCTATCTATCTATCTATCTATCCCTTTTAATGTCATAATAATTATGCAATTCTCAATATTGTGAAATATCAACTTCCCATGCAGGGATGTAAACAGTTAGCTCTATTTGAATCACAAGTCATGTGACTGAGTGTGTCTGTGTGTGTTCCTTTTTCATCTTTTTATGTCTCTCTAAAGTCTTGTATTTCAAGATCAAATTTTCCATTGAGCTCTGTTTTTTTTTTGTTTTTTTTGTTTTTTGTTTTTTTTTTAAGAAGGTCTGGAAATACCTCATTTCATCAAATCACCATCTCCTTGTTTGAAAATTTATACTGAGTTTTGGTTGATAGTTGATCCTTGGTTATAGCCAAATCTATTTTGCCTTACAAAATATCATATTCCAGTCCCTCCAAATGTTTTAATGCAGAAACTGCCAGGTCCCTTGTGATCCTGACTGTGTTTCTGCAATATTTGAATTGTTTCTTGATGCTTGCAGTATTTTCTCCCTGACCTGATAATTCTGGAATTTGGCTACAATATTTTGGGAGCTTTCAATTGGAGATCCATTTCAGGAGGTGTTTGGTGGATTCTTTTAATAACTATTTTCCCCTCAGGTTCTAGGACCTTATGGCCATTTTCTTTGATAATTTCTTGTAGGATGTGGTTCAGGCTTTTTTTTTTTTTTCCATCATGGCTTTTTGGTAGACCAATAATTCGTAGATTATTTGTCCTGGATCTGTTCTCTGGGTCAGTTGGTTTTCCAGTGAGATATTTTACATTTTCTTCCAATTTTTCAATCTTTAAGTTTTGCTTGACTGATTATGATGCCTCCTAGAGTCTTTAATTTATTTGACTGATTCTAAATTTTAGCAAACTGTTTTCCCTGGTTTATTTTTTAAGCTCCTTTTCCATGTTCAGATTTCATTTTTAGAGGTTTTTTTTTCTCCAAGCAGATTTTGAACCTCCCTTCCCAATTCACAAATTTTACTTTGTAAGGATTTTTTTTTTTCCATTTGGGGAACAATAATTTTAAAAGAATTGGTCAATTTATCTTCTATCTCTCTAATTTAGCTTTTAAAATCCTTCTTAAGCTCTTCCAAGAATGCTTTTTGGGCTTGAGAGCAGTGCATATTTCCTTCTTTGGTCTCAGGTGTGAGTATAGAGTCAATGTTGTCTTCTGAATTTGGTTGTTCTTGCTCTGTATAATAGGATTGAATTGTTTTTGTCTTCCCAACTTCCTTCTTGTGCATTATGATTACCTATTTCCTGGCTTTTAAAGTGGATTTCTGCTTCTGGGGTACAGAGAGCTCTAATCCATGCTTCTGAAGCTGGGAGCTAGGGGCCTTTTTTTTTTGACTTTGTGTGCTGTAGCCTCTGGGTGTCTAGACTGAGGCCAAGGCCAGGACTTTCATTGTTTCCCCTGAGTTACCATGAGACTCATAGATTAAGGTATTGACAAGGAGTGCTGTGGCCACTTTCAGTTTTCTGGCTCTGTGCCCCTGGGCTAAAGCTCAGGCAGGCTAAGCAGCTGGTGGCTCGTCCATGGTGGTGTTGGAAGATTCCCCTGATTATGCTAAGGCACACTTGGGATTCTGGTGTTAGGTCTTGCAGGTTCCACCCCTCCGGGTTTCAGCATCTTAGCTGGGCAGCTGAGATGCTGTTTGTTGGTATGCCTCCCACCCTTCATTTACGGCTCTGCACAACCTCAGTCACACCCTTCCTCTAGGACTCCCAAGGCTGCCACTGATTCCACTATTTCAGGATTTTACACTAGGGCAATAATCTCTGGGATTGCAGAGTCAGGGATTGCAGAGCTGCTAGAGTTTACTCTGCCATCTTGGCTCATTCCATCTTGGAAGTTCAGGTAGGTGATTTTTAATTGGATAGCCCCAGGAGTAAATGCTGCTTCCCCAGGCCCAGCACTTTCTCTTACCCAGCTCAGACAGATCCTCTGTCTTATGGTGAGAGGTCTGCAAATTGGTCCAGTGTTGGATGAATCCACTCTCCTGGACTTGCACTGGCTCTGTAGTGGTCTGGTCTCAGCTCTGTGCTGGTGAAGCCTGTGAGCACTGCACTCTTCACTCCCCTGCAAAGGCTTATGTGCACACTTTCCTATACTGGGAATCTGACACACTCTGTCTCCCAATGAATTCTGTCACTCTAAAGTCTGTTCATATTCCCTTTTTAGAGGTTTCTGATGGAATTCACAGAGGAGTTCAGGTAAGTTCCAGCTTTCACTCCACCATCTTGGTTCCACCCCCCCATACATGAAAATATTTTCAGTTCTATTTTGACTGTTATTTTTATTTGGGT
>CM053592.1:66659863-66673534 GCA_028646515.1 Pseudochirops corinnae | reverse complement strand
ATATATGTATGTATGTATGTATGTATATGCACATATATGTATATATGTGTATGTATGTATATGTGTATGTATACATATATATTTGTTTATTTATTTGTTTGTTTATATGTAGTGTATGTGTACATTTGTATATGTATAAAAGTCTTCTAAATTCAGAAAGAATTAAAAGAGCAAGAGTTTAAGACAGGGGGAGAAGATAAGAAAGGGATTCTTGGAAGGGTGGGTAGGTTAAAGAATAGGTGGGCAAGGTAGAGGGTAAGAGTAAAGCAATGAAGTGACGAGGAATAGGGATAGAATAAGAAGAATAGTAAGGAAAAGTAGGAAGGAGGAAAACATGCAACAAGCTTAAAATGTGAATGGGATGTATTTACCCATAAAAGGAAAACTGATATCAGGTTAAAAATTTGAATTCAACAATATTTTGCTTTTAGAAAGTTCTATAGAATGAGAGATGCACATAAGCATATAATGAAATTCAGGAGTAGAGTTATTATTTTAAAAGTAGGGATAATAATCATGATTTAAGATAAAGTTAAAGCTATAATGAATTTAATCAAAGAAGAAAATGGGGACACTATACTATCTTTTAGCCATATTATTCAACATTGTTTTAGACTATGGACATATAAAATAATTAGGATTATACCTGTCTGTTTTAGACATGGAAACTACACAAATATAAACATCAAACATTTTTATATAAGTAAAGATAGATCTAAATAATTGATGTAATATTTACTGTTCCTGTGTAGGAAAAGCCAATATAAGTTTTAAAATAATAGTAGAATTTATATATGAAATACCATCCCAATTAAATTGCTAAAAAATATCTTACTGAATTATAAAATATGATAACAAATTACATTTAAGAGAACAAATGGTCAGGAACTTCAAATTCTGGGGATATAAAGAATAACAGAGATTTTTTGGGCTCAAGTAAATCACATTTTAATGATGGGGATTACATTCAAAGAACTACATACAATCAACATAAAGAAAGGATTAATTAAAGGAAGCTGAAGAGAAATTCTTGTGAGAATCAATTATATTTTGTTTTTTAAATTCAATTACTTAGGTATCTTTGGGTCATCCTGTCAAAGGTGCCCCATTTCTTTATATCCATGACTTCTCCCATGGAACTCTGTCATTCTCTTGGTACTTCATGTAAACTAATGGTTGTCTATAGATTAGCCTTCATTTAACAGACATTATTTTTTATGTATTTAATAAAATCATTTTCACTTTTACATATGAAATAGGGAATACATAAAAACCATTTGTTGGGAAGGAAACTTGAATTACCTTTAGAGAAATGCTTCTTAACTGCTCTCTAGTCTGTTTATTCTTTTTTCTTCTCCATGCCCTTGACAATTCCACTACTCTGGCCTCCCTGCTCTTCCCAGAACATTATACTTCATCTGCACTTGTTACTCTGTATCTATTGCTCTTTCACTGGTTATCCTTCAGTACCTTGATTGCTCTTCTCACTCACTTCTGTCCCTTAGTTTTCATGGCTTCTTGCAAGTCTCATTCTAAATTTCCCATTCTTCTGGAGGCCTTTCTAGGTGTCCCCTCCCCCCAGGTGTTAGTGCCTTACTCTGTCACAATAGTTCTTATCTATTCTATATATCTCTTTATTTCCATTTTTATGTGTTTTCCTCATTAGCATGTAAGCTCCTTGAAAACAGATATTGTTTTTGCCTTTCTATGTCTCCTCAGCACTTAAAAGAGTAGCTGGAACAATATAAATGTTTATTAATTAATTGTCTAGATACCTTCCACAAAGTTGCCTGAGTCACAATGAGGTTAAGTTACTGGAATAGAGTCACTCACAATAAAGAGTGCCAAAGGTCAAATTTGAATCTAGGCCTCTTTAATAGCAGCTCAGCATTCTATCCATTCTACTATATTGTTTCTGTTTAATACACCAAAAAAGAATGAGGACAATAACTAATGTAATTTTTATTTAAAAAAATCAATATGATTGCTAAAGTTATCTTTGGGCTTAGGGTGCTTTGCTCATTGTGCTTTATCTTGTAGTTTTATTTGACAGGGCTTTCTCTGAGTTAAATAGTCTGTGTTCTTTATAAATATTAAGTAATAACTACAAATGTATATTTTAACATAGGCTGACATACTTTCATCTAAGATTTAACATTGGACTTTGTAAAGTCAGACTCGTGCCACACTAAAGTTAGAACAATAATTAAATAAAAAAAAAGATTTTGTTTCTAAGTTCATAAATGTATCTCTATAGAGTGAGAAACATTAATTATGAGTTTAAATGCATTGTGAAATGTGTTAAAAGCATCCAAGTGTCAGAAATTCCTAGCTCAAAGCTATTAGTAAAAACTCAGTAGATTCAATGACTGATAAGTTCTCTGTGGGTAGATAGCAGTAGAGGAGCAAGTTAGGTCAGTGGTTCTCAAAGTATGGTCCAAAGATTCTGATTCTCCATCAAAATTTTTCCATTTGATAAATAGGATAATTTTATTAAATCGTCTTTTATATGTGACAAGTTATATTATTGTTCCTTTTGTATGTGGATAATTTATTTAAATGAATAAATGATTATATTCAGTACAGTGTAATGGATAGATAGCCAGACTTGTAATTAGAAGGTGCTAGGTTCAAGTTTTACCTCTGACACATACTAGGTAAATAACCATGAGCAAGTTACTTTACTTCTCAGTATCCTGGAGAATACTCTAAGACAATAAATTACATGTGAGTTGCAGGTTTAAATGGAGGCAGTGTGCACACTGGGAAGTTTCTTAAACCAATACAATTATGAATCTAGTATTCCCACTTTCACCTATTGATACCTCAGTACTTCGATGAATTTTAGGCTCCTTCCAACATTGATTTTCTGAGATTCCTTATGTGAAAATGCAATGGCTTTTCCCAGTCATGCTCTTCCTTATCATCCCTATAGTATTTGAGATCCTTGACCACTGCCTAACTATCTCTTAATGTATGGTGCATCAAGACTTCAACTTTGACATATCCCAGAAAGGACTCATTACCTTCCACTCCAATCTAGAATCTGATTCTATCTCTTCTGTATCTATCAGCAGCACTATCAACATCTTCCAAGTCACCCTCAATTAAAACATTGTACTTTCTTTGATTAGTTCCTATCCCTCATTCCTCCAAATCCAATAAATTGGCAAATTTTGTTGATCTGAGCATCACAAGCTGACTTGCATCCCTCAACTCTTTCTGTTCTCATTGTAATTACTTTGCTTCAGGCCTTCCTGGCTTTTGAATTAGACTGTTTGCCTAACAGGTGTTCCTTCAGTCGATTCTTGCTATAGTTTATCCTTCCCACCTTGGCCCAAGAAATCTTCCTATTTAACTGATTCAGTCATGTTGCTCCTTTTCTTCAAAGGATTTGAATTGCCTACCAACTAAAACACAAACTCATTTTGTCATTCAAGGCTCATCACAATGTAGATTTAAAATATTTTTTCAAGCCTTATTTCCTCTATTCCATGTTCTCTAATCTATCTTCTGTCTGCATTTAAATAATCACTATGTCTTGTTTTCATCTTGCATTTTCAACCCATCTGTGCTTACTTGTTTCCATAGCTCTGCTCATTCTTCATGAACAGAGTACTTTCCTTTCCTTTGTTGCCTATTCAATTCCAAGTCATTCATTTAGCTCAATGGAAATGCTCTCAGTCACCTAAGACTTTCATAATCAGCAGCCTAACCTATTAGTAAGGATTTCCTCTCTCAGACTTCCAGACTATCTGGTTTTGCAACACTACCATCACGCCCAAAACAACTTCAAAATCATAGAATAATTTTAACTTTCAGTGTGTAGTATATATTCTTATTTATATTTTTATATTTTACTTATGTAATATTTCATATTGTACAAATCTGTAATAGTATCTTAGTCACCTATTAGAGTATAAATTCCTAGAGGAAATTGACCCTGTCTTATCAAAACTTTGTATCAGCTCTCAAACCCAGCATAATTCTGCACACAGTAGGTATATAATTAATGTTGTATTTTTCCTTTACATTTATTATATTCTGCCTTACTATATATTTCTCAAAAGCCGAGAGTTAAAGTAGGAAAAACCCTCATAGCCCTTTAGTCCAAGCTTTTACTTTTCTTTTGTTTTGTTTTTATAAATGAGAAAATTGAGGCCAAGAGAAGTTAAGTAACTTGCTGAATGTCACATTGGGAGCAAGTAGGATAAGAGGTAGGATTGGAACCTAGGTTTTCAGAATCCAAAGCCAGTGCTTTTTAGAGCAGGATTTGTTTCCTTGCTTCTTTTTAGTTGTCATTTTCCCTAACCATTTGACTGTTCGCTTTTTGAAGGTATGGGTTGTTTTGTTTTGTTTTGTTTTTCACATTTTATGCACACTTAGCATAATGTTTTTCAGTTCATATAGGTTTAATATGTTTATTCCTTTGAATTGCTAAGATAATCCTGTCATTCATGAGTTAGAGTTCAGTATGAGTTAAATTTTAATATTACTGGAAAATGATGGAAACAAAGAACTTCAGTATTGAAAGTGCCTTAGTGTTCACAGATTTTACCTCATATATGAACTAGAAAATGGCTTAATGAATAGGTTATTTTTAAAAACATATATGTATTTATATATTCCAAGCTCTATCCTTGTTTAAAGTTGGGTCAATGGAAAATAACATAAGATATTATGTCAATCCCTTACAAAAATATTATCTTTATATTGCAACATTAATGTTATCCCATCAGCCTTTTTACACCCTATAAATGGTAGATATAAAAACTGCCCATTTGTATGAGTGTATTTTATCTTTTATAAAACAATTCGGAATGTTTTTCACTGTTACCCAATGTCTCTTATACAAGGACTCAAGCTAATTAATTATACAAGGACTCAAGGACTCAAAATAATTCCACTTATTCTCAGTTCCCCAAAAATGTTTCTGTTGGCAAGTGAATTTGAATAGATTCTTTTGTGAGAAAATAGAAACTACATAAAACTGTATTTTATTTTTTGCCCTAATAACAGCAAATTTAGAACCAGATTCAGTGCCTAATGGCAGCAATCAGCTTCTTTCAGATGACTGGTAACATCAGCTTTCTCTATTTCTTTTACAAAATCTGTGTGCTTTTTTATAACTAATAAGGCCAGTTTAAATCATATAATTTGTATATACAAAGTTGACAAAAGTTATGTTGCCACTAAATGTTTACACTGCCATATTTTTTTCTAAAAGTAGATAGGTGTGTCAATGTGAAAGAAAGAAAAAAAAATCCATTTCTATTTCCTAGGAAGTTGTCATTCTGACGTACTTCTGATAAAAGGGTCAAACCTATGAATATAGCAAGAATAAAATAAATAAATAAACTAGTAATCACACACATAGAAGTAAGAAGATAGAGGATTCAAAATTATTTTTGATTATGTAATTCACATGTAATAAATACTCATACCTATATATATGCATGCATGTGAATTTGATTTCTACAATACTTCTCTTGAAATGATATTATAACTAATATATAATATACATATATTTCATCTACACACATGTGGTCCATATATATATATGCATATGCAAGCATATATGTTTGCATATATATCTATATCTATCTATCTATCTATCTATCTATCTATCTATCTATCTATCTATCTATCTATCTATATGTATATATATGGAGAGAGTGCCACCGCAATGGGCATGTTCAGAGTTGCCATTCCTAGTTTGAAACAGCTATGTGGAATCTTAGAATGGGACTTGCTTGGGGCTTAGTGTGATATATAATTCATTATTTGGGGGTTTATACTTTGAGAAGACCAAAGATTCCCTTTACTGGCTTTGAAGCTGATGACTCAGTAGATATATAGGAAGGCATGATCCATCTCCAGACTTCTCCTATCCCTTCAGGTGACAAATAATGGGAGGACTATTTCAATCTACTTCTAGAGACATGGAGGACTGGTAGTTATTTCTGATTTTCCTCTCCCACCCCCAGTCTTATGGTGGTCATGAGCACATGGAATCTAAAGCATATTGCCTGCCTAGGCAAGCCTCAACCTGGGTTGCCTCTTTGTTTTGTTTGACTAGGGTACATAATATCTGGATAAGTGTAAATGTGGGAACAGAAACTGGGACTGTTACTTTGTTGGTATAGGACACTTGGAGGTGAGGAAAAGCTCTCTGCCATTGAAATTCAGCCCTTTCTCTGAAATTTTGAGCCTTAGATGGTTGCTATAGCATTGAAATGTTAATTAATTTCCCCAAGATCAAACATCCAGTATGTATTCAAGGCAGAACTTGAATCCAGGTCATCCTGCTCCTGAGGCCAGGTGTCTCTCCACTATGCTCTAATGCTTTTCCTGGAGGGGAAGAACAAAAAAAAAAAATGGGAACACATTGGAAAATATGTAAAGGCAAGGGAGCTACCATTAATGAGTACTGCATAAGTACTAGAATCAAGCAAGATCTGGCTTACAATATTGTAAGCCATGTGTTTACTGATTTTACCTATGCCCTAATTTCTTCTTACATATAAATATAAAGTAGGATATCCATAGTAGCTACTCCATGGGACTGAAGTGAGAATCAGATAAAATGATGCAGGCATGATGCTTTGTGAACATTAAAACCTTATACTGGGTGTCCCAAAAGTCTTTGTACTAAATAAGTTACTAAAGCCAAGATCTTTGGGACAACCTGTAAAACTGACAGCTAATATAAGCAGAATGATTTTGTGGGTGCTTGTGTAAGGGATATTGGGTTAAAGTGGAAAACATCTTAACTACATTTTTCCAGAAGTCACAAGATAGTTGTTGGATGTAGACAGAACCTAAAATGTCATACAGTCAAATACCCTTTTACACATGAGAAAATTGAGATCCACATAGGGCAAGTGATTTTCCCAAAGCCATGAAAATAGCAAGTGCCAGAATCTGAATTTGAACCAGGTTCTGATTCCAAAATCTGTAGTTTGCCTATCTTATCATATTGCTCACAGAGATTATACTTATCTTTCCATTTTGTTTAAATAATATAATAATCAAAAAGTTATAATATATAACTATTAAAAAAATAAATTTGTTATTTAATAAAATGAATTTAGCAAGTTATAATAAAGTTTTTAAGAGAAAACTGACCTTTCTTTTTAATACATAAAAATAAAAAAAGAAATTATAAAATATAGTTTAATATTGATGAAATATCATGAAATTGCTGTTAGAAGGAGCAGTCACCTTATAAAATAATCATTTTAAACAATTGAACATATCTCTTAAAAGGCATTTTTCCCATTGATCAAAGAGCATTTGGTCAAAGATGTACTGTAGATTTTTGCTCTGTTAAGGAAGTAGCAAGAAAATTCCTCCTTCTTAAAAGGCAGCAGTTCCCTGTGTTGCCCTCAGTTACAAAAAGCCCAGTCTTGAAGGATACTATACCATAAAAAGAGGAAGGTGTTCACTTCTGGTAGCCAAATTTTAGGAAGGACTTAGTAAATTGAAGAGCATCCAGAATTCAACAACATGTATGTTGAAGGGCCTAGAGATGTGAGGAGGGACTAGAAGAACTGTGGATATTTACTTGGGGTAGGGGTGGGGGGAAGAGCAGAAACTCAGAGGGGATTTGATAGCTATCTATGTATCTGAATGGCTATTACATAGAAGAGGGATTGTTACCTTTCTTCCACTTTAAAGTCCCAAATCAGAAGCTATGAGTAGAAGCTACAAAGAGGCAATTTGAAGCTTGATTCAAGGAAAACTGAAAGATTAGATCTAGCCCAAGTAAGAATGGACCATCTTCAGTGATGGTTGATGTCCCCTCATTGCAAATCCTCAAGCAAACACAAGAAAACCACTCATTGGTTAGGTTGCAGTATGGATTCTTTTTGAGGCATGGTTTGCAATTAGATGAGTGTTGAGATACCTTCCAGCTTGGAAATCCCATGGTTCAGTGAGAAAGAAAATCTTAAATCTTCTGTAGAACAAAGAAATAGCACTAAAAATACTCTAAGAATAGGACAAAGGCACCTCATAGGAGTGTGAGGCGATGTGAAAGGCGTTATATGAGGGTAATTTTTTTTTTAATTGTCTGGGTCTGTGATTCCAAAATCCAGGGTAACTCCTAATATGCAAAATCTCTCTAAATAAAATGGTATTTTTGAAAAAAAATGAGAATTTAACCAGTGATGGTGGCACATACTAGCAATCCCTACTATCAGAGAGGCTGGAATAGCTAGGGGTTTGTACTGGTAATGGTAATTGGAAGAACTTCCTTGCCAGTTGATATGTTTAAATGAATCTGAGGACCTTCCTTGATTTGAAAATGTACTCTGCCCCCTAATAGGTTAAATGTGGTAATATGGAGCCTGTGATAGGAGGCTTGTTTTTTCAGGAAACCCCACACCTTGGTACTTTGTGATTGGGCAGTGGGTCACAAGAGCTGTGATGTTCTCTGACCCTGAAGAAGGCTATATATACCCTGATTTGAGGTTTTGCTTTGGGGCTCACTTTGGGAAGAGTTGTGTGATTTGGCCAGATGAAACTGGGCAGCCGTTAAATCCCCCGACTTTGAAAACCCAGATGTGGGTGCTTCTCTCTCTGGTAACTAACTAGGTATGGATGTATTGGTCAGACAACTGGAAGCCCTGTCTGTTGGTCTGTTTCTCTGTCTGTATTTTTGGTCTGCTTGAACTTCTATTTGTATTTTCTCTCAATTTCAGGGTGCTGACTGTTTCCTCTGAACTAAGTAAATGATATATGTTTGATTAAAGTAAGATGGTTAAATCCTTTTTGAGTTGCTTTGCTTTAGAAAAGCAGATCAAAGAACCTGTGCTAGCAGCCATCCTGGGTGTACTAGAGTACTTGCTGCAATAGGGTCACCATGGATACAATGACTGGGCCTAGAAATGGAAAGACCTAAGTTTAAATCTAGGCTCAATACTTACTCTGTGACCTGCGTGAGTCCCATAATCTCTGTCTTTTTCAGTTCCCTCAACTATAAGATGGGAATGATAATAGTAGCTGCCTTCCAGGTTTGCTGTGAAAATTAAGTGAGATAATATTTCTGAAGTGTATTGAAGTGTCTGGGACATACTGTTTCTTCTTTCCCCCTCCCTTTCTTCTCAAGCTGATGGATTGCTTGAGGTCAGGATTTCTGAGCTTCTAGTGGTTAAATTGATAGTATGTCCACATTTAGTCATTTACCAATATTCCTGCCTAAGGAAAAGCAAATTGACCTAGGTTAGAAATGGAATGGCTCAAAGTGATCAGGAGTGAGATTGGGCCTGTGAAAGACCAATGCATTTCAACCCCAGGTGAGATTTTATGAAAAAAACAAACAGACAAACAAAACACTGAAAACTTAGAAGAGTCTGACTATTAATATATAAAGAACTGGAACTACTGTACTCAGTTAAACTTGCCCAACTCATTCCATGCTTTCATATCTCATATGAAAGCACAAATTAGAATTCCCATAGCTCCATGTACATGAGTTCACTATAGGAATCAGTCACTGCCATAATGACTCATCAAAAATTAAATGAAATGTTCAGAAAAATGAACCATTTTTATAGTTATAGAAAAAAAAAAAACAACAACCTGCAAGTTGATTAGAGATAATGGCCTTAATGAATCTGAAGGAGAAATGGAAGTATGACATGATATCATGAGTCCTGTGGATCTTTCTTGAATTTTTAAGACTGGCTTAAATGAAACTGACACTTAACAAGTTTACCTTCTTTCAATTTAAATATCTCTTGAGCAGTACAAAACTGTGTGTTACTTAACTAGGTAAAAGAGATGCATTTCTCATCATGCCACCTTAAAAATTGAAATTAAGAGCTTAAATGCTCATGAGACTCATAGAGAAAGAATAAAGAATGATAGAGATTCCATCTCAAACATCATAGAATCACACAGATTTAGAGCTGGAAGGGACATTAGAAATCATTTCCTTCCAAACCCTTCACATTACAGAGGAGGAAACTGAGCAACAGAGATGTTAAACAGCTTGCTTCCCCAACCTTTGCACTCTTCTTTCATATCACTCCCTTCACCATGCTCTCTATTGTAGTACCACTGGCTCACTTGCTGTTCACCATAGGCCACATTACATACACATCTCTGTGTCTTTACATAAGTGCCCCTTTGTATATATAGAATAAACTCTCTCCTTACCTCTACCGTCTATAGCAGTGGCTCTCAACCTTCCTAATGTCATGTCCCTTTAATACTCTTATGTGGGCATATCTGCATGTGGGCGGACCCTCCTGGAGAGGGATAGAGGAGTGGTGTCTTGGTCCCTAAGGCCATCGGAAATATGTATTTTCCGATGGTCTTAGGCAAGGGGCTTGACCCATAGGGTTGAGAATCTCTGCTCTAGAGTCTTTAGCTTTATTCAGTGCAATTTAGGGGCTACTTCCAGTGTAAGACCAGATCTCCTCAGGTGTTACTGCTCTTTCTTAAAAATCTGCATTGTGTCTTCCAATGCATTTGATGTTGCCTTGTGTTTATATTGTATCTCCCTGCCCTGCAGCAATAGAATGTGAGCTACTTTACTTAGTGACTTGTCTAATTTTTGCCTTTACATCTCCAGTGCTTAATACCTTGCGTTTAGAAGGCATTTAATAAAGCTTAGTTAAAATTCGTTGATCCCAAGGTCATATGGGATTCAAATCCAGGGAGTCTGACTGGCAATTCAGTGTTCTTTCTACTTTAGCACACATTTTGAATTATGTCAGATCTTTAGGAATTTTGTTGTAAAATCTGGAACATAATTTGATATTTTTAAAAAATCTCTCATTCTGCTAAACAACAATACCCTTATGCTGAAAGGGTCCTACTTCTTCCCATTAATCCATAGCAAATTTCATAGAGGAAGAAATAAGCATTCCTGTGAAATCTAGTCCGTGATTACCATTTAAGCCTTTTTCTCTATTTTTTTTTTTCTGGAGTCGTTGAATATGCCTGCAGTTTCTTTAAGTACCATTTGACTGGGGCAGAGGGTTTGGTTCAAATTCAGAAAGATTACATTTAAAATGTATGCTTGGAAGGAAAAGCAAGGAGTTTAATTAAGCTTATAGATTAGGAATGGGGATGAGGGTATTAAACAAATGTGAATATATTACTGAATGTCTCTTTGAATTTGACTCAATCAAGCAGCTTATTTTCCAAGATTTTTTTTTAACTGTAATTGGGATGGAAGCTTTGAAGTAGCAATGTAACACAGAGAAATAAATGAAAAACCATCAGAAAAGCCCCAGAAGCCATTAGTCAATACTATAGTTCGGATAATTGTTGGGGGTAGGAAGCTCCACCTTTTTGGAAATTAAATCAAATATGGGGCAGTGTGAATGGAAAGGGGTATTTCCATATTGCCTGAAGTGAAGAATTAGTATGCAAAGAGATTGCAGGTCACATGCTCATCTCCATATCTTGGGATTTCTCTGATGATGAGGTATAGATATTTGAAGTTTTGCCAGAATTAAGGCAGCACAAAGAAAAATTCCATGTCCAAATTCAATGTTTTGTTGATTTTTAATAAGGTGAGAAAATAGAGAGACTTTGTAGGGGGTAGGATTGTTCATAACAAATAAGAAGAATATCTGATTAGCGAAGGTTCTAATGAGAAAGCATTCTCTGTGAAACACAATACATTTTAGAAATCAAATTTATATTCATAAAGGAGCTTTAAAAACAGCACTTGAAATCTTCTTCAGAATAAAAATTATGAAATGGAATGCAAAGTTTAATTTGAAGCATTTCCATTGTTGAAACATGCATTTCTTTTGATGCAGACTACCCAGATCTTACAGCATACTTAGAATGTCAATAGGACCAGAGGGAGGAGGCACATAGATCATGAAGCACCTGTGGAAGCTTGATGAGAAGCTATGGATAAGAATTGTGCAGGATGGTCGAGCATGGGATGGGTTGTCCTCTTCATAATAGGAGAATATCCACAACCATGAAATCATAGCTGTCATGGATCATTGAAGAAAACTGTTATAGGAAAGTGATGGTTGTCAGCAAATATTAATTGGTCTCTCAAGTTTGATGCTAGTTTTCCCTTATCCATGACATTTATAAGATTGGAGAGAGGCAGTGTAGAATAGGGTAGAGAAGTGGTCTTAGTCAAGAGGATCAGAAATGAAGTCATTCTGACCCCTGGTAGTCAGGTGAACATGGGCAAGTTACAACCTCTTAGTCCCTCCAGACAGATCTTTAAAACTATATCTATATCTATATGTATATGTGTATACACACACACACATAAATATACACACACACACACACACACACACATATATGTGTTTACATACATATGTATGTATGCATGTGTTATGTGAATCTGAAGATCTTCCCTGCCCCTATGCCCTTTGCTGGAGTGACTACATGACTCTGAGAATCTTCCGCTATTTGAAAGTACACTCTGCCCCTTAATAGGCTGAAAGTGGTCACATGGAGCCTGTGGCAGGAGGCTTGTTCTTTGGGAATGCCTGCACCTCGTAGCTTTGTGATTGGGCAGTGGGTCAAGAGGGCTGTGACATTCTCTAAGCTAGGAGAAGGCTATATATACGCCCTGATGTGAGGTTTTGGTTTGGGGCTCACTTTGAGAAGAGTTGTGTGATTTGGCCAGAAGAGACTCTGGGCAGCCGTTGAGCCCCCCGGCTGTGAAAAACCCAGATGTTGGTGCTTCCCTCTCTGGTAACTGAATAGGTAACTGATGTAATGATCAGACAGTTTGGAAGCGTCTGCTGATCTGTTTTCTTGTTTGCTTGTAACTTGTGTTTGCCTTCTCTGAAGTTCAGGGTGCTGACTTTTCCCCCTGAACTAGGTAAATGATATGTTTGATTGATTAAAGTGAGATTGTTAACCCATTTTGAGGCGCTTTCCTTTAGAAAAGCAGATCTAAGAACCTGTGCTAGCAGCCGTCCTGGGTATGCTACAGTTCTTACTGATACAGTATGTGTATATCTATGTATCCAATCTGTATTTATTAAGCCAGGCATTGTGTTAAATGGAGGGATATTTTGTTAGGGAGGAATTAGTAGTAGGGGATCAGAAAACACTTAATACAGAAGATGGGATTTGAACCAACTCTTGGGAGTGTGATGTATGGATGTTCAAGAAGCCTATCACCATAAGCCCAAAGACCCCAGTTTCTGGGATAAGAACTCATTATTTGAGAAAAATTGCTGGGAAAATTGGAACATAGTATGGCAGAAACTAGGTATAGACCATCATCTAACGCCATACACCAAAGTCAAGTCTAAATGGGTGCAGGATCTAGGTATAAAGGCTGATACTGTAAATAATCTGGGGAAGCAAGGAATAGTTCACTTGTCAGATTTATGGAATAGGAAGGATTTTATGACCAAAGAAGAATTGGAGAGCAGTATAAAATGCAAAATGGATAATGTTGAGTACATTAAATTGAAAAGTTTCTGTACAAACAAAGCCAATGTAACCAAGATTAAGAGGGAGGTGGGAAATTGGGAAAGAATATTTACAACCAATGTCTCCGATAAAGGCCTCATTTCCAAAATTTACAGGTAATTAAGTCAAATTTACAAGAATACAAGTCATTCCCCAACTGATAAATGGTCAAAGGATATGAACAGGCAATTTTCAGAGGCAGAAATTAAAGATATCTTTAAGCATATGGAAAAATGCTCTAAATCA
>CM053592.1:66643666-66659363 GCA_028646515.1 Pseudochirops corinnae | reverse complement strand
TTTTTTTTTCTTTTCCCAGTGATCACTCATTGGTTACAGCCCTTCTATATGACCAAACTATTGTACAATGTGAAAGTATTTGCAGATCCTATACATGATTGCACGCCACCATGGGGGGGAGGGGAGAAGGGAGGGGAGAAAATCTGAAACTCAAGTGATTGTGGAACTGAATCTTGTAAATTAAAAATAAATGAGTAAATAAAAAAAAAATTAAAAAAAAAAAGAAGCCTATCACCTCTGGCATGAGGGGTTGCTGAGCCCTTTTCAGGGCTGCTCATCTACCTTTGGTGGCTACCTGACACTTACCTCTCACCTGTGGCTCCAAGAAGCGGTAGCATAAGCAATGGCCACACCCTATAAACTGTCTCTGCACACAGGCTTAACCAAGTTATGGGGAGCAGATGGGCCACAATCCTATCAGAGAATTAGAGGCTGTCTACCTCAAGCATGTGAAGACTTATCACAGTAGAATGGGTTGAGAACAATTTGTTCCAGTGGCCATGAAGGCAGCTAAAGCAGGTGCTGTGAAGTTCTTAGGTCTTAGTCAACATTGACAATGCCAAGGTCATTCACTGCATCCTGGACCATTGCTACTCATCTTGGCTTCTGTCTTGCAACTGGGCTTTTATGACTCTGGAAGAGAGAGTAAGGCTGATAACTTTGTGCCAATCCATCTCACTTAAATCCAATTCACACAAGAATAAAGACATCACCCCATAATGTCATTGGTCATCTTCAAAAATGAAGAACAAACACATTTGCTAACATGACAAAATAGAAAAATGACAAATGCTGGAGAGGATGTGGAAAAATTGGAACACTAATGCATTGTCGGTTGAGTTGTGAACTGATTCCACCATTCTGGAGAGCAATCTGGAACTATGCCCAAAGGGTTATAAATAATGGCATACCATTTGACCCAGTATTACCACTTCTAGGGTTGTATTCCTAAGAGTTCATGGAAGTGAGTGGAAGACCACATGTACAAAAATATTTATTGCAGTTCTTTTTGTGGTGGCAAAAAATTGGAAATTAAGGGGATGCCCATCAATTGGGGAATTCCTAAACAAGTTGTGGTATATGAATGTAATGGAATACTATTGTGCTATAAGAAATGAGGATCAGATGGACTTCATATTTACGTGAGAGGATTATACAAACTGATGCTGAGTGACAAGAGCAAAACTAGGAGAAATTTGTACACAATGACAGACACAACATATGTGTGACAACCAACATTGACGGAGTAGACTCTTCTCAGCAATGCAAGGTTATAAGACAACTCCAAAAGAATCATGATGGAGGGAGATGTCTACATTCAGAGAAAGATCTAGAAAGAATAGAGTTTAAATGCAGACTGAAGCAAACTACCTGCTCTTTTTCTTTTTCATGTCTGGTTTTGCTTCCTCTTTCCCATTGTTCATTCCATCGGTTACAACCCTTCTATACAACCAAAATAATGTCCAATGTGAATGTATTTGAAGATTCTATATTTGATTGCATGCCACTAAGGGGGTGAGGGGGAGGAAGGGGAGAACATTTCAAATTAAAGGGATTGTGGAACTGAATCTTGTAAACTAAACATAAACAAAAAAAAAAATTTATAAGAAAAAAAATTAAGAACAAAGAAGAACAGGAGTCACAGTAAATAGTACACCTCAAACTGTATTTTGAACTGGAAGCATCTAGAACTCCCCATCTTACCCTTGAAGCCCTTCCCAACTTCCTGTCCCGGACAACAGCACCCTCCCATTTACCCTACTTTCTGAATCCTCACTCTCATTCACTCCATATATACAGTCTCTTGTCAGATCCCGTTTTGTACTTTCACATCCTATCTCATGCGCTTTCCTTTTTTCCTCTTGTCTGGATTACCGTGACACCTTTCTAAATTGGTCTTTCTCCTGCAAGTCTCTCTCCACTCCACTCCTTACTCTGCTCACCTGCCAAAGAGACTATCCTGAAGCATATGCATGAGTGTTTCTATATGTTTTATTTTCCAACATGGCTAATACTTGACACGTATAATCACTTTACACATATAACTCTCTTTCTAAACAACTTAAGAGTCACTCAGGTGTTTTTTGTTTGTTTGTTTGTTTTGCTCTGGTTGCAAGAATTCCTCATGCTCCCAAAACAAGGCATTCCCTTCTACCTCTTCAGTTTCTTCCCCCATTAGATTGTGAATTCCTTGAGGGCAGGGACACTCTTATGGCTTTCTTTGAATTCCTAGGACTCAACTCAACACCTGAACCATAGCAAATATATTATAAATGCTTGATGATTGATTCACTCTAGGATTGCAGTATTCCAGCATGACAGCTTGTCTCTATACAGTATTCCTTATTACATTTTAGATAATGATAAACTAAAAAAAGCAGCATGGCATATTCTATGAATCATGGGCAGGCCTGGCTTCAGATTCTGCCTTTGACACAATATTATACAAATCATATCTAAGCTGTTTAACCTCTCATTGTGCCAAGAAACTCTCTAACACCAAATGTTTCAGTTGAGTTGTATATATGCATCTGTAGGATGACTTTTCCATATTGAAAGCTCCCTACAGGGTTGAAATAATGAGTCTAAAACTCTCTGTTCCCCAAACCCTGCTTTCTCTCCAAAAGTGAAACTATTTTCCTATTGTGAAACTTCAAATCGTCAAATTGTTACTTTCTTAATTATTGCCAGTAAGTTGTAATAAATTAGTTTGCACTTACTACCACCATTTTCTAATAATTTCCCTATTAACCAGAATGATTCGTATTTTATTTTAACTTTTACTTTAGTTTCCCATAGAGATCTTTTCAATGAATACTCTAAGAAGAATAAATAGAATATTAACCTTAAATATAGAAATTATACACAGAGACATTTCCATATACAAGTAGATAGATCAATTATCTAATGTATGTATGACTTTGTACTGGTGACTGTTGCTAATCTTCTAGCTCCTTTCTCTTAGTAGTATTATGACTTTGCAATGAATATTAATTTCCCCCCCTTGTTTGTTTAGCAAAGCAATTACAAGATATTCTGTGTGTTTTGAATGAGTACTTTAGTTCAAGTATGGGAAAGATCCTCTTGAAGCAATTGTTCTCTTTCATTTATTCCTTAATAAGTGGTCTTATTGAATAAAGTTTAATATGATTAAATAAGATAATTAATATGATTTAATTCATTTTATTAAGTAAATAAATTTTCCATTAGAGTTCTTGTCAGATGCATCATTGTGAGGTGGTTATCAGGTTTTTCTTGGTCATGGCAGACTACTTCAAAGGAATGCAAACAAGGGCAGGTTTTACCAATCTGGAAAGGTTTTAATTATGGATTCAACTCAAGGCCATATATAAACCAATCTCACTAAATTTGGAGATATTCTCTCAGAGGTTAACATGAGGGTGATCTTCAGTAAGAGTGAATCTCAAATATAATCATATGAGGCATAGAGGACTTGAAATCTGAATTGGTAAATCATACACTTGATGAATAAAAGAACCTGTTATTCTTGTGTATACTGAAACACAATAATGGGCCTAATAACTCTAAATTGCTAAGAGAACTTTTTCAAAGCTATATTTTTATTTATTTGGCTAAATATTTCTCAATTACTAAAAATTAACATTTATTAAATAAAAAAGGTCCAAATTTTCTCCCTCCCTCCTGTTCCTTCCCTACCCCTTTAGAAAGCAAATTGATATTGATTATACTTGTAAAGCTGTACAAAATATATTTCCTATTAGCCATGTTTCAAAAGAAAACATATAGAAAAACAAAAGAATAATTGCATGTGTATTCTATACTGTATATGAATGTATATATTACATATTAGCATATATGTATGTGTGCATGTGTGCATATACACAAGCAATGACAGACAGCTGTACTTCATTATCCTACTTCATTCTAACTCTGTATTAATGATGTAAATAGTCAATTCTCCTTACTGATTGCAAAGGCTATGACTTTCCTAGGGTCTTCAATTGCCAACTCAAATCGTTATCTCATTCAGTTTCTGGTCCTGATTAGGAAATTCCTCTACCCAAGTCTGTCATCAACAAGTAACTCTGAATTTTCCCCCATTATTTGAGTCTGTTTAGAAATGTCCTCTCCCATAAATGGCATCAATTACTTGTTCCCGTTGAAGCCCATCTTTAAGGTATGAAATTTGCCTTCTCTGGTCCAGCTTTGAGGGTATATTCCCACCAAGATCTTTGCCACAATAGGTCTTCCCTCCCATGACTGACCATAGCCCTGCGTGTGGAGCCAAATCTCTGTATTATCATAGTGTGTGTCTGTGTCTGTATGTGTGCCTCTGGGTATCTGTGTGTGGTGTGAGTGCATGCACACACACATGCTTTGTTTTTCTCTTTTGGGCATGCCACATAGTAATAAAGCCCATGCATATATTAGTTTATTGAGTTCCAATAGCCCGTAAATCCTTAAACCCGAGTCTTTACTTTACCCAGAGCCATAAGGCCAAATTAAGATGCATATCATTTGAATTTTATTATTTCCCTACTACGTAGCAAATGATTGTTAATGTAGATCATATAAAACTTATTCTTTCATTAAACTTGGGTTACCAGAATTTGTTATATTTTAACCTCAAATAATTAAAATCTTTGTATAATATAACTTATAGGATTTAAATAAAGTTTACTTTACCTAGTTCAACCACTAATTAATCCCTTGGTTTAATCTTTCAACTCATAGATGGATTAATAGCAATAATTTATAAATTATTGATGCTGGACTATGATAAGCTACTGGAAAAAATATTTCTCAGCATATATTTGCTGTAATTTCTAGTTGGTTTTGTTGTTGTTGTCGTTTTTTGTTTTTTTCTAATTTTGTTGTTGTAGCTAGGGCTGAGATTGGGTGTGAAACTAGGAAACAGTTCCTGGTCAGGAGATACAACCTTGGATCTCGATTTCACTCTGATTGGACTATACACATACTATTTCAGCCACAGGATTATAAGTAAAAGCTTGAAAGGAACTTAGATATTTAGTCATAAGTCCAAGTCTCTCATTTTACAAATGAGCAAGCTGAGGGTTAGAGAGTTTAAGTGATTTGTCCAAAATCACATGGCAGAAGTATGATTCAAACTCATGACCTCTGACTCCAAATAATGTACTCTTTTCATTTGGGTCATCCTGTTTCTCCACCAATACCTGATATATAATTCCAAAATTCCTACAAGAAATGATAAATACATGCACATACACAAAAAATCAGAAAGTAGACATTCTTATTTCATGCCTATCTCTTAGATTGTCTGCTCAAACTCAATTTACAAATACCTCAAGGGGAGAATTATTTAACTGATGTTGAAAGCTATTATGCTAACATGTTTTCAAGTTTCCCTATGTATATACCTTTATATACATAGTATATAGTATATACTATTCCCTATACCTTCATGTATATATGCATGGCATCAATAAATAAATACACACACACACACATATATACTGTATGTGAAAACTACTTACATAAATATTTACATATATATCTATATATAAATTATCTTATCTACACTGTCATATTGTAGGTCTTTAGATCATTGATTAACAGCTGGATGGGTCCTTAGATGCCATCTATTCCAACTTCCTCACTTTTCAATTAAGGAAACTGAGTCCAAGAGAAAACTGAGTAACTTGTCTAAAGTCAAATGGATAGAAAGTACCTGAACCAAGATTTGAACCTGGTCTCCTGAGTCCAGCACAGTAATTCAGTCCTGGTAATATTTCCTCCTTTGCAATATTTCTTTCTTTCTTTCTTTCTTGCTTTCTTGCTTTCTTTCTCTATCTATTTATTTATTTTTTGCTTTTTGGAGGGCAATTGGGGTTAAGTGACTTGCTCAAAGTCATGTGGCTAGTAAATGTGTCAAGTGTCTGAGGACGGATTTGAACTCAGGTCCTCCTGACTGCAGGGCCGATGCTCTATGCACTGTGCCACCTAGGCGCCCCCTCATTTGCAATCTTTAGACAAATTGTTCTTTGAAGGTTTGTTCCATCGTCCCCTATTCTGTCTTTAAATATTTATGTTTTCTTTTGATATCTAAAAAATATACTTTTTTTTTTCCTGCTACCATTCCTTCCCTCCTACTGACAACTATTGCCACCTGGCATTTCTTTGGAATGGACTTATATAACTTTGGATCTTCATCCTTATTCAAATTCCTTCCACCCACAAGGAATAACAAGACCCAATTGTCCTGTCTGAGTGCTCTTTCTCCATTACAGAATATCCTACTTGTCTTCATTTTCTTATTTTATATAAATTCATAAAATTTTATTTTCCCCTCTAAATAGCCTTCTATTCTTGACATGTATCTTTGTGACCAAACATCAATGGGATAAGATCAAAATGTTCAGGCAAATCAATTCATGGTGGGGGCCATTAACAGAAACCCATGTGAATTGGATTTTATCAATAGTATGGTCCTAGTTCCAATTAGCCCTCACTGCATAGGCAAGGCCTTGATCTCTGCATGGGACCACTGTGAGTTGGTGCTCTGTGTACTTCTGAATAAAATGTCATCATTCATGAAATCAAAGGTCTTATAGTTTATTATTCATATAAGTCTTAGAAAATAAAATCTTACAAACTCCACGGCTAACAGCTGCCCTTTATATATATATATATATATATATATATATATATATTCTCTTTTGGTAGTTCACTGGAAAAAATAGCAGGCTTTCACCATCTCATTCTTTGAAGAGATGAATCAGATTTTGGAATCAGTAAGATGGTTAGCCTCTCATGTCGGGGAATAAATTTGCTTGTGAAGACAGAAATAAAAATGAAAGCTATAAATTGAAATTAGTTTTTTTTTTAAATCAATACTAAAGTCATCTAACTGGGGATATCCTCCTGTGAAGTAATCCAATAAGCTTAAGGTGCCCTATTTGGAGAAGCTTTATCACTTAGCTCTTGGACATCTGACAGGAAAGGAGGATTCATCCAAAAATCAGGGCTATAAGGACCCAAAGATCTTAAAGGGACTAATTGCATTATATATTGGAATCAACAAATGTAATTTTAGAGGCAGTGTGTGTAGTGGATAGACATTTAGTCATTAATTCAGGCAGATGTGGGTAGATCTTGTACCTCTAACACATACTCCTTTTGTCATCATGGCAATGTAACTGAAACACTCAATTCCCCAGGCAATTTTCTGACATTCTACCTAACAGTTGACTTTGTGATTTGCATTGGAGGGCATATCATAAGATCATAGATTTTGAGGTAGAAAAGTCCTGAGACTAGGGGCAGCTAGATGGTTCATTGAATAGCGCACTGGCCCTGGAGTCAGGAGGACCTGAATTAAAATCCAGCCTCAGATACTTGACACACTATCCATGTGACTTTGGGCAAGTCACTTAACCCTAATTGCCCTACAAAAAGGAAAAAGAAAAAGTCCTTAGACTAAAGTCTGTGCTTGAAAGAAAGCTTACTTTATGACAATTTAAAATCCAAGTCAGTAAAAGCATTTATTCTGTATATTCATTACAATTCTAGTTATGTAAAATCATTATTTGACATCTAGGATCATGTCTTCACGTGGCAAGTGGACATCTAGAAGAGGATTATTTCCCACAGGAACTTATACAAAAGCTCAAAGTCATGAAGGGTTCATAATTGATGTCTGCTGCCTTGGGATCAGTTTCTTGTGTTTCAAGGGAAGAGAGACAAAGATTACGTAATCTCTACATTTGGCTTCAGTGTTCTGAGACAAAATAGAGTGTGATGAGCATTTTCCATATGTTTGGCCTGACTCAATTTTCCAAGTGGACTTTGGAGAGTGCACACGTTTTCTATGACTCTTTCATATATACTTACTCTGTGGAAAAGAAAAGACATTTCACTGATCACTAAGACAAATTTGAGAGCTCCATTCAAAAGGGATCTGCCTGGCCAACTGAGCTGGGCAGAGTTTGACTGTGAAGATATAGAAAGGCTTACTCAAGGGTTCATCAGTATGAGTGTGAGTTGAGATAAACACCTCCTAGATTATATAAAAATTATGCGAAAACTTGCAAACACCCCAAACATCAGAAATAATAAGCAGATAAATAAATACGACTTCTCAAGAAAGATAAATATAGAAACAAATCACTCCATGTTTAGGAGGTTTCTTGAGAGAAAATGACAACTACTGTAAAAATAAAAATCGAAGAAGAATCACTGAGACAGAAAAAAAAGAGAGAGAGTTAAATATATGAACAATAGGGGAGATTAAATTAAAGGTACATATGTAAAATAACAGGAAAAATACTCCATAACCCCATTAGTGAATAAATATATTTTGTTGGACAAAAATTGCAGAGTAAAAAGTTAGATAAATGGGAAGAGATGAGGTCGAGGGGGAGAATAATCAGTGGTATGTACTTCTCAAATCTGTTAGTGAGCAGGTTGATTGATGGGTTACTCTAACAGTCATTTGACCAGAAAAGAAGCTGCTGAAGAATGGGAGAGGATGCGGAATTGAATGATAGAAACTAGAAGCATGAATGGTGAGTTTTTTCAAATTTAAAAAGGGAGAGAGTCTCAGTGAAGAACATTGTCATGGGGAAAACAATGAGTACCTATGATGAAAAAATGGGAACTTCATGATTGTTTTAACCTGAGAATGTTTGATGCTATAGGGGTTGGACCACCTTCTTTGAGAGGGTTCTGTCTTAATAGATAACATCCAGGTTCTGGAGGAAGAAAACTTAAACACTTTTGGCAGCTGACACACAGAAGTGGGTAGGGGACATACATCCTAAGATTAGATAATATAGATAATACGAAGTAGAGTAATCATGAGTCATGCAGGGTACATTATAGGACTACTTGATTTAGGACAGAGAGCAATTTCAATCATGGAACACTCTTTCTAGCAATATAGCTTCCCTCTTAAAATATTTCCAAGAATAAAGCACAGCTTTAAAAAAAGGGTGACTGAAAAGACAAATAAAAGTAATAAGCCAGAAATTGATTAAAAGAATGTCTATCATTTTCATGATGGGTTTAATCCCATGAGGATCACAAATTTGACCTCAGCTTTAAGCCAACAAACATAACAAAAAATATTAAAAAGGGAATAAGTGAGTATATGCACCATAATTCAAAAAAAAAAAATACAGAATGGTTAGGAAGGGAAGAGATTAATTTAGAAGAAAAGAGAGTCTTAGGTGAAAAAAAAAGATTGAGAAAAAAAGAAAACTAGTATACATAAGAAATAGGAAAGCAGATGAAGTGAAATTTTGAACTAAATGTTTAACTGGGAAGGGAAAAATAAGAAAAAAAGAGATGAAATAGATTTTTAAAATATAAGAAAAAATAATCAATAATTTAAAGTAAAACTTTAAAATCAGGAAAGAAGAATTAGAGGAAGGAGAGTCTGGCAAAAGAGTTATATAAATTCATTTCAGAATAAAAAAAAAACCTGATAGGTAAAAAAAATATATTTGCATATTCTATTTGCATATTCTAGGAATACAAGTCTCCTACTGTCTGTCTCCTTCTCTCTGTCTCTCTCTGTGACCAATTGTGTATGTCTGTCTCTTTTGATAAACACACACAGCCTGCCATGTAAGTAAAAAAAAAAAAATCTGAATTACGAAAAATAAATGCAGTACTATTAGATTTTTATGTTCCTTTCTCAGAGTAGGGAAAATCAAACAAACATAAACAGAAGTGAAAAACCAAATTAACAAATAGAAAATTTAGAGCTGAAAGATGTATGGTATCTTTTACATCAGACTACTAGTGCATTTACATTTTATTCAGCACCAGATATCACTTTTTAAAAACAGAAAACATATTAGGGCACAGTGAACATTCAAAGAAATGTGTGAAAGGAAGAAAGAAACCATGAGAATTTCATTTACATGTCCTATCACAATTAAAAAATATGATGAATAAAGGCCGCAGAAACAAAAGACACAGAGTTAATAGAGATTTAACAATGAAAGACTAAATAAGTGGTTCAAAGCATGTATCATTGAAATAATTATAACAACTTAAATTGTTAAAGAAAATATGATGTAAGCCATTGAGAATACAAAATAGATTATTTTAATTTAAAGAATTACAAAGTTTTCTATGAACAAATAAATACAAACAGCATAAAAAGAGGCGTAATAGAATGGGTAAAATATTTGAATGTAATGTCTGTGATTATAGATTGGTATCCAAGATATATCAACACCTAAGAGAAAACTATATCTTCATAAGCCATTCTAAAAAAAATTTCAATAGATATGTGTTCAAAAATTATATACTTATATAGTAATAGAAGACATTTGTAAGAATTTTGAATTATTAACTAAGTTGCAAAAGAATGCTCCAAATTTCTAATAATAAGAGAAATGCAAATTAAAACAATTCTGAGATTTAGCTTCATATCAACCAAATGAATAAAGATGATAAGAGATGGAAATACTAAATGCTGGAGTGATTGCAAAAATTTAGGCATACTAATGCATTGCTAGTGGACATATGAATTGGTCTAGCAATTATGAAAAAAAAATAATTTGGAATTATTTAAAAAGAGTTCCCAAAAATGTTCCTACCCTTTGGTCCAGAGATTCCATTGCTAGGTATTTACCCCAGGGAGGATACACACACACACACACAAACACACACACACACACACAAACACACATATACATACACATACACACAAATATACATATACGTATATGCTGTATTATATTATTCTTTGTGGTAGTAAAAACAAAATTGATGCCCTTCAGTTGGAAACAGCTAAACAAAATTGTGGTGCACGACTACAATAGAATATAACTTCACTATATGAGACAACAACTATAATGAATACAGAGAAACATGGTAACTGATGCAGGATGGATTAAGCAGAATGAAGAAAACAAAGATAGATACACACTGGCCACAACAATGGGGAAAAAAACAACAACAGAATAACTGAAAGATAAGAAATTGGGATGATAAAGTTTGGTCATAAAGAAGTATGACTTCTTTGCAGAGGAACAGAAGCAAAGGTTTGTTATGGTTATTTTTAACTACGCTGCAAAACTTATAACATCAGATTTTTTTGATCTGGTGATTAGTTTTGCTGAAATTGTTCTCCTTTGCCTTTTTTCTTTCTTTAATATAATTGATAACTCTGGAAGGGATAGGAAGAAAGGATACAGTGGGGAAGATAGACAAACACTTGAAATTTTTAGCAAAATTACTTTTAAGTTAAATTGAACTTTGATTTTCGAATTAAAGGACTGTTTTTACTTTTTTCAGGTTTCTTTTTTCTTTATGATATGTGCATTCTCTTAACTGATACATTGTTGTCACTATTTATAACTTCTGTACAATTTTCTTTCTTTTTTTCTGGGATGACAGTATTTAGATCTTTCATTTGCCATGCTCAGCTGGGAAACCTACAATTCTTTAATTTTCTCTGGCATCAAATTCAGCTGTTTTAGCTTTCATTGAAGTCATATATTCTGCTCATGTTTTAGAGTTTGACTTCTTTTCTCTGAAATTTCCCTTAATGTCAATATTTTTGTTTTCTAAATATGCTATTCTTTCTCATGTACCTTTCATCTCATTGGATACTTATCACTAATTACTTGTATTCTGACAGTTCTATTTTTAAATTATTCACTAAAAGCTCTAATTCTTATATTGAGAACTAATTTCTAACCAAAATTCATTCTTTTTTTGTTTTGTTTTATGGGCAGTATTTTATTTTTTAATCATTATGGAGTTTATTTTTATACCATGATCAATAAGATGTCTACAGTATTCTCTTCTTCATCAGGCAATATCAATTTTTTTCCCTTCATATTTATATTTGTTTCAAGTATATTGTTTTCTCTTTGAAGTTTTACTCATTATTCCTTCTATGTGTTTTTTTTCTTTTTTTCTTCTTTTTGGAGGGGGGAAAGCAGGGTAATTGTGGTTAAGTGACTTGCCCAAGGTCACATGGCTACTAAGTGTTACGTGTCTGAGGTTGGATTTGAACTCAGGTCCTCCTCACTCCAAGGCCATTGTTCTATTTACTGCACCACCTAGCCACCCCTATTTCACCTATTTTTAATATCGTTTGCTTACCTATTTGTATACAGGGCTTTTATTGAAGTTTTGGTCTTTATCTTTTTAGTGTTTCAGAAATTTCCTTGTTTTTTATCATTCCCACTTAGTTTGTCTTCTCTTACATAAACATTAATGACTGAGCTCCTGAGGAATTTCTACTTCATCTTAATCAATACGATGTTCTCTGGGCCAGGTACCTGCCCTGAATAACCTCTAAGGGACAAGACTGGCCCCAGCTGTTTCTCCTGTATGATTTTCACCATTCCCTGTGATTTTTCATCTCTAATCTCTAATTTTGAATACACCTCTGTTCACACACTTGTGTTTTAGCTAACCAAATTCCTCATTTCCTTCTCTTCCTTACTTTTCTCTTTTTTACCCATCAGATTGCTGAGTAAAATTAATGTTTGCCAATTACTGCAAGGTTGGGGGTGAGAATCGTTGATCAGTCAGCCAGTCATAAACCTGTTAGCTTGCTTGTGCTTCTTGCAGTGGGTTTGTGAAATCAGATGGCTAAATATTAAAGTACTCCATGTTAATTTTCTAAACCTTATCTTGAGATTACTACTTCTCATCTTATGGCATCAACTAATCAACTATGATTATTCTAATCCTTTGGCATGTAATTCCTTTTTTAAAAGCATTTTTCTAGTTCCATAGTGTGTGGTGTGTATATATATATATATATATATATATATATATATTTATATATATATATATATATACACGCTCTTTTGAATGAGGCATATTTCTTGTAGAGTTGTATTGTTTCATCCTACGAAGTTTTTGATACATTTTGTGATGTACTTTGCATTTTTAAATTTGACTCCTTCACTTTACTTTTCTAGTCTTTATCTTACTCAGATCTTATATGTGTGCATTTAGATATCTAAAGTTCTTTTTCTTTAAACTGTATGAACTTTTGAATGCCTTAATTTCTACTATTCTTTCTACTTTGTAGCTCCATAGATACTATGGCCAGGTTTAGCCATATTTAGAGGAGTGTGTGCTTATCTCAGCACCACATTTTGGGAGGGCTTCAGCACATATATCAGCAATGCAGTATTCACAATGACTACAGTAACTATAAATATGCTGATATGGTTATTAATCACAAAATATAACAGGCTCTGTACATAAGAAATATAGCTAGAGCATTCATTTAAATACCAGAAAACTGAGTCCCAAAACCAGAAAGTCAAAGCCAACACAGTAGTTATGAAGTTGGCACGTGTAGCTAAAGTAGTAAACACCCACATTCTCAAGCCTTCAAAACAGGACACGCTACCTCAGGCAAAAAGCCTCCTCTCACACAGGACAACTGCTCAGCATCCAGGCAGCTTGCTCCCAGCAGCTCCAGCCCCCAGCAGTTCTTGTCCCAGGCAATCCTCAGCAGGAGTCCTTAGCAAAGATTCTGGCCAGCTCAAAAAAAAAAGGAGTTCGCACTGCAACCACAGCCACTGCCTCTGCTGCTGCTTCCAGTCAGCACCTCATGGAGACTAGCTTGGTTCCTGCGTTCTCTTGCTCCACCCCTTTATGCTGTGTCAGCAAGTTCAAGGGACATGGAAGATCTTCAAATCCCAGTATCGTTACAGCAAGCTAGAGAGCTTTCTGAGGAGGCTGACCTGCATGGTAAAGAGTTTTATGATCGTAGCACATGAGGATTAGTGGAAGGAATTTAGCCGATTTAGTCTAGGGAAGAAAGGGGTATATAATAGATTTCTTCAAGAATCCAAACAGCTGTTATTTAAAAAAGGAATTTAACTTGCACTGATTTAACACAGAAGACAGAGCTAAGAGCAAAGGAATTTGCAGAGAAAACAAGTTAGCAATGTAAATTCTTATATTTAGAACTAACTAAAAGTATAACAGATTGCCTCAGGAGGTAGTAAGCTCCTCCTCAGTAGATGTCTTCAATCCAAGAAAAGCTAACCATTTTTCTTTGGTATCCCCTGTGTTCAGAACAATGCTTGGCATGAAATAAGAGCTCTGAGGAGAGTTTATAATATTAGGAAAAAACACATATCGATGTAAAATTAAATTTAAAAATGCAAAGTTGTTTCTATGGAAAGGTCACAATTTGATTTTTTTTAAAAGGAAATTTGTTTGCATTAGACTGTGCAGTCCAAAAGGTACAAATGAAGGGAAAAATAAGAGGACTAAAATGGAGTGAGTAAAACAAGGGAATGATGAGCCTGGCCAGAGAAGTAAAGAAGCTGGGATTCTAAATACCATGCCCTTCATATTAGCAATGGTAAAAATGATTTATGAATTTATGAATTCCTGATGAAGAAGTATAAAGAATGGTGACAGGAGTGGGGAGACAGCAAGGGATAATATACAGGAGCAATGAGGCAAGTGGCGATTTCGTGGTGCTGCTTGGATCATGGTCAAGGTAATGTGATCTGTAGACTCCTGGGAACAGCTTGGTTATAAGGATTTCAAGTGGAGGGTGTTTGATTTGCCAATTCTCAGTGATGTCAGCTCTGTCTCAGGGCTCCCTTCAATACTGAACCAATTATCTGCCCCAGGTTCTTATGTGAATATGTGTATGGGGAGCATGAGGGAGTACTTTGTTGTTCAGTGTTTCAGTCATGTCTGACTCTGTGATCCCATTTGGGGTTTTGTTGGCAAAGATACTGGAGCAGTTAGCTTTTCCAAATCTTTTTTTTTTAATGGATAAGAAACTGAAGCAAACAGGGTTAAGTTACTTGGACAGGGTCACAAAGCTAGTAAAGAATCTGAGGACAGATGTGAATTCACAAAAATGAATCTTCCTGACTTCAGGCCTGACCCTTTATCCACTGCACCACCTAGCTGCCCCTTTGTAAGGGTACTTCCTAACAAGAAATAAAGAAGTATGAAATAATGGATTGTCCAAAAGGAGATGCTGACTGATGCTGAAGGCTTAGAATATTGATGATCTTATTCTAGTTTTTTTTTTTATTTTTTTTAAATTTTCCTCTGCTGGTATATATGGTGTTCATTCACACATGTCTATGTTGTCATAAGATTATGACTTATGTTGTTCTAGAACCTTACACGACATGTATCCATTTTAGGGAATGGCTAACATTGACTCTATGAAATCAAATACAATCAAAGCCAGTGGGTCTGTTTTATTTTCTCTGTCTTTAGTAAAAGTTATTCTGGGACACTGGTTAACTTAACATCCCTAAACCAGAGAGGGTCTTCAGTAAATAAGTCCTTTCCCATAGCCTGTTCTTGAATGTCATAGAAAAATGATGTATACATCTCCTGCAGCATGCTTTAGTATGTGTTGGTTAATGATAATGTTTCCTAGAAATTCTCTAAGACATTTTATTTAAGACACCTAAAATGACGCTATTTTATTGGATATTTTTTATATATTTTAAAAATAAAACAAATATTGGTGAGCCATAAAGCTGAAGAATGGGATATTTACTTGTTGTTAATTATGAGTACATATTATTACAGAAACTAACTATGATACTTAGAAACAAGTAGTCATCATTACACATCCATCTAGGAGAGAATCCCAGGAGTTTTAGTTAGACACAAGAAATGGACCTTGTTAGAGGCTAACTTTACCTAAACGGTAAAGCATAGGCTCCAGGGACAGTACTATAGTGAAATTCCAAAA
>CM053592.1:66621129-66643166 GCA_028646515.1 Pseudochirops corinnae | reverse complement strand
AGAATTGTTTTATCAGTTCTACAGAATTTTATAGTCTGATTTTAAATAGTGTGTTGGTGGGTGAGTTTAGTTGTTTTCTACATTTGAATTAGTTGTAGTATTTATACAAAGCATTGGTCATTGCATCTCCAGAGTGTTGTTTTCAGTCCCAGACAGTGGAGTGAGTGGTAGATTTGGAATGTGTGGCCCTTTGTTTGAATCCGAAGTCATTACTTCATACCCATGTTACCTTGAATCATTTAACCTCTCTGAGATTAGTGTTCTCATCTATAGAATGAAAGGACTAGACTAGATGCCCTTTGATGTCCCTCACTGGTATAAATCTAAAATCTTCTGATCACTGTATTTTAAATATCCTTTAATGTTTTGAAGGGTCTTGGTTCATTGCTAAAGCAGCTTTTGGTCACACATTTAGATTAGTTTTATGAGAATACAGAATAGATTTCTTGCCTCTGGAATTTAGGAAAACAGTAGGTAGTTTTCTTTGCAAAGGCCTCCATCCTCCGCTCAACCCCTACTCCAAACACACACACAAAAAAGCTACAGAGTCTGGAATCCCACCATTCAAAATGCTGAATATGGGAGAGCAGAGGAGGAGGGCTTAAAGGGACAAGGATAACAAAAAGGATAATTTTTGTTTCATAGAGTGTTGGTGGGAGGAGACACTTTCACTGCAAATGCTAATTCATTTCTCTTCTTGAGAAGATATTAGAGAGCCCCATTTAAAAACATTTGGCTTTGGCATCTAGAAGTCAAGGTTATGACATTGAATTTGAGGATTTTAATAAATGATTGATCTTAATAGCTATGAGACAAATAATCATTTCTTGAATTTCTAGAAAGTTCTAGGGTTCACAGATGATACAAATCTCTTGGATAAGTACCATTTGGAAAAGTGACAGTAATTATTTCAAGACCCTGAAGCTCAGGGATTTAAACTCAGGGAAAAGAATAGACATTTAGTAATATGTTCAGAACTGTAGACAGCTCCAAACATATTCTATGAAAGATGACAGAACATTTAGCCTTGTGATGATCTGAAAGTGATTTAGAAAGTCAAATGTATATAAACCATGCTTTCTTTGCTATAGTGAAAATAACATTTGCTTCAGGCTTATTATACAGACATTCACTTCATATCATGGCAGAAGCCACTATTTGAATTAATCAATCTGCTATCTGTTGATGCAAAGATACATTTTTAGATGTACTTCTCAGGAGGAAATAATTGCTACAAAAAATTTCCATAGGCATTCCAGAAAATACTTTGTAAAATCTAGCACATTACTCAATTTGAATGAATCTTTATGGGAATAGATTACATAAAAGTCCTCATCTGGAAAATGAAGAGGTTGGACCAGAGGTGCTCTAGGGTCCTTTTAAGGCCTAATGATGTGTGACTCAAGGTGAGCATCTAGAGATCTGCTTAACAATGAAATTCGTATAAATAAAAATGAAGTTTTCATTCATTATATGAATTGATGATGTTAATCAGAAGTATGAAATGGCACAGTTAACTAAGTTTCAGTTTCAGTGTAGGTTTTTGTTATAAGATTATCATATTCATCTCAAGAGTCAGTATGATATGCCAAAGTAACATTGACACTCAAAACAGATGAAGTCAAGAATTGCTGAACCTTTCTAAACAAATACAGAAGTAATACATATTAGAGGAAACGAGCTTTTGAAAATATCCATGGAAGAGGTGAGCAAGTAACTTCTTCCTTTTTAGAGAGAGATCGGGGATCTCTGATGTAGAATTTACATGTACTGTCAGATTTAGGCACTGTATCACTTGCTTTTCTTTAGCTGTTTTTTCTTTTTAAGATGATGTGGGGGATGGGTGGGAAAACAATTACTCCCATCTTTGGAGATGGCAGTGATACAAAAACACAAGACAAGAATAAAACTTCTTTTTAAGACACTTGAGCATTGATTTTTCAAAATATCTAAAAAATGGCAGACATCCAGAAAAATAGAAAAGATCACAGATAGGATTATTCCCCCTAAATCAAAGGAAAAAGGAAGAAAACAGAGGAAACATCAATAACTAGCCAGGTTTTATTTAAGAGGCAGCATGGTATAATGGAGAGAATGCTACAATTGAAGCAGCAGGATCTAGGTCTGAGTCTCAACCCCATCATTTATTAGTTGTGTAGTCATCTGTAAGTCTCAAGGTCTCTGAGCCTCAGTTTCTCCAGTACTTCTGCTATTAACCTTATGGAGTTGTGGAAAGATTATTATATAAATGTAATTTATTTCTACAAGCCTATATTCCTATTTTCCAAAAAAACCTTATGAAAATGAAATATGTAGATATTGATAAATATACGAGAAGACAACAGACCTGATATCATAGTTGATTTCCTACAACAGGCCACACTGATGCTAACTGGCTTAAACCAGATTAAAATGTAATTGGGAAACATCTAACAAAATAAAATTATAAAATACATTAAAACATAAAGCTAGCATGTCATTTTCAAGACAAAATGCACTCACAGGTTTCTTTATGCATGGTTTTGACTCCATTTCTATTTGACTTTGATACTGCTGGGATAAATAATACAGGGTACTACTTTAGTAACTGTATGCTGAATACAAAGACACATTCCACTTCACCAAGCAAAATGGAGCTTTAAGGTTACTTTTTAAAATAGTCTTCCATGACCATACTAGATTCCTTGATAGAATCAGAGGAAAGTCTCCAATTTATAAGTCATAGCCTCTATGAAAGATTTATGGAAAGACAGGGCAAGAACACTATAGGTTGAGAAAGAAAATGAAGCCCTGTTTTATGTGTATATGTATGTATGGATGTACACATGAGTATGCATGTATTTTTATATATACATGTATGCACATACATGTATGTGTGTATACATGAATATAAATATATTGATGAATGGTGGATAGAAGATAATTGATTCATTATAATAATGGATCTTTTAAATAGGATATAAAGAAAATAAGTATTTGAGAATGTTACATTTTCTATGTAGTAGGACAAAGATAATATCTAATTTTAGGTGACTTGTATATTTGTCATTCTTTGGAGAGACTTTATCACTATAATGATGGAAAAATGCAAAAAACTTATTTATTTCTAACCCTGTCTTAAAAGTATTTTTCCATGCATATTATTTACAGTTCTCTATGCTTAGTCAGAATACTTTTGGTGTTAAAGCTAAGTGAATCAAAAGAATCCATTGAGTCTGATATACTTTAGCATAACCTGAATTGACTTAGAATTAAAAAAAAATCTAGATATGTAATTATTTTACGTAAGGAAACTTTAATTAGAGGAAACTTCTCCACCTATACAGATTAGCAAATGCCTTGCAACATACACATTTGGAGTGTTGCCTGAGGAGGAGAGTTTGCAAGCCTATTTTCTATTGATTATATTATAACACACTCCCTTTCTTTCAACTGAGTAAGGTACATAATCTCCAATTCTGTTTGTAGAGTGAAACTGATTAGAAAATAAAACAAATGAAAGTCAATATCATATGGAAAAAAAGTGACCTTTAAAAGTTTCAAACAGAATTACTTACATGGCAGTACAATGTATTTAACCTTTAAAAGAATAGTCATTTTAGACATTATGACTTTCTTTTTAAAGAGTCTTAAAATCAGTATGTCAAGAAATTATGCTATTTTCACCAGGGCAGTTTTTTACATTGCTCTTATACAGATTTTATAGTCCATTTACCAACCAAGAATAATTCATTTACATACAATGTTCATACCTCTCTCTAATTATATATTATTTACATTCCATTACAGTGTTAAAGAATTCTGTGATGTGAGGGTTGAGAAGAAACTGAATCTTTTCTTGCCAAACCCCTGAAGGGTAGAGTATAATACTCAGTACTAGGGGTCAGAGTTGAAAGACCTGGCTTTGAATCCCAGCTTCAGCTTTCACTCACTATTTGTCCTTAGCAAGTACTCTCATTCCCTGTGTCTTGCCAACATCTGTATCTATACAGTGGGAGGTTAGAAGTAGGGGAATACTTTCATTTAGAAAAAACATAGCACACTTCACAAAAGTTTGTCCTTAAATAAAGGAAAATTTGGTTTAAGTTTGACTTCTGAAACAAAATAGCTCTAAGATTATGAGCAAAATGCATAACCTCTCAGGGGCCTTTAAGTTACAGTTGAATTGGTGATCTTCATTGGTGGTCCAAGTTTTTTGTCCTTATAAATTTCCATGCTAATAAAGAGTGGAGAGCAAATGAAGAAGAAAAAAATAATAATCCTCCCATTACTTACTTCATGCGGTAAGTACTGCAGTGATCTGGTGTATGTCTCATTTATATGTCGGCACTCACAGTGCTAGTATAAATAGCTAACCCTTCTCACCTCCTCTAGCCATGAGATTATTTCTGTAAAACCTTCATAGATTATAGTTATAGAGTTGTATAGTCTATATACTTTCTCTCTTCATATTATGTGTATATATATATATATATATACATATATAGTTATACAACCTCTATAACTATACACAATACTATATAACTCTATATACTCTCTCTTCATATATATTCTTACCTTCCTGCCATATATAGTTATGTATATACACATACACATATATACACATATGTATATATGAAGAGAGTAAGAATATAGAGCTATATAGTATAGTTATATATAGGTATAGAGGTTCTATAACTAGACAACAATCATTTATTAAGTACCTGCCATGTGCCAGGCACTGTTCTAAGTGGTGAAGATCTTTTTTCTGGTTCTCCAAGTGTTTCCAAGGCTACTAATGTAAAATGCAGGCCAGATAGCTAACACTCTTTAGTGTCTTTACATGAAGAACACACTCCTTTTGTAAACCATGAAGTGGTGGATAAATATGAGCTGTTATTTAGTTAGGCATATGTTTGTTTAGGTATGACTGACTTTCTAACACTATTCTGGGAATGTGCTTGAATATACAGGGCCTTTTCCTCTCTAGATAGCCTTTCCCTCTCCTCTGAGACAAAATTAGGTTCTTACCCTCCTGCCATATCCCAGAGAGGGGGTGCACACCATGCCTGCCTTCTTTGCCTTACAATTTCCTTTTTCATGTTGTCCCCTGTGCCCTTCAAGGATCAACTCAAATGCTACCCCCTTGTGAGATTCTCTTATCTCATTTATTTGGCAGAGATTTTATATTGGGGGAGCTATGTGGCGAAATGGATCAAATGGCAGGCCTGAAGTCAGGAAGATTCATCTTCCTTAGTTCAGATCTGATCTCAGATACTTACTAGGCATGTGCAAGTCACTTAATCCTGTTTGCCTCAGTTTCCTCACCTGTAAAATGAACTGGAGAAGGAGACGGCAAACCACTCTAGTATCATTATCAAGAAAACCCCAAGTGAGGTCACATAGAGTCAGAAACAACTGACACAATTAACAGCAAAATTACGTTGACTTATCTGTGTGTGCCTCCAGCAAAGTGTATGCTCCTGGAGAAGAGAGATTGTTCTGCTTAGAGTTTGAAAGATATTCCTCTGAATCAGATATCAGAGGCAGGACATGAATCTAGATCCTTATGACTCTAGCACTAACATACTGTACCTTATATTGTTTGAACTGTTAGCTTAAAAAAATGTGGGGCTTTTTGGTACAGAAATTTGTCTCTTTAATTTATCCTATATTTAGTAGAATAACTACATGTTTGTTAAATTTCCTAGAAAATAAGATATTCTGTGAAGTTAAAAATAATTCTGTGATACTTGCAGTGAATGATTCTTGGTACCGTTCTTTTTTTTAATTGAATAGCCATTCTAGCCTTCTTTTAACATTGTGTTTTCATTTTCAATGCCTAAAGACTCACTTGGTTAAACCAATCTTGAAAGCACATTAGTGATATATGCGTGAATGTAGGGAAGGTCTACAGAGACCAAACAACAATGTGCCTTGATGGTTTCCACAAACTGTAGTAAAAATCAGTTACGTGTTAATGATCAGTTCAGGACACTTCATTGCCCAGGTTCATTATTACCTGATTGGTAATAAATGACAAACAGTCCATTAATGTTGTTATAAACTTTATTAATTAAACAGAAATGGTTGGAACCTACCTTACTGCCTAGAGCACCATCTAGTGTGTCAAGGGAACATTAACTTAAGGCAATCTATAAGTCACATGCTGTGGTATTTTATCATCTTCTAATGGGTGACTTAAAAACAAACATTTAGATAAAAATGTAGAAAACATGGTGGAAATGAAAACTAGTAGTAACACATGTTCAGAATGCAATCAATAGGATATGTGTGCATCTGTGTATGTGTATTGTATATATATATGTATCACAATGCAAAGATGTATATTTACATGTGAATAGATATATATTGAAGACCTAGGTTCAAGCTTGGCCTCTGACATATACTGGCCCTGTTATTCTGGGTAAACCATTTAATTTTTCATTGCTCCAAGAGTCTTTCTATGGCTGTAAATTGCAGAAAAGATGTCCTCTTTCATCAGTACAGAAGGCTTCCTTACTCTGAACATCCCTAAAGGATGAAATTGTTGGCTTATACTCCCTCTATATTTCTAGATATATCTGTATACATACCTGTGTATGTGCACATGTACCACAGGCATACACATGAACACATATGCATACATGTATGGCATACACCCATATTTATACACATGTACAGATATATACATATATGTTGGTATATGTATATTATATATGATACATATATACATGTCTTACGACAGGGGCCAATGATAGGAGCCTGTGAGTCTAATATTTGCTCTCCCATGCAAGCAAAAGAGAAAAATTATCACTCATACATCTACCCTTCTCCTTTTCCCTGATATTTCACCTTTTTTAAGATAACAATGTCAAAGTAAGAGATAATTTCCCTTAGAATTAATATTTATTTTTGAAGGAGCCAACTACATGGAACTCTCAATAATGCTTCTATGAAAAGCTATGAACTTCTCAGAAATTCTCAGGGCAAAGAGTGATTCCATATCTCTGAGTTTACTTTGTCTCCCAAATTTATCTTATTATTAGTCAGAATGAATGGTGAAAGGAGGGGACTGATATAAATCATCTGTAATCTCTAAAATAAAGAATATCATTATTCCCAGTATTTGAAATGCTCAAGACTGGAAGCAATAAAATACTGAAGCTAGGTGCAGTGGGGTAGCAAGTGTTCTTAATGATATATATGGCTGGAATTCAGTTACTGAAGTCCTATCCATTTGGTTGTTTTAAAATTATTTCATTTGGAATGTGGAAATCACTTTTAAGGTTTGTGAACCCACATCAGCTCTTAGATTTACAATGTTTGAGATGCTCAGAGAGGCCACATAAGTCACTGTGGAGCACAGTTCTGCTGATTTCCCACAAGGAAATAAATTTTTATATGAGTTTTAGAAAAAGGTGGAAATATGTTGCTGGTGCTGAAAAATCCCTGTGTTGTTCTTTGTTGTTGTTGTTGTTGTTCGCTGATTTGTTTTTCTTTTGTTTTGGTTTTTTTCCCATCCCAGTTCATTATGGTGTTCCCTAACAGCCAGTTAATGAGATGATTATAACCATTTAAGCAATATGTTGAGTAGAGATTCTCTCTAGTGAGGTGTAATAGCCCTTCTCATCTGAGGTTATATTATCATGGTTGTAACAAAACTGATAACATTGTAACATTTTCTAAAAGAGATTGCAAGATCATTCTAAAATTTGGGCAAAATAAACATATAGGAAAACTCATGTAGAGTAATGGCTAATTTCAAGACTAGAGGATACAACCAAAAGCACATTTTGTATAATAATGTAGAGAGTTAATTCATTAGTTTATGGATGTGTGTGTATACATATATATGATGAATTCATATATCTATGCACATGCGTATGTATGTATAGACATCGAAGTACATTTATTAAATACTTACTAAGTGCTAGCGACTGTACTAAACTTTGGGAAAACAAAATAACAGCAAAAAATTGTCCTATATCCTCAAATAGCATCCATTTTAATTTGGGAAAGAACATATAAAAATCATTAACTGAAAGAGAGAGAGGAGATAGAAGATAACTTTAGAAAACATGACACTAGCCACCGGGGTTCCCAGAAAAGGCTTACTGAAGGAGGTGACATTCAATACAAATTTTGGGGGGAAAAGCAGGGATTCTCAGAGGTAGAGCTGAGAAAGGGGAGTATCCCAGTCATGGAACTGAGCCTGCCAATCAGTGGAAAAACTGAGTGTCATATGAAAGCAATAGCAAGTAGGCTCGTATGGTAGCATTACAGAGTGTATGGAAGGCAATAGGATGCAGGAAGACAATAAAGACAGTAAGAGGGAAAGCTGTGATGAATTTCAAATGCCAAATGAAGGACTTTATACTTGATTCTGGATGAAACAGGGAGCTATTGGATTTCATTGCACTTTAAGAATTTATTAAGTAGGGTGGTAGCATCATCACGCCTGCAGTTTAAGATCACGTTGGTAAACTGTGGATGGATTAGAGAGGATACTTGAAGAAGCGAGATCAGTTAGAAGACCAATCTAATCGTTCAGTTGAGATGTGATTGGAGATTGAATTAAAATGGTGCCTGTGTAGAAAGTGAGCACATGAGAGATATTGTAGAGAAAGAAATCTGGAAACTAATTTTATGTGTGGTAAGGCAAGTGGGTGTTGAAGTGAATAGAGTCAGGAAGATCTGAATCCAAAACCATCTTTATGCATTTGCTAGTTGTGTGACTCTGAACAAGTCACTTCACTTTTACTTCACCTTCCTCATTTGGAAAATGGAAGTAATTGCACCTGCCTCCCCAGGGGATGATGAGGTTCAGATGAAATAGTAATTGTAAAGCAAATAGTGCAATGCCTGGCACGTAGTAAGTACTATATAAAAGTTAGTTATTACTATATGGAGTTTAAAAGAGAGAGAAATAGAGATGTTGATATGTATACAAAAACATTATGGTTTTATGTGTATTCAATTGGCAGTGTCTGTCCATCTATCTTGGGCTCAGAACATAACAGCTGAACAGCAGGAGAAGAGTGGGCTGGATTGCCTTTTAAATATCAACATTCTTCTCATGTTGCTTTGTAGCTGCCAGTCATGGATCACTACAATCTTTGCAAAACTAAAATTGAGGATCACCCAAATGGCAATATAGAAACACATGATATCACAATTAGGAATTACAGAGACCAAAGTAGCGGGAAGATGTGACTGAAGAAAGGCAAGAGCAAAAACGGTAATTATGATAACAGACGGTCTGCTCATGTGGCAAGACTGAGATAAGAAATAGACAGGCTACATACTTCCCTAACACCCTTAAGATATCAAAACGAAGACAAGAAAGTCCCTAGTACACAGGGAGAAGGACTCACTGTGGCAAACTTATGGGAATACATGTGCATGAATGGATAAAGATAGACAGCATGAATGCATTATGATGTCTATTATTGGAGGGAATACTCACACTGATGATATCACAGATGCATTTTACTGTTTGTGTGTTAGAGATAGCTTGCAAATGCATAGATAGATAAGGCACTCATTAAGTACTATGTGCTAGGCATAGAGCTAAGTGCTGGGGACACATACAAGCAAGACAGACCCTGCCCTCGAGGAGCTTGCATTATAACTGGGAAAGATAATATGCAAAGGCAAGTTTGAAAAGGGTGAGAGTAGTATAGTACAGTAGCATGATATGGAGATGACTCATAGTAACAGGAGGGCCAGGTTTGGGACAAGATAAGGAGAAAGTCTGTCCCTACACTAAAATCATATTTTTGGGGGGTAGGCATAGAAAGAGTTTTGGGGAAGCACAGCCACTTATAAAGACTGGCTACTCAAGGGTATAGAGTTTGTGTGGAAGATCCATCTATGCTGGTAAAATAACCATCTGTTAGAATATAGGAAAATATAAAATACATGAAAAGTAAAGGGAAGTTCATGACCAAAGCTATTAATACTATCATTATGTTGTTTATATGGGTGGTTAAAATAATTAAAATAATTTTAAAAGTCATTAACCAAATTTAAATTGTTTTATAGGAATAATACCAAATGCATCCAAGATTAGAAAAAAAGTAGGAAATGAGGGAGGGTGAGGATTTTATAGCAAATTTCTCTAAGAAAAGTTTCATTTCCCAAATATATAGATAATTGAGTTAAACTTATAAGAATAATAGTCATGCGCCAATTAATAAATGGTCAAAGGATGTAAACAGGCAATTGTCAGAAGAAGAAATAAAAGCTATTAATAGTCACATGAAAAATACTCTTTATCACTACTAATTAAAGAAATGCAAATTAAAACAAATCTGAGGTACCACCTCTCACCTCTCAGGTTGGATAATAGGACAGAAAGGAAAATGATAAATGTTGGAAGGGAGGTGGAAAAATAGGGACTCTAATGTATTTTTGGTTGAGTTGTAATCTGATCCAAGCATTCTAGGGAAAAAGTTGTGACTATGCCCAGTGGATCAAAAAACTATGCATAGTAATGGGGATAGAGGGTGGGATTGGATGGAGACAACACGGCAAAGACAGAGAATCACTTTACTTCTCCCACATTCCTTTCTAAATAACTAAACTAATGCTTCAAAATTAGTTCTGGAAAGACAAAACCAACAAAAGGACAGGGTGAAACAACATTCCAGGCCAAGAAAACCTAGAAAGGTCTATCTCACTGGAGCAAGAGAGGCGCGCTGTCTAGCACATGGTGCATCTGGAAAGCCTAGAAGTAAGTCTCTGAGCCTCACTGCAAGTCAGCAATGAGGTCCTGAGCCCCATGCACAAGCCTGCAAGACCCCTGCACAAGACAGTCAGTAGCTGGCCAAGCCTAAACAGTAGCAGACCTGAGGGCAATAGAATCTTCAATGAACTCTCAGTCTGCACATGGAAAAGGGGGCTGGGAGAATCAGATGACTAGTCAGAAAGAGATCACAAGGGAGCTATTGATGGCAATGGGTCAGGACTTTGTTGCATTTCCCATATCTGGTTCTGGGTCATAATCCCAGGATAAGGAGGGGTGCTATTATGTTAGAGCTCCCAGCTGAAGGAGAACAGGAACCTTGGTCTTAGTTCCAGAGCAGAAAACAGTACTTGTGGCAGCTAAGTGACCAAAGCACAGGCCAGGAGAACAGTGACCATACTTCTTCTTAGACCATACCACATCAGAACTGAAACCTTACAGATCTCAAAAATGAGCTCTGGAAAGAAACAAACAAAACAAAAAAAACCTTGAATTTTTGTATCATGCCTCTTCCACTCAGGGAGTGAAACCCAACTTTAACAAAAACATCATAAAAGAAGCTGGGAAAATGAGCAAGTAATAAAAGGAGAACCTATCCTATAGAAAGATACTATGGAGACAGGAAAAATCAAAACAAAACAAAACAAAACAAAAAAAGTCAAAAGAGGACAAGAATGTCAAAATAGCTCATGAAAAGACTGCAATTAAAATGTGAGTTGGTTTCAGGCTGAAAAAGAATTCTCATAAAAGCTCTAGTAAAATGATTTTAAAATTCAAACAAGAGAGGTAGAGGAAAAATAAATGGGAGTGATGCAAGAAGAAAATAAATTAAATTAAGTTAAATTAAAAAACAGAAGAGGCCAAGTGATAAAAGAGGAACAAGAATCCACTGAGGAGAGAAACTCCTTAAAAAGCAGAATTGACAAAATGGGGAAAAAAAAAGTACAAAGAATGAATGAAGAAAACTCCTGGAGTCAAAGTAAATCCCCCTCAGGGTTCAGCATCCTCGCCATGATGAAGTTGCCATTCTCTCTGGAATGGCTCTCCCAGAGCAGACAGAGGCCCTTATACCTTGGCCAAGGTGACTCTGAGGTCACCAGAGCAGGGATCAGAAGCCCTTGGATCCCCTTTCAGGGCCTCCTGATACCTTAGGGGCAGAGCCCTTCTACAAGTTCCTGGCCTCCAGAGCTTCCCGAGACCACCATCCGAGGGTCTATGTTAAATCCAGGTCTCTTGGAAAGGAGGCTTGCCCTGAGGTCAGCAGTGGTAGCTGCAGGCTATCAGAGGGCCCAGGCCCTGAGGACTGACTAGGGCCCAGACCTTCACAGGGCTTTCATGACTAAGGAGATTAACACTATGGCGAACTCATTCAAATACCACCACTACCTGGGAATTGCTGAGAGGTGCAAACTCAGGGGTGAGATGCAACTATATGAATTTCAGATAAAAAGCTGATTTCAGAATTGCTGCATGAAGCTGAAGCACCAGCTATGGGACTAGAGGTCTCTGACCCTCTTCTAGGCTTCTCCTTCCATCTCCACAGCTCCCTGCTTTTGTGCTCTGCACCAGTGCTACTGACAAGACTTCCATATGTGTACCCCAGTTTGCAGTAGCTCCAAGTCCCCAGTCTTGTCCAGGAGCCCTTTGCTGGTGGCCTGGTCATTCCACCTTTGCCCCCTCTACCTTTACCCCATCACTTCCTGCAAAATGACCTTTTCTCACATCCTGTCAGTGCTGACCTGAGGGCATTGTGACATAGGAGCCCTGTCGCCCTATAGGGTGACATTGGCACTGAGGAAGAAGGAGAGATAAGGGATGGGACAGGACTGAACAGTACAGGATGCCTCCAGGAGACAAAAGTCTGAGACAAGACCTAGTGAATGGGTTCTCTCTCCTCTGGGTTCTGCCTCCCACTGGAGGTCCTTCAAATATGAACATTATATAATATTTGTTATTTATATTTGCAAATATTGGTTGTTTTTTACGTACAAAAATAATTATTTGTGGAAATATCAAACAATAGTGGTGTTTAATTAAAGAAAAAAAAAAAAACTTCTCTAAAAAGTAGAACTGGCCAAAGAGAAAAGAAGGTAGAAAAACTCACTGAAAAAAATAATTCCTTACAAATTAGAATTGGGCAACTGGAAGCTAATGATTCTATGAGACATATCGAAACTAAAACAAAATCAAAAGAATGAAAAAAAACCATGGAAGACAATTTAAAATATCTCAATGGAAAAACAACTGACCTGGAAAACAGATACAGGAGAGAGAATTTTAAAATTATGGCACAGCGTGAAAGCCATTATTTCCCTCCTCCCTCTACAAAAGAAAAAAGAAAAAAAAAAGACCCTAGACATTATATTTCAAGAAATTATTAAGAAAACAGCTCTTCTATGCTAGGGCCAGAGGGTAAAATAAAAATAAGAGGAATCTACCACTCACTTTCTAAAAAGATCCCAAAATGAAAACTCCCAGGGATATTGTAGTGAAATTCCAGAATTATCAGTTAAAAGAGAAAATCCTGTAAGCAGCCAGAAACAAAAAAAATCAAGATTTATCAGTTCCTACATTAAAAGATATGAAGTCTTGGAACATGATAGTCAGAATGGCAATGGAACTATTATTACAAACATGAATCACCTATCCAGCAAAACTAAATATAATCCTTCTGGGGTGGGTGGCAACTTTTTTTTTAATGAAATAAAGTTCTTTCAAGTATTACTGATAAAAGGCTGCAGGCAAATAGCAAAATCAGACTTTCACAAACTAGACTGATAAAGAAGCATAGAAAGTAAACAGGAAAGAGAAATCATAAGGGATTAATTACATTAAATTAAACTGTTTGCATACCTACATGGGAAAATGATACTTGTAACTGCTAAGAATGTTAACCTTATTGAGGCAGTTAGAAGTAGTAAAGGGCACAGGTGTGAGTTGGCTATGGTGGGATGATACTAAAACAAACGAACAAAAAACGTAAGCAATGAAAAAGACAGATGCATTGGTGGGAAGGGGAAGGGAGAGGAAGAATGGAGTAAATTTTTTACATAAAAAAGTCACAAAAAAGCCTTTACAATGGAGGAGAATATGGGAAGGAAGTAGGCAATGCTTGAACACTCTTATTAGAATTGACTGAAAGTGGGAATGACACAAACGCTCTGTGGGATACAGAAATCTATCTTGCCCCAGAGGGCCATAGGATGGGAGAGTAATAGGAAATGGGGAGAATGAGATAGAGCACAGCTTTAGAGAAGGGAGGGGGAGAGAGAGAGAGAGAGAGAGAGAGAGAGAGAGAGAGAGAGAGCAAGAGAGAAAGAAAGAGAAACAGAGAGAGATAGAGAGAGAGACACACACACACACACAGAATAAATGGGAAAACAGCATGGAGGGACATACACAGTACACATGACTGGATGTAAATGGGATTAATTCATTCATAAAAAGGAAGCAGATAGAGTGGATTAAAAACAAGAATCCTGCAATGTCTTATTTATAAGAAACACATTTAAAGTAGATAGACACATACAGAGTAAAAGTAAGGATCTGTAGCAGAATATATTGTGCTTCACTTGAAGCAAAAAAAACCAAAAAAACAAAAAAACCCAGAAGTATCAATCATAATCTCAGACAATGCAAAAACAAAAATAGTTCTAATGGAAAGAGATAAACAAGGAAACTGCATCTTGCTAAAAGGTACCATAGACAATTAAGTATAGCAATACTAAACCTTAAGCAAGTGCAGAGACTTTTTAAAAAGTTAAATAAGATAAACCTCCAGAGAAAACTGAATGGAAATAAAAAAGGAATATACCTTTTCTCACTTGTACATGAAACCTTCAGAAAAACTGACCATTCATTGGGGCACAAAAGCCTCACAAAAAAATGTAGAAAAGCAGAAATAGTAAATGCATCCTTTTAAGATGATAACACAATGAAATTATATTTAAACAAGGGCCATGAAAACAAATACTGAAAATTAACTTAAACTAAATAATCTAATCCTAAGAATGTATGCATCAAAGTAAAAATAATAGAAATAATTAATTTTGTTATAGAGAATGAGAACAATGAGACAACATACCAAAATGTATGGGATGCAGCCAAAGCAGTAATTGGGAAAAATTGCACATCTCTAAATTTTGACTTTAACATCATCGAGAAAGGACAGATAGATTAACTGGGCATGCAACTTAAGAAAACCTAGGAGAATACATTAAAAATCCCCAACTAAACACCAAATTGAAAATCAAAGGAGAAATTAAGAAAATTTAAAACCAAAGCAAAACAGAGCAAAACATTGAACTAACAAATAAACATATGAGCTGGTTTTATAGCGGGAAAGCAGCAATAGAGTATATAAACCATTGGTTAATTTGTTTTAAAAAAAATTAAAAAATCAAATTACCAATATAAAAAATGAAAAGCATGAATTCGCTACCAATGAGGAAGAAGTCAAAGCAATAATAAGGAACTATTTTGCCAAATTGTATGCCAATAAATCTGACAATCTAAGTGAAATGGATGAATATTTATAAAAATATAAATTGCCCAAATAAACACCACAGGAAATAGAAAACATAAATAACCCTAGTTTAGACAAAGAAATTGAACACATCATCACTAAATTCCCTAAGAAAAAAATCTCCAAGACCAGGTGGATTCACAAATTAATTATACCAAACATTCAAAGAACAATTTATTTCAGATCTATCTAAAGTATTTAAAAAAATAAGCAAAGGAGTCCTGATAAATTCTTTTTATGACACAAATATGGTGCTGATTCCTACACTAAGAAGAGCAAAAACAGAGAAGAAAAAATAAAACAACTATAGACCAATTTCCTCAATGGATATTGAAGAAAAAATTTAAAATAAAATTTTAGCAAGGAGATTTCAGCAGTATATCACAAAGATCATATACAAAGGGATGGGGGATTTATACCAGGAATTCCAGATTGGTTCAGTATTGGAAAACAATGAGCATAATTGACCATATCAATAAAAAAACCAACAAAAATCACATGATTATCTCAATAGATGCAGAAAAAGCTTGGAACAACATACAAGACTCATTCCTATTAAAAATACTGAAAAATATAGGAAGAAATGGAGACTTCCTTAAAATAAGTCATCGGTATCTGATGGCTGTTGTCCTTCTTGTCCTTTTTTTTTTTTTAAATTAATTTAATTTTAGTTTACAACATTCAGTTCAAGTTTTTGAGTTCCAAATTTTCTCCCCCTTCCTCTCCTTTCCCCTTCCTCCCATGGAGGCATATAATTCAGTATTGTTTCTACATATCTCTTCACATTAAACATTAGTCAAGTTTTAAAGAATTATAACCAAGGAAAGAAAGATGAGAAATAAGAAATAAAACAAAGCAGAACGAAGAGAGAAAGGAAGTAGTTTGCTTCAATCTGCATTCAGCCTCTGTAATTATTTCTCTGGATGTGGACAGCCTCTTGCCATCCTGTCTCTTTTGGAGTTGTCTTTTAACCTTGTTTACTCAGAAGAGCCCAGTCAATCGGTTAATCATCAGAGATACAATGTTTCTATAATTGTACAATGTGCTCCTGGGTCTGCTCACCTCACTCAGCATCAATTCATTTAAGTTTCTCCTGGTTATTATAAAGTCCATCTGCTCCTCATTTCTTATAGCACAATAGTATTCCTTTACATTCATATATGACAACTTGTTTAGCCATTCCACACTTGAAGGACATCCTCTTAATTCCTAGCTCATTGTCACCACAAAAAGAGTTGCTATAAATATTTTTGTACATACAGGTCCTTTTCCCGTTTGTATGATCTCTTTGGGATATAGCCCTAGAAATACTATTGTTGGGTCAAAGGGTATGCACATTTTTTAGCCCTTTGGGCATAGTTCCAAATTGCTCTCCACAATGGTTGGGTCTGTTCACAACTCCACCAACAATGCATTAGTGTTCCAATTTTCCCACATTTCTGCAGCATTTATCATTTTCCTGTTTTGTCATAATCAATCTGACCAGTAAGATGTGTTACCTAAGAGCTGTTTTGATTTGCATTTCTCTAATTAATTGATTTAGAACATTTTTTTTAATATAATTATAGATATCTTTAATTTCTTCTTCTGAAAACTGCCTGTTCATACCCTTTGACCATTTATCCATTGGGAAATGACTTGTATTCTTATAAATTTGACTCAGTTCTCTGTATATTTTAGAAATGAGGCCTTTATTAGAGACATCGGTTGTAAAAATTCTTTCCCAATTCTCTGATTCCCTTCTAATGTTGGTTACGTTGGCTTTCTTTGTATAAAACCTTTTCAATTTAATGTAATCAAAATTATCCATTTTGCATTTCATAATGGTCTCTATCTCTTCTTTGGTCATAAATTCATCCCTTCTTGTCCTTCATTCTTGAAAAGGATCTAAATGGCATCACTATTTTGGAGTTGAGGCACACAGGTTTTCTAACTGTGGCTCATCAAACCAATACAAGCTTGAAAGGCTCTACCACATGTTGGACACAAATAGTAAACATGAACACTTAAAGTAGATATATTTGTAATGGTAATGGGGGTTTGAAGATCTTCCCTGCCCGTTGCATTGGCAAGCAAATATGTACTTAGGACCTCGTTTCAAGTTTGTGATTATATCAAGTATTAAAATCCAGAAACTGTGAATCTCACAGTGGGAGGAAGTTGCTGATGTAACAGGAAGGGGCAGAACAGGGAGGAGCTAATACAATATATAAAGAAAAGCCTAACCTAGAGAGCCAGAATTGCCAAGGGAGAGAGAGAGAGAGAGAGAGAGAGAGAGAGAGAGAGAGAGAGAACTGCTAACTGCTAAGATCCTGACAACTTCTGAGAACTGCTACAAATTTAGAATGGAATAGAGAACAGAACTGGTGGTGGCTGAATGAAGAACTGAGAACTGAGAAAAACTGAGAAGGGAATTGAGAACAACTAAGAAATGAGAAGAGAGGAGAACTGGGAGGAAGCATGGCTGTGGTACCAGTACTTCATCTGTCTGTTTAGATATTACTTTGTTGGATTTGTCTGTTGATAGAGGATGTAGTTGTTGTTGTTACAGAAACCTTGAGATCTTACTGCTCATTCAGAAGCCTTATAAGAGGATTATTTTGTTGTATATTTACAGAAATCCTTGAGGAGGGTCTTGCTGACGTTTTCAGAAGTCCTGGGATTATACTGGTGATTTGTGTTGATTCTTCAGACCTTGTTGTTGGACCTATGTTACTTTCACAGGCAGAAAGGGAACTGATGAGGATGCTGGCAATGTAAATGAATGCTATTGTGTCTTTGTTAAGCTTTGTCTTCCCAGAAACTATGTAGTACTAGACACTGTGGATCAGACACTGTGAGCTTCAATGTGGAACAGGAACTGAAGAAGGAGCTAGACAAGGAACTGAGACCTGTCTTTCTTTGGACTCAGGTGATAGTTGGATAGATTTGGGCAGAAGCTGGTACCATAGAAGAGGAACCATGGAAGCTGAGAGCCTGCCTTGTGTCAAGATGGAAAGACCTCTTCTTGGGTATTTAAAGCAAACTGAGAAGAACATGATTTACTGTGGCCTATGGGGGGAGAACTTTGACCTTTACATTTAGATGATTGAGTTAAGGACTTCTCCAGTTAAGAAGAAAGAAGACTTTTTGATTGAAGAGATTAAGACAGTGTGATCTAAGGGTGGAGAACTTTGACCTTTGTACTTTGTGTCCATTAAGGAGACAAGCCTCCTTAAAGATGACTGAATTAACAACTTACTAAACAACTGAGTTTAATGATTGTACTAAATGATTGTACTTTGTTTAAAACTATGTGGCCACTTTGGTTAAAATTATGTGACCATTTTAGTGATAAGCTGTTATGTTATGACATTGTGAATGCTGTACTTTGAGTCCTGTGAATTTCTTGCCTTAATTTGCTGCTAAATAAATAGAGAGTTCACTATACTATGTCATCAGAATCTTGAGGCTGTTCACAGCAGCAGTTCTCTGGAAAACTCTCCATGCTTGGCTTTTTAATACCTCTAAATTAGTGTATCTGATGTTAATTTTGAGCTACTACAATTCTGATTCACTCATAAGCACAATATCTTCTTTGATGTGTGTAGGCCATGTTGGATGGTGCTTTGTCAGTGTCACTCATGATATACAGTCAATCCCAAAGTTCTTCAGAGAGATCTTGACATTGTCTTTGTATCACTTCTTCCGACATCTATGTGAGTGCTTGCCTTGTGTGAGTTCTCTGCAAAATAGTCTTTTATCCTAACTTACATCTGTTACAGGAATGTGAAGATTTTCCCTGCCCCTAGGCTCTTTGCTTAAGTGGCTTAAGTGACTCTGAGAACCTTCCCTGATTTGAAAGTATAATCTGCCCCCTAATAGGCTGAATGTGGTCACATGGAGCCTGTGGCAGGAGGCTTGTTCTTCAGGAATACCCATGCCTTGTTGCTTTGTGATTCACAGTGGGTCAAGAGTGCTGTGACATTCTTGAGCCAGGAGATTATATATGTATATTGGGGCTCACTTTGGAAAGAGTTGTTTGATTTGGCCAGATGAGACACTGGGAAGCCCTTGAGCCCCCTGGTTTTGAAAAACCCAGATTTTGGTGCTTCCATCTCTGGTAATTGAATAGGCATGGATATAAGGGTCAGATGGTTGGAAGCCCATCTGCTGATCTGTTTCTCTACCTGCTTGGAACCTGGGTTTTGTATTCTGTTTGTATTCTCTGAAGTTCAGGGTGCTGACTTTCCCCCCTGAACTAAGTAAATGATATTTGTTTGATTGATTAAGGTAAGATTTTTAACATACTTTGAGTTGCTTTCCTTTAGAAAAGCAGATCTAAGAACCTGTGCTAGCAGTGACCCTGGGTATGCTAGGGTGCTTGCTGATACAACATCTGACATTCAAACAATGTGACCAAACCATTGGAACTATGCTCTCTGCAGTAGTTTGAATGCTTGCCTGTTTAGCTTGAAAAAGCACCTCAGTATCTGGTATCTTACCTTGCCAGGTGATCTTCATAATCTTCCTAAGGCAATTCAAATGTAAGTGATTCAGTTTCCTGACATGGCGCTGGTATACTGTACAGGTTTCACAGGCGTACTACAATGGGGTCATCACAATTGCTCTGTAGACCTTCAGTTTAATAGCTGATCTAAAACCACTTCTCTATCACTCTTTCCTACAGAGTCTCTCAAACAGCATGCTAGATCTGACAATGCACGTGTCAACCTCATCATCTATGTGTAGTCCTTGGAAATTATACTGCCAAAGAAAGTGAACTTAGCCACAGGACCCAATATTTCTCCATTTTCTGTATTCAGTGATTTCATGTATAAGATGATCTGGTGCTGGCTGCTGGAGAACTGAACCTGTATAACCTTAATCAAATTGCTTGCTTTCTCTATATTTGGAGAGGGGAGGAAGGGTGGGAGAGAAGTTGGAACTCAAAATTGTAAAACTTGGCTGGAGCCAAGATGGCAGTGTAGGAGCAACAAGAAATCGCAGCTCCAACACAGCCACATCAAATACCCAAAGAATATGACTCTAAACAAATTCTAGGGCTGTAAAACAGGCACAGATATATTTCCTGCTGAAGGCAGCTCGGCTCAAAGCGACCATTTCTATTCTGAGACCAAAACCAACCCACCCTGAAATCTCGGCTTTTGCCCCGAGGGTGGCTGGAGGAGACAAGCCCCACCTTGCCTGGAGCTTCAGGAGAGAGGGTCTATGGCAGCTATGGCAGTACCCAGAATTATCAAGCCATAAGAAAAAAGGACTCAGGTTAGAGTAACTTGGCTAAAACCAGGGAAGAAAACGGGTCTGGCCAAGTGGCCTCCAGTGCAAAGAAGCAGAAAGCAGAGGTTCTGTACCCACCTCCACATTGCTGCTTCAGAGTTCCCAGCCTGCAGACAGCAGGGGAGCCAAGCTATCATTCAGAGGCCAAGTGTTCTTGCGTTGAGCGGCCTGGATCCAGATCGTGGTCTTGGGTGATGGTCCTGGGGTATTTTACTTCAGTGCGCCGGAACTGGGGAGGGACCCAGCAGCCTCCTAAAAGCCCTGGCAGCTGGGAAAACCCCAGCAATTTGGGACAGAGCTGTTCCCTCTGGAAGCAGAGTTCCACAGAACTAAAAACAAACAAACAAACAAACAAAAAAAAACATTGAAACATGAATACGCATAGTAAGCAAAGAACAGCAACCAAACCCTAGATTCCTTCTTTTGGGGAAAAGAAGGAACAAAGCAGGGAAAGGGAGGAAGACAGCACAGTCAGAACTCCCACCCCAAAAGCTTCCAAGAAACATGAAGATTGCCAAAAAACTAGAGATCAGCTGAAGAAAGATTCTGAAAACCAAATGAGAGAAGTGAAAGAAAAATTGGGAAGAAAAATAAGGATAATGCAAGAAACTCATGGAAAGAGATTCAACAACCTGACTGAAGAAATTAACACCTTAAAAAATAGATTAACTCAAATGACAAAAGAGGCCCAAAAAGACAATGAGGAGAAGAATGCCTTAAAAGTTGACTTTGCCAGATGGAAAAAGAATCTCAAAAGCATTCTGAAGAGGATAACTCCTTCAAAATTAGAGTGGAGCAAATGGAAGCAAAGGACTTTATCAGAAATTAAGATACTATCATAGATCCAAACAAATGAAAAAATAGAAGGCAATGTGAAATATCTCCTTGAAAAAACCACTGACCTGGAAAACAGGTCCAGGAGAGACAATCTAAAAATTATTGGACTACCTGAAAGCCATGATCAACAAAAAGAACTTAGAAAGCATCCTTCAAGAAATTCTCAGTGAAAATTGCCCTGATATTTTAGAACCAGAGGGGCAAAATAGAACTTGAAATAATCCACTGATCACCTCTTGAAAAAGATCCTGAAAAGAAAACTTCTGGAAATATTATAGCCAGGTTCCAGAATCCCCAGACCAAGTAGAAGGTATTGCAAGCTGCCAAGAAGAAATAATTTGAGTATTGTGGAAACACAATTACGATAACCCAGGATCTAGCAGCTTCTACACTAAGGGATTGAAGGGCCTGGAATATGATATTCCAGAGATAAAGGGAGCTAGGATTAAAACCAAGAATCACCTACCCAGCAAAATTGAATATAGTGTTCCAGGGGAAAATATGGTCATTCAGTGAGGTGGAGGACTTTCAAACATTCTTGCTGCAAAAATCAGAGAATGTTTGACACTCCAATACAAGAAGCATGAGAAGATAAACATGGAAAAGAAATCATAAGGAACTTATCAAAGTTGAACTATTTACATGCCAACATGGAAAAGGGATAAT
>CM053592.1:66548734-66610762 GCA_028646515.1 Pseudochirops corinnae | reverse complement strand
TAAAATGTATGAACTAAAAATGAAATCTGAGCATATGGAAAAGGAGCTTCAAAAACTAACTGAGGAGAATAATTCACTAAAAACTAGAATCAACCAAATTGAAGCCAATGACTGTATGAGGAACCAAGAATCAGTCAAACAATACATCAAGACTGAAAAATTAGAACAAGAGGTAAAATATCTCAATAGAAAAATAACTGATCTAGAAAACAGATCCAGGAGAGACAATCTGAAATTCATTGGTCTACCAGAAAATCATGATGAAAAAATAAGCCTGGACAATATCTTCCAAGAGCTCATCAAGGAAAACTGCCCTGAGATCCTAGAACCAGAGGGTAAAATAGAAATCGAGAGAATCCACCAGACACTTCCTGAAAGAGATCCCAAACTGAAAAGTCTGTGAAACATTGTGGCCAAACTCCAGAACTATCAGGTAAAGGAGAAAATACTACAAGCAACCAGAAAGAAACAATTCTGATAACATGGATCAACAGTGAGGATCGCACAGGATCTGGCAGCCTCAACATTGAAAAAATGGAGGAACTGGAATATGATTTTTCGTAAGGCAAAAGACCTTGGGCTACAACCAAGGATCATCTATCCAGCAAGACTGAGAATAATCTACCAGGCAAGGAGATGGTCATTCAGTGACATAACAGAATTCCAGACTTTCCTGATGAAAAAGCCAGAGCTCAATGGAAAATTCGACCTCCAACTACAAGACCCAGGAGAGACATAGAAAGGTAAATAAGGAAAAAAAAAAAAAAAAACCTCACACACATTACTTGTTATTTAACAAGAACAAACTATTGACATCCCTATATGGGAAGCTGATGCCTGTTAATATCGTGAACTCTATACCTATTGCAACATCTAAAAGGGATATAGATAAACAGAGGGTGTGGGTATAAACTATGCAAAATGATGATAAAAATCCGTATTGAGGGACTGTTATGGAAGAAGAGGAAAGAATGAAGCAGAAAAGGGCAAATTATGCAACACAAAAAGACATAAAAACAATATAGAAGAGGGAAAGAAAGGAGGAAGAGGAGAACTATATGAGCTTTTCCCTCATTGGTTCTGGTGCAAGGAGGGAATAACACAATCGTTTAAAGATAAGACTATCAAGAAGAGATGTAAAACTTGTAATAGAGGGAAAGAGGGAGGAAGAGGAGAACTGCATGAGATCTATTCTTGTCAGTCTTGGTCTGAGGAAGAAATAATGTACAGCATTGAGTATAACAATCGATCATATCCTACAGGCAGTAGGAGGGGGGAAGGACCAAGAAACGGAGGGGGGGTTAGAAGGGAGGGAAGAAGTAGTAAGGGAGAAGGTAGGAAAAGAGAGTGGGCAGATAAGAAGGGAATATTGAGGAAGGTGGTGGTCAAAAGGAAAACTCTTAAGAAATAATCTGGGCAAAGAAAGAATAGCCTACCTGTCTGATTTATGGAGTAGGGAAGACTTTATGACCAAAGAAGAGTTAGAGAGCATTATAAAATGTAAAATGGATAATCTTGATTACATTAAATTGAAAAGTTTTTGTACAAACAAAGTCAATGTAACCAAGATTAAGAGGGAAGTGGGAAACTGGGAAAGAATTTTTACAACCAGTGTTTATGATAAAGGCCTCATTTCTAAAATATACAAGGAATTATGTAAAATCTATAAGAATACAAGTTATTCCCCAATTGATAAATGGTCAAAAGTTATGAACAAGCAATTCTCAAAGATAGAAAATAAAGATATTTACAAGCATATGAAAAAAAGCTCTTAATCCCTATTAATTAGAGAAATGCAAATCAAAACAATGCTGAGGTACCACATCTCACCAACCAGATTGGCTAAGATGACAAAACAGGAAAATGGCAAATGCTGGAGAGGATGTGGAAAACTTGGAACACTAATGCATTGTTGGTGGAGCTGTGAACTGATACAACCATTCTGGACAGCAATCTGGAACTATGCCCAAGGGGATATAAATAATTGCATACCCTTTGGCCCAGTAACACCACTTCTGGGGTTGTATTCCAAAGAGATCACAGAAGCGGGAGGAAGACCCATATGTATAAAAATTTTTATTGCAGCTCTCTTTGTTGTGGCAAAAAACTGGAAATTAAGGGGATGCCCATTAATTGGGAAATGGCTAAACAAGTTGTGGTATGTGAATGTAATGGATTACTATTGTGCTATAAGAAATGGGGAGGAGATGGACTTCATATTTATCTGGAGAGGCTTATACGGACTGATGCTAAGTGAGAAGAGCAGAACCAGGAGAAATGTGTACATGATCACAGACACATCATATGTATGATGATCAACCTTGATAAACTGGACTCTTCTCAGCAATGCACAGCTATAAGACAACTCTACAAGTCCCAGGATGGAAGGAGATACCTACATTCAGAGAAAGATCTAGAAAGAACTGAATTTAAATGGAGACTCAAGCAACCTACATGCTATCCCTCTTTTCCATGTTTGATTTTGTTTCCTTTTTCCCATTGTTCACTCCATTGGTTACAACCACTCTATACAACCAGACTAATATCCAATGTAAAAGTATTTGCAGATTCTATACTTGGCTGCATGCGGCCCTGGGGCGGGGGAGAGGGAGGGGAGATAATTTGAAACTCTGGAGCTGAATCTTGTCAACTAAAAGTAAATAAACAAATCAAATTTAAAAAAAAATTAAAATGCATTAAAAAAAAAGAAAAAAAAAAAAGAAAAATTACCCTGTCATCCTAGAACCAGGAAATAACATATAAATTGAAAGAATCCATTGATAACATCCAGAAAGAGAACCCAAACTGAAAAATCTCAGGAATATTACTTCTAAATTTCAGACCTGCCATGTTAAGGAAAATATACTGCAAGTAGTCAGAATAACTCTTTTTCCTTTTTCAGAGGAAAAAAAAAACAGCATTTAGTGAAATAAAGGACTTTCAAGCATTCCTGATGAAAAGACTAGAACTGACTAGACAATTTGACTTTAAAATACAAGAATCAAGGGAAGAATGAAAACGTAAACATGAAAGAGAAATCATACGGAACTCATTAAGTTTACACTGTTTATCTTTTCTGTATGGGAAGATGATACATGCATCTTGTATAAACTTTATCATTATTAGGGCAGTTAGAAGGCTTCTATACAGAAAGAAGATACAGGAGTGAATCAATCATGTTGGTATGATAAAAAAAATGTGTAGATGAGAAAGAGGGATACTCTGGAAAAAGTGTAAAGGGTAAGGAATAATGGGGTAAATTATCTCAGATAAAAGAAGTATGAAAGGAAGAACTTTTATAGTGGAGGGGAAAATGGGCGAGTAGGCAACGCTTGAACTTCACTCAAATCTAAGTTGGTTCAAGGAAGAAAATTATGTATACATACTCAATTGGTAACAGAAATCTATCTTGCCAAAGAGGGAAGTAAGAGGAGAAGGGGGAAAGGGAAAGTGTGTGTGTGTGTGTGTGTGTGTGTGTGTTATGAAAGGAAGGGCAGATAAAAGAAGACAGTATTTGGAAAGTCTTAAGAGGAAGGACAGGATAAAAAGAGAGTGAAGAGGATAAATAGAAGAAAATAGGATAAAGGGAAATGCACTGTTAATAATCTTAACTGTGAATGGGAATAGGATAAACTCACTTGTAAAATGAAAGGAGATAGAAGAATGGATTAGGCACCAAAATCCAACAATATATTGTTTAAAAGAAACACAACTGAAAAAGGGAAAGACAGAGTTAATGTAAGGGGCTGGAGCAGAATTTATTAGGCTTCAGCAGAAGTGAAAAAGGCAGGGGGTAGAAATCAAAGCAAAAGCAAAATCAGACAATTAAAATGAATGAACAGGGAAAATACACCTTGCTAAAACACATCATACGTAATTATGTAACAACAATAAACATATATGCACCAAATGGCATAACAACTATATTCTTTTTTTTAGTGTATTTTGTTTGATATTGTATTTGGCTTTTTTTATTGATTTGTTTATTCACTTTTACTTTACAAGATTCACTTCCACAGTTCCTTGAGTTTCAAATTTTCTCTGCTCCCTTCCCCCACAGCAGCATGCAATCAAGTATAGGATCTGCAAATACTTTCACATTGGACATTAGTCTGGTTGTATAGAAGGGTTCTAACCAATGGAGTGAACGATGGGAAAAATGAAAGTGAACCAAATATGAGAAAGAACAATAGCATGTAGATTGCTTCAGTCTCCATTTAAACTCTGTTTATTCTTGATCTTTCTCTGAATGTAGATATCTCCTTGTAGAGTTGTCTTACAATTGCGTGTTGCTGAGAAGAGTCCAAGTTTATCAAAGTTGGTCGTCACACATACAATGTCACTGTGATTGTGTACAAATTTTTCATGGTTCTGATCTTCTCTCTTAGCCTCAGTTTGTATATTCCTCTCCAGGTGAATATGAAGACTGTCTCCTCCCCATTTCTTATAACACAATAGTATTCCATTACATTCATATACCACAACTTGTTTAGCCATTTCCCAATTGATGGGCATCCCCTATATTTCCAGGTTTTTGCCAGCACAAAGAGAGCTGCAATAAAAATTTTTGTACATATGGGTCTTCCTCCCACTTCTATGATCTCTTTGGGATACACCCCCAGAAGTGGTATTACTGGGTCAAAGGGTATGCAATTATTTATAGCCCTTTGGGCATAGTTCCAGATTGCTGTCCATAATGGTTGTATCAGTTCACAGCTCCACCAACAATGCATTAGTGTTCCAGTTTTTCCATATCCTCTCCAGCATTTATCATTTCTCTATTTTGTCATCTTAGCCAATCTTACTGGTGAGATGTGGTACCTCAAAGTTGTTTTGATTTGCATTTCTCTAATCAATAGTGATTTAAAGCATTTTTTCCTATTCTTAGAGATGTCTTTAATTTCTACCTCTGAAAATTGCCTGTTCATATCCTTTGACCATTTATCAGTTGGGGAATAACATCCATATTCTTAAAAGTCAAAAGAATTACAGCAAGAAATAGAGAGTAAAATTATATTAGTGGATGAATCCAACTTTCCTCTCTCAGAACTAGAGAAACATAGTCATAAAATAAATAAGAAAGATGTTAAGGAGATGAATAGTATCTTAGAAAAATTAGACAGGATAAATCTCTAGAGAAAACCAAATGGGAATATAAAGGAATATATTTTTTCATTTGTACATTCTACCATCATAAATATTGACCCTATTAGGGCATAAAATCCACACCACCAATTGAAGAAAAGCAAAAATAACAAAATCACTCTTTTCAGACTGTAACACAATAAAATCATTTGATAAAAGGCCATGGAAGAACAGATTGAAAAGTTAATTGGAAAATAATAATTCAATACTAAAGAATGAATAGGTTAAAGACCAAATCATAGAAACAATCAATTATTTCATCAAAAATGGATGAGACACAATTCCAAAATTTATGGGATAAAGCTAAATCAATACTTAGGGAAAAATTTATATCTCTAAATGTATATATAAGTGCAGATCAATTAATTTGCTACAAAGCTGCTGGGGGGAGAGGGAGAAAATGGAAAAAAGGGAGAAAAAATAAATATTCCTACTTGAACACCAAAATGGAAATCTTGAAAATCAAAGAAAAGATTGAAAGTTAAAAAAAAAAAAAGAATAGCAAAAAGTAGCAGCTGGTTTAAAATAAATTCAATAAAATATATGAACCATTGGTTAATTTGTTTTAATAATAAAGAGAAAAAAACAATTTACTGGTATCAAAAATGAAAAGGGTGAATTCACCACCAATTAAGATGAAATTAAAGCAATTATTATGAGCTGTTTTGTCTAATTATATGCCACTAATCTCCTTCCCCTCATTTTGAGTAATATAGATTCTGTCTAACTTTGTGTGTGTATGTATGTATGTATGTATGAATGTATGCATGTATCTATGTATTATTCCTTCTTTGAACCAATTCCAATGCAAGTGAGTTTCAATCATTTCTAACCCCACCCCCCACACATTCCTTCATTATAAAAGCTCTACTTTCCATAGCTCTTTTATGTGATATACTTTTCCCATTCAACCTCTCCTTTCTCCCTCCTCCCAGTGCATCCTTCACACTTTCATTTTCTTTATAGCTTTACAACATAATTTACTCACATCTGTGCCTTCTTTCTATGTAGCCTTCTTCCAGTTTAGGAATTTTGTGTGTAATCTTCCCACATAGGAATATATACAATTTAACTTTATTGTATCTCTAACGATTTCTCTTTCATATTTACCTCTTTATGCTTTTATTGATACTTATATTTGAAAGTAAAATTTGCTATTAAACTCTAGCCTTTTGATGAGGAATGCTTGAAAGTCCCTAATTTCATTAAATATCCATTCCCCTGCCCCCCCCCTGCCCTTATAGATCATACTCACTTTGCCTAGGTAGGTTATTCTTGGTTGTAATCCTAGTTCCTTTGACTTCTAGAATATCATTTTCAGATTCTGCTCACCTTGGGCTGGGGATGCAAAATCCCAAGCTTCAGCCTTTTTGTGCTGTTTTTTTTTTTCTTCTCCCCCCCAGAGCTAGTACTAGGGAACTGCAAATTTTTGTTTTTTCCAAGGTGCTGTTATCTGGGGTGAGGTGAGGTTTCTGCTCTCTGGGTCTATGCTCTGTTCTTTATTTAGGAAGGGTCCCTGCTACCCAGAAGCCACAAGCACCGGCACCCCTCTCTGCAATGGAATTGTAACTAGACCCACTGTTCCCATGTGACTGCCCACAAGAGTTATACTGCATATGGGCAATAGAACTGCCAAACAACATTGATTGTACCCTTTGTCAGCAAATGGTTCCCTGTAATCTCTTTCTGACCAGTTCTCTGACCCTCTTGTCTCTAGGCTAAAAGCTCCTGAAGCTGCTCCTGTTGATGCTGCTGTGGACTCCAAGGTCTAGCACTGGTTCTAATACTTTGCTTCAGTGGGCTCCCACCTCAGTGTTATACACCTCTCCTGTCACCTCCTAAGTTTATCTCGGGCTGGAAAAATATATATTTCTGACCTTTTGTTGACTTTCCTGATTCAAAATTTGATTTGAGTTGTTATTTTAAGTTTGGAATAGAATGTTAGGAGAGTTTGACTGCGTTTCTGCCTCTAATCTACCATTTTGGTTCTGCCCATATAAAAACCATTTTAGTTAAAGGCAACAAAGATCTTCAGCAAAGAATCAGACTAAACACATGGGCTCTTCCTTATACCTTTATATTTCAGTTTTTTTCCAAGAAAAAAAATTATCTCGCTTTAGATTTATATTTCACTCTCTTTTTCATGTTGATATAGCAGTCCAAAAATGTCTTCACAGGTTTTTTCTTTCTATATAAGAGATGTCTAATCAATGACATATGATTCTGATGATTCACCACCTTTACCTTTTTCCCTGAAAAATGATTGGTTTGGAGACAGGCTGTTATCTGTTGCCTCTACCTCTAAATATATTCTTATAGGTTCTTTGGGTATTATAATTGTTTGATGAAGTGAAGAGAGGAGATAATGAAGGTGGGAGAAGAGTCTTGTTCATCCATGACTGAATTTGCAAATTTATTGGGCCTGCTCTCATGGCCTTGGCTTAGGTTTGTGAAATGTTATCTGTAAATTGCCTAGAGTCCAGAAGCTCACCCTTCTGCATATCGCCATTATCTCCCTATATAGCTATAGCTCATTGGGAGTTTGGAGTTCATTGCTCAGGGAATATACAAGGTTAGCAAATGATAAAACAAGGCACTATTAAGTTTGTTCATGGTCTGAATGTCTGATTTAAGTGTCAACTTTTCTGAGGCAATCACCAAACATGATATACAGGTACAGTAAAAGTAGGCTATCATTCACATAGGGTTTGTGTTCACTACTTCATAAACTGGGGTATTGTATTTATGAGACAAAATGTCAGTCAAGAGGGGTGCAGAGGCTCTTGCTATAGTAACCCTGGGCAAATCATTTAACCTCTCTCTGCCACAGTTCTCTCATCTGCAAAATAAGAATTGTAATAACTAGCTCTTCATAGAGTTTTCATGAATATCTAAGAAAATAATGAATAGGAAGTTTTAAAATACTTAAAGTCTTTTTTGAAGTGTCATTATTATTATTATTATTATTATTATTATTATTATTATTACTAGTCCTACCCATACAAATAAGGACAGTAATGCCTCTCTCACAAGATTGCTTCAGAGATCAAATTATGCGATGTATCTCAAACACCTTGCAAATCTTAAAAAGTAAGTGAATATCAATTTATTATGATGATGATGTTTTAGTTTTTGTTATTATACTTATTAACATATGACAGCATTGCTTGTCCTTACCACTTTTTCTTGTTATATGAGCAAATACACTGTCAAAATGAACAGTTAGCCTAAGTCACTCACCAAGCATTTATTAAGTAGTTAATTGTGCCCACCACTACTTGAAGTGATGGTGATACAAAGAAAAGCAAAAGACTACCTCTGCCCTTGAGGGACTCACAATCTAATGGAGGGAGGGCAACAAGCAAACACATAGGTACAAACAAGTTGTACATAAGACAAATAGGAAATAATTAATACAGGGAAGACATTAGAATTAAGAACCACTGGGAAAGAAATGCTATAGAAGGAGGTGGGGGTGTTACCTTTTTACTTGAAGGAAGCTGGAAGGCAGGAAACAAAAACCAATAATTTAAAATAAAACTTAGAGGGGAAGGGGAAGAATCAGAAAGAAGATTTCCAACCTCATGAACTTGAAGACAGACGTTTATACTCTCATTTTGTTTTTGTCATTTTTTGGGGGGAGGGGAAAGGCAGGGCAATTGGGTTTAAGTGACTTGCCCAAGGTGGCACAACTAATAAGTGTTAAGTGTCTGAGTTTGCATTTGAACTCAGGTCCTCCTGACTCCAGGGCTAGTGCTCCATTCACTATGCCACCTAGCTGCCCCTCATTTGTACTCTTAAAGAAGGAAAGACCTCAGCTTGAATATGGAAGCTGACTAACCTTAACAATAGATTTGAATGAAGTCTTTTAAAATGGATATGTAGCATTGACCATCACCTGAGACTTTTGAGTCTTCAGGTTTATATTAAAATAATTAAGTGGAACCTGGTAAAATCAACTGAGCACTGCACTGGACCTCAGAACATAACTGGTTTCAAATTCCTCCTAAGACACTTAGTTGTTTCCATGACTGTGAAAATCACTTAAAATTCTCTGACCTTAGGTAGGTATCACAACATCTGTCCTACTCACCTCACAGGTTTGTGAAGATAGAATAAAGTAGTGTGTGTAACCTGATCCCTGAAGTTCATTGGTGTGGAAGACTCTTCTTGGTGGTGATCTATGACCGTGTGTGGAGTGGGGTGTGTGGAGTGGGGTGTGTGGAGTGGGGTGGAGAAGAGAGGAGAGATCTAATCTCATCAGTCACTTTAAGCTTTTCTGGCTTCTGTCATCATGAGACAAGATAGATGATTCAGACCTTAATTTAAGTTGCTATAGAGGGAAAAGGCTTTTTGGAACAGGCTGACTTGAGAGGAGCTGGCACTTTCCATCTTGTCCCTATCTTCAGTTTGCTACACTAGAGACTTCAGGGGATTCCCCCTTTAAGTGAGATGTGGGAATCTCTTTCCTAAGTGTAATGAGTCACCTCACTTCCAGTGGGAGAGCTCTTTCATCCAGTATTGCCTGGCATATATATATTCTATATATTCATATAGATAGACTGTATGCTCCTTGAGGGCAGAGGCAGTCTTTGTTTTTATTAATGGTATTCATAGTGTTTAGCACTGAACCTGGTATGTAGTAGGTACTTAACGATAGTTTGTTGGATAAGATGATAGACAGAGAGATAGAAAGATAGATACATAACTTTCTTTGATGTTTTCTAAGAGAATTCATTGTGGGGCTGGAATTTTGTGAGAAGAACCTTAGATTTAACACTTGTTACCCCTTTCCCTATTAAGGAACAATGATCATGAACTTAAATTTAATCTGACAAATCGACCCCCAGACTAAAAATATTTAAAGAAACTGATAGATATAATTGTAGACTGTACCTTTTGTCTCTGAGGAAAGTAGGGCTAGCATCTAGCCCCAAACTTCCTGTTTCCCCTTCTGCAGGAATTTTGGGTTCCCTTGGAGAGAAGGGGAAGAGGAATAAGACAAAAGAGATGTGTTTATTTAGACCTCCCTTCAAACCACACAATGACATCCCCATGCTATATGGGAAGGATAGCCTTATCACATGTAAATAGATCGTTTTGAAAACATCAAAGTATTAGAAAGCTCAGCCACTATTATTGTTGCTGTTTTCCTCTAGGTTACTATCCCTGTTATCAGAGAGTAATAGTTAATTGGACAGTTGAAAGTACAAGACTTCTTCTAAGAGTCAAATATAGTTTTCTGCTTTTACATGTTTGTAACCATAATTTTCCTGTCTTAAAAAAATGCAAACTGTAATATTGCTACTTAATTTTAGCCAGTGAAGTGGATTTTTATTAATAGAGCCAACTAATTTATTAATTATTAATAGAGCAAACTAATAAAATTAATCGTTGAATAAAGGCCTACTTTTCTTTTTCTTTCATTTGGCTCTTTTCACTCTCAGTTAAATCAAACTTTGGTAAAACGTTTCTTTCTAACATTCTGAATCTAATATTGTAGTCAAAATCATCACAGGGTTGGCAGATGGCTCTAAGACTTCAGGCCAACTTGGCATCAAAACACCTTACAGCTATTGTCAGTTCTGGCTATTAGTCTTTAAGTTTAAGTAATAATTCCTATGCATGCCCTTGTTCAATCAGCTGATATAATAATTCTTCAGATTTCCCATGCCTCTCTGAAGTAAATTTCTCTATTCCTCATTGTCAAAATTCAGAATAAGAAAGCAGAAGGAAGACCAGACTTTTGATAATAGAGACCCAGATTCTGCACAAACCAACAGAGTAGGGCAAGTCTCAGCACCATGAAATATGAGGAAGCCCAGAAAGTCAAGGCAGCAAGCTAGTCCATTAGAATGATCGAGTGATAAATAATGGGTAAATATAGATAGACAGAAGAAGGAAGCATGAGGAAATCTATAAAGATGGGGGTCTAGGGGAAAGGCAACATTAATCATGAAGACTAGAGAGAATAACAACAACCTTAATTTGGGAAATAACTGGCATAATGGACATATAACCAAAGCATATATTCAAGAACATGGAAACAAGATATCTATTAAAATCACTATAACTGAGGTATAGAGTAGGGGCTTAGACACAAAGAAGAAGACAAGAAACTAATTACTGGAACCAGGGTATAAAATCATTTAATTTGACCTTATACTGAGTCAGGAAAAAGAAATTATAAAGTTGGAATTCTTCATATTTCTCTGTCCTGTGATCAGTGAGGGGAAGCTACTTAGATTCACAGAGTGGCTTAACTTCTACGTTGTCATTTACTTTGTCTTCTACAATTTTGTCTTCGTATTTTCTACCCCACTTCTACAACCAGACAGAACCATACAGGCCATGACATACGTGGCAGAAACAGGAAAATAGGGAGGAAACAACGTAGGGTACTTTCACACAGAGAAAATGTCTCCTTCTGTGACTAGGTTCTCTTGAAACACATCTTCAGTTTATCTTCAAAGAAAGGAGGGAAATTGGAAATTTTTTTTAGCAAAATATTTTTTACGAAAAAATAACAACAACCAATTAAAAAAAAAATACCTGGATACTTTAATGGATATATGATCTCACTGATGTGTGTATTCCCCCAAGTGAGGCAGAACACCATTCATCCTTGTCCTCATATCCTGTGTGATTCATCTCTATTACTACTCATAAGTCCTTCACATAGGACTCATGCTAAGTTCTGTATCAATTCTGCAAATTCTCTTGGCCTTTCAAGTATATAAATGGAAAACAGTGGCTGTCTATCACTTCATCTCCCCCTCACCATATGAATGACCCACCTTTGGTGGTCATACATTTCGTTGATAACATTTTTATGCATCTTTTCCTTAGCCAATAATGTGTCGCAGTCTGCTCATGCCCACCATTCTTCTCTTAATTTCTTTTGGTTTATATTGTGTGTCATAGTTCTTCTGCTATAAATGTCCTGGGGTAATAGTGGCTTAGCAACTTACAAGCTACACCAGAAACAAAGTACTTTGGGAATGGCTTCATTAAATAACTTGTTTCCTTTTTATAGAACAGAATATTACAAATGAAAATTAATCAAGTCATCTAAACAGAGATTTTAAATGGTTTCATGATATCTCATAGTGTGAGTTTAGTGAGGCAACTTTCCCCTTATCCATCTGATGGTGAGACTAGCTTAATTGTTAGTGGGTTTTTCTTTTTCTTCCAAATAATTTTTTTAGTGTTGTATAGCATGACTAAGATATCATCCAAAAAGTATGATACAAAAACCATTCCATCTAGTATTTAACACACTTTTATTTAGGTGTTTTTATTTTTGTATTGCATCTGTGGACTAATAGATTTAGAATTAGAAAGGATCACAAAGTTCATCTAGTCCAAGTCTCCCATTTTCATAAAGGGACATTGAAGTCGAGTGATATCACATCATTTATCCATGATCCCAAAAGTAAGTGGCATACTCTGGATTCAAACTCAAATCCTTTCATTTAAAATCCAACATACTTGTCCCCTAAATGCATATTTATATTGCTTTAAAAATGAAATTAGTTTAATGGAATAATTAGAAAAAAACATAATGAAAAGAAAGAAAGCAGAGAAGTAGAGCATTGTTACCTCTGGACAATAATTCTCAGGGGAGAGCATGAGCATTCCTTACCATATGTTTATTATTACTCACCAGCTACTGTCATAAGATACATAATGTCTTACAATGGCTTAAATACATGTCTCAAATACAAAATGGAATATGACTTTAATTTAAAACATAGTATCAGATGGACACCAAAAAACCCTTACTTGCTTTCTAATTAATACAGTAGCAAAAGTCAGTAAAAGTCACAATGGATTTGTGTAGCATTTTCAGTGGAACAGCTCCCAGGTGGAAGAATTGTTCAACATTCCAAATTGTGCCCTGTGCACACAATTTATTCACAAGCATGAAATTCTACCTGCCAATTGGATAACTGTGAGGAGTATGCAGCATGGTTTCTGTGTAATTCTTGTTGAGTTTAATAGGAAATATTCAACTACAGTTCTACATTTCTTTGGATATATCCTCCATGGTATCAACTTTATGGCAATAAGTAAGTTAAACATAAATCCCAGATGCTAAATCTTAAGAAAAGAGGAGAAATAAAAAATAATTTAGAGACAATTAAATTTACCTAATCACCTCAAAAAATGGAAGATGAAGTTGGGATCAACAATAATAATATGGGGATGGATTGGTATACAGTCAGTAAGTATATTTTAAATGCATATGTATATATATATATATATATACACGCACACACATTTATATAATAGTATGTGATTTACACTTGTGATAAATATACTTGTTAATTTTAATAAAAACATGTATATATATCTGCATTAGGAATAGATATATTATACATGTATTATGTTTGTATATATGGCATATGTATATGTTTTGAATAACACTAATAATTTGAAATTTAAGATCACAGCTTTGTTGGAAGAGTCCTTACAGTCTGATCTTACTTATTTTAGAATTTTATAGATAACAAATTCAGGTAGTAAAGTTATTTACCAAAGTCACATGCACAAGTGACAGAGAAAGTGATTGAATTTAGGGTTTCTGACTCAAAGTCTGTCATATGTTCTACCTGCTCCATAAAGAACTAGGATCCATTCCCTATTTTTATTTTGTTGTTTATTGTTTTTCAGTCTTGTCCAACTCCTCATGACTCCTTTTTGAGTTTTCTTGGCAAAGATACAGGAGTGGTTTGTCATTTTCTTCTCCAGCTCATTTGACAGATGAGGAAACTCAGGCAAACAGAATTAAGTGACTTGCTGAGGGTCACACAGCTAGTCAATGTCTGAAACCAAATTTGAGCTCATAAAGAGAGTCTTGTTTGACTTCAGTCCTGGTACTCTATCCACTGTGCCATCTAACTACCCTATTTTTAATTACAGGAAGATATTAGCAACCCATTTTCTTTTATTTTAGAGGTGAGGAGACTTGTCTATTTAAAAAAGATATCATTAAGGCCGCAATGTTGATAGGCAATCAGGGAGTCAGGCAAGAGAGCATTTGGAAAGGAAAGATTCAATAATCCTGAAATAAAATGGCAACAAACCAGCATAAGGGAAAACCTTCAGAATGTTAATGGTTGTGATGATTGGACTAATATATATATATTAGTCCAATAGAGAGAGACAGAGAGAGAGAGAGAGAGACAGAGAGAGAGAGAGAGAAAGAGAGAGAGAGAAAGAGAGAGAGAGAGATTGATTGACTGATTGATTGATTGAAGTTGACTTTCCTATTAACTTTGTCTATGCTGGTCTTGGTTATAGGACAGCACAGTATTTACCTGCCATGGTAAAAAGATCCTGGGTAAAGAGGACCTGGGTTTCCTTTTTCAAGTTCTACTGACCTGTGTCCTCACCCAAATTTCCTGGAAATTCTCTCTACTGGATAAGCCAGTTAAAGTTCAACTTTCCCATTTGAAGCATGGCAACCCCAGGGTAACAATTTATTAAAAGAAATGAGAAGCTACCATTAGCATGTAAAACACAGAGAGGCAAATTCCAATAGTATAAATTTAGATAACAGCCACCCATCAGTGAGCATCTGGCAAGCTCACAAATTTGGGAAATTTTTAGTCCTCAAACAGACTACAATCATCTCTTCAAGCCATTAGATCATATAGATTTTCTAGTACCATCTCTTTCTGGGTGTTCTATGGTCAGGATTCTCCTTGTTTTTCAGTGTCTATGGCTCTTCAGCAGCATCACCTGATATCTTATAAGAGAGTTTGGGAACACTTCTATTAGACACTATTAGTATTTTGCAGTTTCCTTTACCCTTTCTATATGCTGTCTCCTATTATATGTACTTGTATACATATCATATCCTCTTTGTAAAATTTAAAACTCTCACTTTCCTTATAGAATTAAAAGTTTCCTGAGAGTGGGTTCAGGGCTACTTTCCATGTCTTTGCAGTGCCTACCACGTCACCTTGAATACCGTAGGTGGTTAATAAATGCTTGTTAAATTTAATTGAATGTTTTTTTTTCTCCTTGTGCTCTTTCAGATCCATCATGGATCCTATACACACAATACATATTTACATGTATATTTACATACTTACATATTTACATATTTATATATACATATTTTATATATCTATATATGCATGTATATAGAGAGATATGTAGATATATAGATAGCTATAGACAGATAAATGTGTATATATATATATATTATTTATATATGATGGTATTATTATAGCGATAGGCATAACAGCTGAATAACAGATAATCTCCAATGAATAATTGTCTCTACTAATTCAGGTAGGTGCAACCTCTACAATTTATTGTCTTCAAAAGTCTCCTATAGGAATAGGAAATTAAGTGATTTATCTGACTTCACAACCAGTATATTCAGAGGTGAGACATGAACCTAACTTTGAGGCCAGCTTGCTATCTTGATCTATATGATACCACTACATTATTATATCACCTCATACACTCTATTTAAGATGATCTGAGTCTAACATATGATACCAGATGCTAAAAACAGAACTGGATGAATTTTGTTTTGCATTATTACCTAGGAATCTCACGAATAAAGGAAATGTAAGAGTTTGGGTAATGGAAAGAAGCCTCTGGGCTGAGAGGAGTGAATTAATCTGAATTTAATTCCCTTTTATGTTATTTGCTCCCCATATGATATTGGGAAATTCATTTAAATTCTCTGTGTATCTGTCTTCTCATCCATGAAATGAAGTGGTTGGACTGACTGACCTCTGAGGTCTCTTCTACCTCTAGAGCTATGATCCTATGAATTAGTAATAATAATCGCATTTATCTAGTTCCCTGAGTTTGCAAATCACTTTATATGTCTTACCTTATTTAGTCCTCACAACAAATTTGTTGTGTATCCAAAGCTACACACCTACTAAGTGTCTGAGTCAGGATTCAAACTCTTAGTAGTCCTGCTGCTAAGTACCACACCCTATCCTCTATGCCACACTGATGTTAATGGGATATAATAACATCTTTCCCATCCATTAATAGGCCTGGAATGGAGCCCATTAAGGCAAGCTTGATTAGGGGAGGCTTTTTTTTCAGGAATGCTTTAACACCTTTTCTTCTTTTGTAATTAGGCAATGGGTCACAAGGGTTGTGATGCCCTTTGATCCTGAAGAAAGGTATACATACCCTGAGGTTAGCATTTTGCTTTCAGGACTCACTCATTGGAAGAGTGTTGTTGTGATTTGGCCAGATGGGACTCTGAGAAGCCATTAAGGAGCCCCACCAAATTTGAAAAACCCAGATTTTGGTGCTTCTTTCTCTGGTAACTATGCATGTATTGCCTTGGTCAGACAGTTGGATCTGTCTGTTGATCTTTGCTAATTTCCCAGACAGTTTTCTCTGATTGTATTTTTTCTATTTTCTTTTGTATGGATTTTCTCTGAAGTTCAGGCTGCTGACTTTTCCCCTGAATGAATGAATGAATGAATGGATGAATGTAATTTAAAAAGTTGTTGACCCTTTGAACAGGTATCTTTCCTAGTAAAGCCGATCAAAGGACCTGTGCTAGCAGTCATCCTGGGTAAGCCAGTGTGGCTGCCACTACAGCTACCTAGTTATCTTCAAAACTAGGAGATATAATACACAGGTCTTTCCCCAGGCCATGCACCAATATAATGTGACTAGGACCAGTTTTCAATCATTACATCATTTGGTACCTTTAGGTGAATCACAGAAATGTTTCTAATCCCCAAATCATTCAATCAGAAGACTAATTAGCACATCAATGCTACATTGATTGGCTCAAAAAACTTAACAGGCCTACATGAAGGTCCTGTCTACTTTTAAGAAATAAATATTCTTAAGATATTGCAAAATAAATGTTTCCTTTTGATTTCAAAAACTCAGTTCTAGTTTAAAGTTAGTTTTTCAAAGCAATGGTGAACAAAGGAGTTGTAAATAAATATTGCAAAGGAGATATATGTTTTGAAAAATGAATATATCATCTAAAATAAAATACCCTATGCCTATTGAATTTTGTCACTGCCCAGATTGTGAAACTTGTGTTCTATTCCAAAATGACACCACCAAACTATTCTTTAGCAGCTGCTCATGAGTGAGCTTTGTTGTGACCATTTAAAACCAAGAAAAGTCACTTGAAATTGAATATTCCATCTCCCTGATGAAAATACTTAAGGAAATGAGGCTTTTTCTCTTTGGTTAATTCTGCTGTTTCACTAATTAGAAACATTTTAAATGACTAGCACGTGGGTTGCCAGAAGTTAATAACTAGAATCCATTAGAATTTGAAGGAATTCACCTTAATTTTCCTATTTGATCCTGTGTTACCCCACTCCCTGAGATACCATCTACTATTTATGTATTGCACTGCAGTCATCTCTTATGTTATTCTGGCTAAAATTCAGAAAGAAAATAATTTCCCAGTTATCAATAGACTGGGAGGCAGTTTATTATAGTGGAGAGGGTGATTTATTTGGAGCCAGGAAGACCTGTGTTCAAATCTTATCTCATATTTACTAGTTGGTTAAGCATGGGCATGTAATTTTATCCTCTCTGAACATAGTACGGCTGTGAGACTTATCTGGCAAGGTAGAGATAGGTAAAAAGGAACACACACAAAACTTATAAGTACCTCAAGGAACTATGATTTATTTGTATTACAGAATTCATGCCTGGTAACAATGTGGTACAGTGGATAGAACATAAACCTGGGATTACGATAAATCTGGACTCAGACACTTACTGTCTTTGTGACCTTGGGCAAGTTACTTAACCTCTGCCTCAGTTTTCTAAGCTATAAAATAGGGATAATGATAGTACCTACTTCCCATAATTGTTGAAGGATTAAAAGGAGATAGATTTTGAAAAGTTATTAGCAAACCTTAACGTGCTATATAAATGCTATCCTTGGGAAGTAAGGATAGAGCCAGATTGTAAAGGATCTTAAATACCCTATAAGTAAAGGAGATGGCTTTTACTCTCCAACCTCTTTTCCTAGTATGAATCTCTTTGATTGACTCAAGAAAAACATCTAATTGGTTGAAAAGACAGTTATACCCATTGGGCCTATACACAAACGTTAATCCATTGATGACCTCAGCACCCCAGAGTGGTACAGCCTAGCCCAGTAATGGAAGATTTAAGTTTTAAAGTTAGAATTCCAGTTTTCACCAAGCATCTGGAGGGAACTGCTTTTAGGGAAAGACCTTCAACTCATATGCCCTAGTTGTTATTGATTATATTATCGAAAAAAAGGGACAAATAAAAAATAATATATCATCCCAGAGGACAGTGAGAAACACTAAGAAAAAAGAAGCATAGTCCCAGATGCAGATAGTGATAGGAGGGCAGCTACCCAAGTGAGGAAGCAACTTCAAGACTGTGACACCATTTCCTTCTCCCCGACATGGTTGAGAGAATGCCAACTATGGACTCTAGTAAGCAACTGAACACCAGAACTTTGCTGAAAGCTATACCAAAGGGGAACTTCATGAGGACTCCACTATGGGTTGAGGAACTTTCAGTGCCATAATATTTGAACCACCTCTTTGAAATACGTGTTCTTTATATTTATGCTTCACTCTCCTTATGTTTTCAGTTAGAGCCCACTTTCCCAGGGGATCTCCACCTTTATCAAAAAATACTTTTCCTAAAAGCTAATTAGCTGAATTATAATCAATTGGGAGCATTCCTAATGCAGGTCTTTGTATAACAGCATAATAAATCCCCACATCTTCAGGATTATGTCTATAATCCTGAAGGAAGAATTATTTGTTATTCCTCTCATGATCCCACCCGACTGCATGTCTAAGATGTAGGAGTGAGCCCACAAAAAGTGCTACAGAGGTCCATTGAAGGGCAGTTATCAAATTGACCACATCATGACTAAGCAGGCAAGCTCCTAACATGATACAAGCATTGAGAAAGAGGTTGTGTTGGTGATATATTACCTCCTAAATCTTCTGTAGAATCACTTGAAGCAACTTGTTCTCTGATTAGTTCCTAAAGTTTGATTAAATTTCAATTTGACAAACATATCTTAACCATCTTATATATTCAAGGAATTACAGTAGGCTCTGGGAATACAAAGAAAAAAATTAATATTCCTTTCAAAGAGCCTATTTTATTTAGGAAGATATAGCACACACACACACACACACGTGAATGGAAAAGCATATTCAAAGTAAAACTATGTAATTTCAGGAATAGGAAAAAGAACAACACCTGGAGGGATGGGGAGACTACCTGTGTAGGCTGAACTGTGAATGAAATTAGGGAATCTAAAAGGTGGATCTAAGAAGGAAATCCATTCCAAGCTTGCAAGATGTAAGAAATGCAAAGGCCTGGTAGGAGAAATGGAATGTGTTTTACTTTCTATCACTGAGCCCAAGATCTGGGCTAGTCTACCTGGAACAAAGAATATGAGAAAGGAAATAATGTGAAACTGGAGGCAAATTAGATGAGGCCTTAATGATCCATGGAAGGACAATTAAGTGAGACAAGGAAACAACTTGAGATGGCGATGATAATGATCAGATAAGTGCTTTAGGAACACTCTTTTGATGGTTTTGAGGATGATGAGTTGAGAGAAGAAGGACTGAAATCATGGAGACCAATTAGGAAATAGCAGTCTACGTCAGGAATCATGAACTAGCAAAGTAGGGTAGTGTCCTAGGCACTAGAGTAGTACCCAGATGTAACCCTTTTGTCAATGATAGTTGAGATGTTCTTTTGATTGGCGAAAAAGTATTTGAGTAATGCTGTTATCTTGTCTGATCAGTTGGGTTTCTAGAAAATGGCATTTATCAAATAGTTTATGGCAACATGATACGGTAAAAAAAAAAGTGTTAGCCTCTAAGCCAGAAAGTTCTGTGTCCAGGTCCTTACACTGACTCATACTGACCATATGACCTTGGACAAAACACTTCACTTCTCAGTGGTGTAAGAAATTCTATAAGACTATAAATTTCAGATAAAGTTCCTAAACTGCTTTGAGTGAGCAAGTTTCCTTCTCAGGGAGTTACCAATGCCAGTGAAATGGCAGGTTCAGCTCTTATAGCAAACCCTTTAGTAGCAGGGAGAGCACTTTATGTACATTATTGCACTTGATTTTTGTAACCATTGCCAGATAGTAAACCAATTACTATCATCCCCCAGTTTACTGATAAGGAAATTGAGCCTGAGACTTATTGAATGATTTACCCAAGTTCACATATTTATTGGGTGGCAGAATTAAGCCCAGGTCTTTAACTTATATGTGACTCCATAATAGGTGTTTTTTTTTCAGCAGATGAAGCTATTTTTAGGTGGTGAACTATGTTTTATTGTTGTTGTTGTTGTTGTTGTTTTCATTTAATCTACTCTCTCTATGTAAGATGGATTATCCTATTTAACATTTAGGGGTTCTTAGGAGGTGTCAGGTCTGGTATCCAGAAAACCGAAGGCCAAATCTGGCCCTAGCCATTAGCTATGTGACTCTGAGTAAATCCTTTAACCCCCTTAACTTTAGTTTTCTCATCTGTAAAATGAGCTAGAGTAAGAAATGGCAAACTGTGCCAGTATTTTTGCCAAGAAAACCTCAAATAGTGTCCCAAAGGGTGAGACACAACTGAAACTACCAAATATATTTAATGTATAACATAATATCTATTTTTAGGAGCAGGGTTGCAGAAGAAGGAAAGAGTGAGAAAAGAAGGCACTAGAAACATGCCCCATTACAATGGGTTTGTACGCATGCATGAATGAGAAGAAAGTATACCATTAAAAATACTCTTCAGGGACACAGATAATGAATATAATTGGTTTAATTAATGGGTGCTATGAACTTTGGGTACTATTTATATCATGAAATTATCGTTTTCCTCCCGATTGCATATACATGGGAGTAGTCAGCTAAAAAAATAGAAACTTACTTTCAAAAAGATTTAATTTGTGTCTTTAACAGTTTCTAATTTGGTAACAGAACAATATTAAAATACATTTTCTATGTTAGAAAGTCACCCATTGTTTCTTTGTAATTGAAGGAAACTTCTAGCTTGTTAAAACTGACTGTTAGATTATAATTACAAACATTGAACAGCAAATATAAGAGAATAACAACAAACAAAATATTAAAATGATTCCATTGTAAAATTCTAAGTATTATTCAGAAATCTGGACATTAGTGTGATGCTAGCCAGTAACAGGGATAAACTAGGGACTCTGTATAAATAAAGATGAATTGATCTAAATTATGAACATTGAGGAAAGAACATATGCTCACAATAAGTCTGTTGATACATCTTAGAAAAAGCAAGCAAAGCAAAGGTTTGATCCACAAATTTCTTGTTTGTTTGCTGCTGCTCTTTTTTCAGAGAAGGATTTTCTACAACCATTATTCTTTCCTTGAAGAAGTCAGACAATGTGTTTGTTTGACAGTTTTCCACTATTGACACTAGACTGAGGCTAAAAGCCAATGAACCATACCTCAGACCTATGTTGTATGTATAGAAAGGAGAGAGAAAAAAAGCATTGAAAAGAGGCATAGCAATTGAAAATTTTTGGCTCCCACCATCCATTTTGACTCATTAATACTTTAGAGAGAAATACTGGGAGTGTTGATGGGGTAGAGAGAGTGCAGAGAAACAATTGAGAAAAAAGGAAATATTTGGGTCTTAATTTGGTCTTAATTTGGGTCTAATCTGTGTTTTTCATGATTTCTCCATTCTGTTTGCACTTTTACTTTTTTTCTACCTTTAATTTGTTTTCCTTTTCAAATTCAAATTATTCATTATTTATTTGTGCTCATCATTTCCCTTCAAATACACTCAGGTATCCTCCCTCCCAATGACCCTCTTAACCTCATGAAATAGAACTCTCTTACTCTCTTCCCTTACAATTTTTTTTTTTTTTAGAAAGAGTAACGTCAACTCTCAGTGTGTATTTCTCCCATTGCAATTTAACTTCCATTCCCATCTTTCGATTGAAATCTCTCAGCTCAGGGTTACTAATGATTCTGTTATCTCTAAATCCAATGACTTTTTCAAAATTTTCATCTTTTTTTTTGTTTTTTACCAGACTGTAATTTTTGACAATACTAATTATTACCTCCTTCTTAGTATTTGTTTCCTCCCACTTCTCTGACAACACATTTGATTGGTTTTCTTTCAGTTATTCCTAGAGTAGAGAACTTGCAGCTTCAAGGCCACATATGGCCCTCTAGGTTCTCAAGTGTGGTCCTTTGACAGAATCCAAACAACACAGAGCCTTAATAAATAAGGCTCCATTTAATTCCATTTAATTTAATTAAATGAAATTAAATTTAATAATAAATAATAAACAAATAAATAAATAAATAAACCCTTAATAAAAAGATTTGTACTATAAAACTTGGACTCAGTCAAAAGACCATATGCAAGGATATAGGAGGCCATATGTGGCCTAGAAGTTTCAGGCTCCTGTAATATTAATGGGGGTTGAAGATGTTTCCTGTTTATTTGTAGGCCTCATATAGAACCCAACAAGAAAAGCTTGATTAGGGGAGGCTTGTTTTATCAAAAAGACCCACATCTTTTGTTACTTTGTAATTAGGCAATGGGTCATGAGGGTTGTGATGTCCTTTGATACTGAAGAATTGCATGTATACTCTGAGGTTAGCATTTTGCTTTGGGGCTCACTTATGGGAAGAATGCTTAGGTAATATAGCCAGATGAGACTCTGGGTAGCCATTAAGGGGACCCATGGCTTTGAAAACCCATATGTTGATCTTTCTTTCTCTGTAACTGAGTATGTATATAACGGTCAGACAGTTGGATCTGTCTGTTGATTTATGATGTGTGTATTATTTGGTCAGATGGTTATAAGCCCTGTCTGTTGGTCTTTGTGCTATTATTTCTGCTTCTTAATTTCTGTTTGTAATTTCTATTTGTATTTTTTTGAAGTACAAGATGCTGATTTTTTCCCTGGAACTTAAAGAATTTTACATATACACACACACATATATGTATATGTATATAAATGTATATGTATATATGAACGCATATATATATGTATGTATATATGTATGTGTATATATGTACATGTATGTATATGTGTATATATTTTATATACACATATGTATATATACATATATATACACGTGTGTTTGTGTGTGTGTAATTAAAGTAAGCTTCTTGACCCCTTTGAGTTGCTTGCTTTCTTTTAGAAAAGCAAATCAAAGAACCTGTGCTAGCAGCCCTCCTGTGTGCTGGTGTTATTGGTCTTACAGGCCCATTGCAGCTGCAAGTTGCATTGCTGTTACAATTCCCCATGCCTGAACTATTCTAAGCATTTCCTCTTACTCTCATTAACATCCCTTCTTTTTCCTGTTCTCTGAGCATGGGTATACACATCTTGAGTTAAGGCATCAATACCCCAGGAATCTTCGGTAATACTTTCCAGGTTCAGGCTCCACACTCCCTCCCTCTAATGGCTGGTCCTGCTCATTCCAAATAAAAATCCGATAAATATTCACCAGACTGCCTGTTTTTGTGCCCAGTACCATCTGGGTCACAATAGAAATTATTTTTTTCCATAGTCTTTGAATGCCCTTCTTTATTGTAAAGAGGTTCCTTAAAAATACTGCCCTGCTTTATTTAATTTTTTTCTTCTTCTGTGCCATTTCCTTGTTCTGAACTTTGATTTCTTGAACCTTATTGAATCTATAATGAAAGTAAGTTTAAGAATTGAACTAATGGGTGGCTAGGTGGCACAGTGAATAGAGCACTGGCCCTAGAGTCAGGAGGACCTGAGTTCAAATCTGGCCTCAGACACTTGACACACTTACTAGCCATGTGACCTTGGGCAAGTCACTTAACCCCAATTGCCCTCCAAAAAAAGCAAAAAAAAAAAGAATTGAACTGATGCTTATTTTATTTTTATTGAAACAAAGATAGTCATGTAGAAAGATGTCTGTTATTAAAGAGCATTAGAACCACCAAACATCCCATAACATATGAATAACTGAAGCTGCATCACACATATACATGCATTAATTCAGGCATCAGACTCTTTTTGTACAGCTATCATTGGCATGACAGATTAAAAATCATTGAACCTACATTGTGACTTATCATTAGAATTCAAATTATTCAGAAACACATGAACTGATTTTTCCTAAAAGTCTAAATAATACAAATTCTGTTTTATAGATCAGAGCAGATGGTTATTAAAAGTGAGGACAAGTTAAACTATTATTGAAACAAAGTAGCTACTTTTGTAAGAGTGTAGTGACAGATGTTAGTGACAGATAAGAACTGGGTTTTTTTTTTCCTCCCAGTTTGCTCCACACAAACTTTTAAATAATGTACACTTCAAGTTGAAATCATCATACATACCCTAACCCTAACCCAATTGAATTCTGAAAATAAGATTAGGCAAAATGGTTTTTTTTCCCATTTTTTAGTAGTTATTTCTCTTTTCTCTTTATTAATCCTAATTGTAGGGTAAATCAAGTGGAATAACATTATGGTGGAGCAATGCAGAGACATACACACATATATATGTAGATATATAGGATCTATTGTTATTTTTATTACTGTTATCAACATTATCATGTAAATGTAACTATGTATATGTTTATGCATGTATTGTGTGTATATATTATCCATTATTATTATTATTATTATTATCAATGTAACTTGATCATGGTTTCTTATGCCAAGCAAGTATAAAGTATCACTTAGGCCACTGAAAAAGACTAATGCATCTCTAAAATAAAAGTAACATTGTGAAAACGTTTTTTGGTTGGTTTGTTTTCAAATCTAAGACTATATATGTGTGTATACATGCATAATCTCAAGATTTAGAGTGGCATTTTGTTCACAAGAATCTAATGTTTTCACAGTCCATACTCCTATCTAAATAGAGATTCTTTTTATGAAAAAAAAATGTTTCTCCTCATTTTTGCTCATAAGTTTTTCAGTTATGGTTACCAACTATCATAACTAGGTCAAGACATCTCCTTGCTTTCCCTCAGCTACCTAGGTAAGTTTTCTAAACCTGACTTCCCAAATGAGAAACAGAATAAGGAGTGACAGGGAGTTGGCGGATGGCCTAAGTGGACTAACTACCTTGATGAAGAACAAAGTCAGCATAGGTCTGCCTATTAGAGTGATTAAATAGGGAAGTATTTTAAATGGCCATCGTATAGTTGGCATTTTAATGTGTGCCATAAACTGCTGCTGTCCAATATCTTGCCTTTTTGTTGAATTTTTTTGCTTACTCCCTAAAGAGATTTCTTCATAAAGGGCATGACTTTAGTCATTGAATAAAGAAATGGTTTCAAAGAATCCTTACTTATGAACTCTTTATTAAGAAGCAATGCACTCAATGTTGACCTTTGATTCCAGGGGAGAAGCCAGAACCCACAGGGATCCCAGGGAGAAAGGTCCTGATAGCCATTGCTACCTGCTTTATGGCTTCCCTAGGGCTGAGATGTGGGAGCTGCTCTACACATCCCTGTTGTGAGTTGATAGTCCCATTGGGAGTGAGGTAGTGCACCACAAGAGTACTATTAATCAACTGTAGCTCCTCTTCACTATTGCTTGACTGACTTTCCAATGATAACAACCAACATCGTCATATGCATTATCATTTATATAGCATTTTCAACTTTGCAAAGTGCTTTCAAAATACCGTGTCCTTCCTAAGGTCATGTTGCCTTATAGTTCTGTAGGTCCCCACTTTGTACCACTGCTCCAAATAAAGAAGTTGACGGAGAAGCACTGTGGGTCAGTAAACAGAACATTGACTCTAGAAATAAAGGAGCTGCATTCACATATCATCTCTGTCATTTGTTATCTTTGTAACTTTGGAAAGCTAGTTAATCATTCTATGCCTCAGTATCTTCAGTACAGAATGAATGTTTTAGACTAGTGTTTCTCAACCTTCCTAATGCCACAACCCTTTAATACAGGTCCTCATGTTGTAGTGACCCCCAACCATAAAATTATTTTTTTGCTACGTCATAACTATAATTTGGCTACTGTTATGAATCGTAATGTAAATATCTGATATGCAGGATGTATTCAAATTGAACATAACCCACAGGTTGAGAACTGCTGTTTTAGGCTATATAACCTCTAAGATTTCTAGCTCCAAGGTCCCGTGATATTGGCTTCTTTCTTTGAAGGGAACAATAGCAAATGTTTATAATAGGGGAGAAGTAGCAGGAGGAGAAATTTTAACTCCAGGAAATAACAATTAAAAAAAAAATCTCTCAGGGTTATTGTGAGGATAAAATTAGACAATATTTATAAAACACTTTACAAACCTTAAAACTCACTATAAATGCTACCTCTTTGTAGATTTATTTTCATAGGGATTAAGTCTAAAGGTGAGGGTTTTTGGGTTTTGTTTTTTTGTTTGTTTCGCTTGAATTGCATTTGCAGAATGTGAAGTCATGAAGGTGATATGGCAAAGAGATAAAGTAAATCAGAGTCAACTTAGGTATGTAGGAGCAGATGGTAAGGGTTGTATGTTACAAGAGGATAGAGATTTTTTTAAATGTTGTCAAAAGAGAGAGGAAAAGAAATAGAAGAGAGAAGACTGGTGGATCTAAGACATTGCAATGCAAAGGCTAAGAACAGCAGAGCCTGTGCTCCAGGCCAGAGAGAGATTAGAAGGGGACGACAGGATTTCCCTAGCCCCAGAGCCTAGTATACCAAGCAAGTGTGAGAGGTAGTCATGAATATGCATGCATTTGACCAGAAGCCAGAGGGTGGACTTGAGGTCCACATAGGAGTGGACATTCAGGATTAATTGGAAGAAATGAGAAGTTATGCCCAGAAGGGACTCTTTGATATTTTTAAATCTCAGCTGCCTCTTACATCAAACATGAATGTTTTAAGTAGATAAAACAACATGAAACTGTAACATGAGACACTTCAATTGTACCTGTATCCCTAAGCTCCTTCACAGTATGGTACATTTTAGTTGTGCACCAAACTGTTTATGCATGCTATATTTCAATGGATAATTAGGGAGGGATAAGGTAATTACGGCTGACATATTGTGTTTCAAGGTTTGCAAAGGACTTTAGTTGCACACATTAGCTTATTTATACCTTACAAATGATGGTAGGAGATTATACAGGCATTTTAAGTCTCATTTTACAGAGGAGAAAACTGATGCTCAGAGAGGTTAAGTGACTTGCTCATTGTCACAGGAAGTTTGGGAGGTAAGCTTTGAAACCACCAAATAAAAAAAAAGAACAAATGTGAGGATGAAAATTACTACCCTGGATGTGATTTTTTTATCAAAGAAATGCTCCATCCCCCCCTCTTTTTTGTTTTTTTTACCTTTGAGAAATAGCAATTCTAATGCTCTTTAGTTGGTTCAAGATGTGTAAGAGATACATACTAGTTCACTTTTAATATGTTGCAAGTGTCATAACAAGGAAGGGTTAGCTTGGTCCTTTCTGTTCTCCCCTCTCCCTTTTTGCTTCCTACCTGACTGAAGCTAGGAATACAAGATAGTATAACTTGAATATGACCTGCTACTTGTCTCTTCTAGAACTCAACAAGAGCTATGGCCCTGGAGTAGCAGAGGAAGTGAAAACACTAGGTAGAATTTCCACCAGGGAAGAACTACCCCTGAGTGAAGTTAATTAAAATTTACCTTACAGCAAGCCAATGGGGAAAAAAAAAAAGAGGAGCCGTTTGATTGGAGAATGATTAAAGAAATATGATAAATTCAGAGAAATATGGAAAGATTTAGGAACTTATCATGAAGTAAGGTGAATCAGGAAAATGAAATATAGAAAAATTTCAGTAAATTAAAGGGAAATTAAAATAAATCAGAATGACCAATCTAGATCTCATAGAAGAAATCTTCCTTTTATTGGAGAGGAAAAGGAGTATGACTGAAAAACTTTGCATGTATTCAGGCATTACTGCTGTGTTGGCTGGTTTTTGTTTATTTTTCTTCATTTGGGGAAGGCTTAAGGAAGAGATTTTAATATTTAAACAAAAGGCATCAATGAACGTAAAAAGCTGCTTGAAACCATATAATGGATATAGAGATTAGAAATCCTTGGATTGAGTTATGGTAACCCCATTTACCACTTTCTCTTACTATTCCTGATTCCATATGACCTTAAACTTAGGCCGTGGACCAATACAAACACAAATAATAAATATTCATGGAGATCTTATTTGGTGAATCAAAAACCCAAAGACTGGCAGAGAGGCTCCTGCTGACACAGCATAGCAAGCTGTTTGCGTCATGTTGGATTAAAGATCAGATTTGTTTCTTGGCCAACATCATGTCATGTTGAGTTATGCAAATTCCATCACAGAAGTATAAATACAATGCAGCAGGAACATTCCCTGGCATGGATGTCTTACCTGGTTTTCCCCTGAAACCAATCTGATGTCTTGCTACAAACTGTTTTTCCCTAGAGGATTGGATATAATGGTACCTGAGTTTCTAATTCTTTTTAAAAATATGTATTAGCATCCTCCTTTTTAAATAATGAGAATAATTTCTATAGAGAGATACAAATTTTAAAAAATTCTCATTCAATACAAAGGAATTAAAATTCATTAAAATAATTAGTTCATTATGGAAAATGATTAAGAATATTGATGACACTGTTAAGCAAAAAGGCCACTAGCACTCTCTGAATATCCAGATTTTGAAGGTCTATTAATGACTCCAATGTCCTTATGGGACAATGAAGACAAAAAGTAGATGAGTCAATGGGGACAGTTACAAGGATTTTGTTTTCCCTTCTGTCTACTTCTAGAAAGGTACACCACAGCAGCATGCCTTCCTCTCTGAAGATACTCCTTACCTATCTTATTTATCTTATATGTACTGATCTGTATATATTGTCTCTCTTATTAGAATGTAAGTTCTCTGAGGGAATGGATTTTTTTTCCCTGTATATCTCCAATACTTAGAGGTGAGTCTTTCATTTAGTAAGTACATAATAAATGTTTATTGATTGATTATAAAGTTGAATTTTGATGATACATGAACAGTAATTTAATAAAAAATACTCTGAAAGTGAAATGCTTGGAATTCTGCATTCCGCTGAATAAGGTTCATTTTGTATTTTTCTTTTCTTTCATAGGTTGCCAAGGCCAAATAATTTATCACCACTTGGCCAGCCTGGTAAGAAGTTAATTCATGTATAGCTGGCCCTCATTTCTGGCACTCAGAAAGTAAGCACAGTCAGTTATAGGGATCATATTCAAAGCTTAACCAGCATGGTAGAACCTGTAAGAAACGTCCAGCACTATTGGAATAGCCTTTGAGAACCTAAAGTTACCTCCTTGTCACAGTTAAATTATGAATCAGGATTTGTGGAGGGCTCTTTAATGCACCTCCTGTTTATTGGTAAAGCCTTGATTGTGACATGAATGATTAATTTTGGTCTTAATGAATCACAATCAGCATAGCTGAAATGCTGATGTATTAATTCACACTGATCTAGTGTGGATCTAGCTGAATTTAAGGGATCTAGCTGAAATTATGAAATCTGGCATTTCATACCATATCATATATAAATCAGGCATTGACAATCCATTTCTTCCTTACCAAAGCCCATAGGTGGAATAGACCCTATGTAATCTCAGGGGTATAGAAGCTGAATTATCTTACTCTGAAACCAAAATTCATTTCTTACTGTCTCTTTACACAATTGGACCAACTAAAACCTTCCTCTTACTTGTTTTGACTGTCCATAGAAACACAAACAGATTAGTGGAGTGTTCCATTCAGGCTATCTATGCTCTTTGAAACACACGATGAGGACGGTTTTTCTTTTTCCAAACTCTTCTAGGTAGGTCCCAGAGACAGCACACACATTTACACAGGGTCATAACAATTAGACATCAGAGAACAGTCTTGCATGGACTGTGTGTTGACTCAACTCATCCAGAATACTAAGTCAAGAGACTAGATCAAAATTGGGCCATTATTGCTACTACATTTTTGTAGCCTAATTTCATTGTCAAAGTGGATTTTTGTGAGCAGAAGTATTAGCTGATGAAAATATATTTGACCTTCATAGTCACGATAAATATACCTTACCTCCAAAGGCATGATGGCAACATTTTAACTATGAAACTGAAGGTTCCTGCTCCCTTATTTTCAATGTCACACAGAAGCTCTAATTTTACTTCTGATTTTGCTGAATGAAGTTACTTCTGTCTCTATTTACAATCTTGTTCTCAAATCTCTTTCCATTGACTCATATACTCGGTTTTCAAAATAGCTATAATTTCTGTTATATTATATTGGAAGAAATTTTCTTTAATACTGATATCAGGTAGCCCCTGTGGTACAATGACAAGAAGATGGTCCTTGTAGTCAAAGGTCCTAGATTCAATTCTTACCTCTGATTTTTTACAATCTGTATGACTTTGGGAAAGTAATTTCATCACTCAATCTTTGTTTCTTCGTCTGTAAAATGAGGAGGATAGGCACTGAGGTCCCTTCTAGCCCCACCTCTATAATCCTGTATAGGATGATATTCAATTACCTAAACAGATACCAAATTTCCAAGTAAAATGCAAAGTAAGTGACATTTGTCTTTGACATGGAACTACTTAACTTTATGCAACCCTCTTCCACCTACTAATCAGAAATGCTAAATCATCTCATGCTGCCCAAAGTCACCTGTTGCAGCCCTCTATCTAGAAGTACTATTTTTGAGTGCCTTAGGACATCAGATTATTTCCTCTTTTTACCCTCCGTACCTCTTATCCCCATATAAAACTCCCATTCCTTTCTCAGTGTGTTGATCTTAGCTAGAAGAAAAGCAATTAGGTACTATTAAACTATTTCATATGTAGATATCAATAACTGATAGGGATTACTACTCCAGGAGTGCTATATTTTTAACCCAAATTAATCTGTTATACATTCAAATGGGTTTTGGTGACCTTTTTAGGAATAGTGTTATTACCAAACAGAGCCTGTCAGGAAAAACAAACAAACAAAAAAAACAAAACAAGTCAGCTACTTGGCAGCCTACTTCTAAAAGTGCCCCCTTCTGCTTTTAATATGACCACTATCTCAAAGCATGATGTTTGAGCTCTATATTTTGGGGTGGGCTGTACTGTATGTCTAAGTAATATTCTTAAAAGCTCTTTCTCTAGGCCTGGCAATATTCTCAAGCAGCTTTGTAGTAATGACAGCACATCAACATTATAATGTAATCTCCTCCAAGTACAGGTGGTGAAGTTTATGGTTCTGCTCATCATCTCAATTATGATTAAATAGGTGATCACCATAGAAATGCAAGCCTGGCTATGCCTTCCATCCTCCTATGAGATACAACTGTTATTTCTTTACTCATTTATCTCTCTTATTTAGCAGCCCTGAGCTGTTCCAGGACATTTTTATGTCTCCTTCTCAATGTATTTTCTGCCTATTGCAAAACAAAGCTTTCAGGAAAAATATATATATATATATATATATATATATATATATATATATATATAAAATACTTGTCTTTTCAATAACAATTTTGTGGACAATTTCTTTGTAAGAATAATTTAAATTAAATTATAACTGAAATTCTCTGACTAGTCAGGTTACTCAGAAAATATTGTTTGTCCATAAATTCAAGAAGCATCTAAGTGGTGGCCAAGGATAGAATGATGGACTTGGAGTTAGGGATACCTCTGTTCAAATCTGACTTCAGACACTTACTAGATGTGACTCTGGGCAAGTCACTTAACCTCTGTCTGATTCAGTTTCCTCATCTGTAAAATGGGAATGATAATAATAGCACTTACCTCTCAGACTTTCTATACTGTAAGGATAAAATGAGTTGCATGAGGTAATATATGTAACTAAGTTTGAAAACATTAAAGTTTTATAGTTTTATAAAGTTTTTAAAGACACACACACAAATACACACACACATATATATCCTAGCTATCTACCAAGTAGCAGTGGTACTAGTATTATTAGAAGGTAGTAGTAATATATCACATGACTGAACAAATTCTATAATGTAGACTTTTAAAATTCCTCTATCTCTCTTTGTTACATGGATTATTTGGTACAATGGTTGGGACATCTTAAGGAGGTTGAAAAAATATATAAAGTACAGGTGTAAAATCAAAGATTTACAATGCAAGTCAATGTCAAGTGAAGTTAAGTGGAGAAGTGGGTTAAAGCACTCTCTTTCTCCTTCTGAAATCATTGGCTCACATCCACAGGGAAATCATTTAGTTTGCCATTTCCCCATGTGAATCATAATTCGAATCTGGCCCATTTAATTTTATAAAAATCCCATGCAACATTTGAGCTCCAATGAAACCTTCCATTAAAATACATACCCTCATTACTATACTTTTTAAAGATTTTAAAGGCAGTACTCAAATATACTGGCTAAATTGAAAGGCTTGGGGGGGGGAAGCTATGTAGCGACTGTTTTAATCAGGTCACTGTTAAGTCATTGACTTGTATTAAAAAATGAAGTGTAGCAAACGACAACAACAGCAGCCATGACAACCACGAAACTACTAAATCATCACCTCAGAGTCCCATTCTCCTTCAGGTAATTTTTTAAGTTAGTATTTTAAGTCATAAATATACTTTACAATTTATTTTATATAATACCATCATATTGAGAAAAGTATGAAATTATGTGATCATGTATGGATTTAGAATCCGAGGAGCCTAATTTCCCTTCGGGTACAAAGAAGGGGTGCTTACTCATAGACAAGTTGATTAAAACATTCTAGATTAATACTGTTTTTTTAAAAAGTTGATTCATGCATCAAATATCAAATCATAGTTGTCTGTCAAATAGGAAGAACACCCTGGGTGCCCTCATCCCCTGAAAACCAGTAAGAAAATCCAATTGCCCCTAAGCTATTGATGATCCAGATTCACACCTTGTTCTCTGATTGTTTTATCTCCCCCAGGGCCAGATTCTCTACTGTCTCTGTTCACACTTCTGGTCCTTTCCTTCATACCTTGTTCTGCTAGTTCATTCAGACTATATCCATGCGTTATAGACAAATCTTTTCAAAAACTAGTAAGATATTACTGATTAACCAGTGAGATATCCAGTCCAACATTATAAGACAAACCAGTGCTTGCAAAGCTATTTGGACTTTTTAAAAAGTATTTGAAATCCAGTGTTTAGCGTCTTGGATTACATATCTTACCTCAAGCGTTGTGACTGACTGTAACCTAGTAAAATGTCATAGGGATATTGAGAAGATCTGACATTGGGCTGGATCCAAACATATGGGTAAAATGTTCGCCTAGGTTTTATTCTTTTTGTGTCCTTACCTTCTCACATGACCATCTCAGACATTTTAGCTGTTGTCCCAAGCATTATTTGTGGAAAATTATACCTGTTAACTATCCTGCCAAGTTTGGGCAAAGAGAAACTATGATGTATTGGAAAGAAAAACTTTTTTTTTTTTGATTGACAACTCTGGGACAATTCCTTATAGTCCCTTAACTCTTCAAGCCTCCTTATTTATAGGTATTGTGAACTGTGTCAGTGGATGTGCCTAAGTTGAAAATTAAGAAAATCACAAATTCATAAAAACACATATTGACTAATATATCTATATCTACCTCATAACTTGTGAGTGGATATACTGATAGAAATAAATTTTATCTATAGATAAAGATATATGGATATGGATATTTATAGAGGTATGGATATCATTACAGGGATGTCACTAGATACATCAACTCAATCTCTCTCATTCTTTCTCTCTCCCTTTCCTTCCCTCTTCCTCTCTTTTCCTCTTTATATCTGTCTCTGTCTAATAGAAGAGATGGTCCTTGAACAGAAAACTGCGGATTCTGAGAGACAAAGATGAGTGGGAAATCCTTTCAGGAATGGGGCACTGCCAATGAAAAGGCATAGTGGTGGGAGAAGGATTGTACTGCATGAAGATTAGTAAAAAGAACAATTTGACCAGATCACAGTTTATATGGAGGGGAGCAATGTGTAATAAGACAAGTAGGTTGGAGTCATATTGTGAAGGATTATAAGCAACACCTAGAGATTCCATTTGATCTTGGAGGAAATAGGACATCTGTGGGGGGTGGGGAGGGTTGCACTTTAGGAAATCAGCTTGGTAGTTGGGTGAAGGATGGATTAGATTGAGGAGAGACTTAAGGCAGAGAGATAAGAAGTTATTGCAATTGTTGAGGCAAGAGGTGATGATGTTCTGAACAAGGGGGTGGCTATATGAGTGGAAAGAAGATAATGGATATAAAAAAGGTTGTCAAAGTAGAAATAACAAAATTTGACAACTGCGTACTTGTGGAGGAAGGTGGCATCTTTAATAGATGTCTGCTAGCATATTCTGTGTCTTCATCTTTCCATCTTACATAAATAATTACTTACATAAATAATCACTTCAGGAAACTAGAATGATTGAAGTTACATAATATTTACCTTCCCTTGATAACCAAAACAACTGTATTAGAATTACCTTAAGTAATTGCAACAGATCCCTTCAGGAAGCCCCTAACGTCTTCCAGAACTGAGCTGATACCTTCTTGTACATGATGATATTTCAGGGCTCTGGTCATGTGTATCTTTGTGTAACTAGGATAGACTGAAACAGATACATTTGAGCCAGTTGCTTAGTTACAACCATACCCTTGATTTAATTCCATATGCTTTTTCAAATAATCCCTAATAACAGAAAGGAAAAGTCATGTCTACTATATTATTTCACAGAAGTTGCTGTTTGTCCTTCATTCTCAAAGAGGACCATGGATCAGGGAGGTGATGCCACAACGTACAAGGGGATTAGGTTTAAGTGAGGGAGGGCTGTCCAAAGCCTCACTTCCTCCTGCAGAGCCATTTGGATCCAGTGGCCAGATATGGATCAAAACAACCTGAAATTACCCACGATGCAGTAGGAAACCTTGGCCTTTTCAAGCTAAGGTCTTTAACAGGTCTCACTTTGAACTGAGGCAGCACCATCCAGTGGTTAGAGCTTAATTAAAAAGAAAAAAAATAAATGAGGCAAAGAATGTCCAGTATTCTTAAAAAAAAAAAAATAGGGCCATATTCCACACCTAAAGTCACTGGAATTATTATTGCTAAAAGAGATTATGACCTTGGATAGAGGAGTGTTGAGATAGGAAAGAGCCAGGAAAACATGTTAATATGAACTATCTGCACTCTAGATCTCCCATTTACTTATATTATGTCTTTTGGTTATACTTCTAAGTACAGATAATCTGTAAAATAATTATTTTTCTCCCTGTGCTGAAATCTACCAAAGTAACTCAGTCTCTTAGATGTTTACACACTGGAGTATAATAATTGTTGAAATGCCATTTTAAGTCTCTTCATTTCTTTGAGATAGTAAAATAACTAAAGGAAAGCCTACTTTACATTGCTTTCTGAAGGACTTTTGCAAAGACATGATGTACATAGATTTGTCAAAAGAAGAATAATAAACCCTTAATAATTATATAACAAAATCCTACTTAAAACCACTGATACTAAAAGAAATTAAAATTAAAACAACTGAGATTTCACCTCATGCCACTCAAATTGAAAAAAAAAATGATGATAAAGAAAAAGTAAAATTTGAAAGTAGTAAAGGAAAATAAACACACTTGATGGAACTGTGTATTGCTCCAGCCATTTTGAGAGGAAAATTATGAATGAAATATTTCTAATTTTTACACCTTTTTTTGACATGTTGATAATATTAACAGAGATATATTTCAATGAGGACAAAGACACAAAGTTCTCATATATAGTGAACTATTCATAGAACTTATTGTGGTCATTTTTAAAAAGTAACCAAGCTGAAATGGATATTTGTTGGAAATAGCTTTAATGACAGCATTTTCTAAGTTCAGGTTCAGTTGGGAAAATAATTAAACCCTTGAGAGTCATTAAACACGTAACAAAAGAAGGTTTAATTTGTCCCAATGGAGCAAAGCTGTGCAACAATTATATAGAGAGACACTTAGACTTGATCCCTTTAATCTCCTGAAATGGGACTAGTTATCAAGGCATTATCAGGAGAAGGACACAGTAGCTTATGTGGTCTTTAGATATCTACCAAATGTGAAGAGTGGGCACAGTGTATGCCCTTAAGTGATCAGGAAACTATGTTAGGGAGACTAGAGAGGTCAGATCTAGGTCCTTGTTTTAAGTAAAACCTCCCCATCTTGTAGAAATAAGGTTGCTCAGAGAAATTCTGGTCCTGTAAAAGTATATCCTTTAAAGATGCAGAAGATGATTCCTAAGTTTTGACTATCCTGTCCTATTCTTGATCATACCTTCCGATGAAATTGCTACAGGGTGATTGCCTAATGATGACAGGACCTTCTTACATTCTCCCAAAATTGTTCAGCTCCCAAAGGAACTAAAAGCCTCTGCATCAGTTAACCTTTCCACTGATATATATGTTCAGTATTTTAAAAATTCATACATTTGTTCATATCCTTTATACTGCATTGCCTCATGATTTACTTCAAGCAGATCGTCATGAATTAAGTACCTATTATTTGTACAATGTCACTTTGAAACTAAGGATATGAAGGGGGGAATATGGCCTCATAGAACTGATATTCTATTGGAAGAAAATAGCATGTTCCCAGAGAAGCAAATAGAACATACCAAAAAAATATGCAAAATACATAGAAGGTAATTGTTTGTATGTTAGTGGTGGGGGAGGGGTGGCAGGGGGAAACTAACAACTGGTGAAACAGCAAAGTCTTCTGAGAAGATATTAGATGAGTTGAGGAGGGACTTCATTCTGGTCCTGGAGGTCAGTCTGTAAAAAGGAATGCATGTATTGAAAGATGGATATTGATTGGAATTTCTCTGTCTTTCATTTGCCACATACAGAAAAAAAAAATGTACACATATACATGTATACATAAGTGCCAAAGGTAAACTTCTTTATGGAACTTTTATGCTAAATTCCTTTATCTTTTGCTCCATCCAAATATAATTTTAAAAATCAACATCCTATTTAAATAGGATACGTGAATGAAGGGAAAAAAAAAAAAAACTTTTATTGCATACTTAGTATATTCTAAACACTGTGCTAAATGCCAGGGATACATATAAAAAAAATCTAGACTGTTCCTACTCTCAAGGAACTCACATTGTGATTGGGATATGCAACACTTATATTTTTTTCATTTGCTCTAAAAGGCCTTTGGTCTGACAATACACAGAAAACTCACTTAAGAATAACTCCTACACCATTGAGGAGCCATTGCTTTTCTGTTAAAATATAGTCAATTCATTTTTTGTTTATTTACTTTTTAACATTTTTTACAATTTAAATAGATTTTTTAAATTTTAAACATAAGAAATAAAATAAATATTTGCATAACAAAGTAAGAGGGAAAAAGGAGAATTGAACATGAAACTACAAATCTTAAGCTTGCTTTTCCTTTTAAATATATAGTAAAGTTATCATGTAACTTTCTTTTTTCCCTTCTCCCCTCCCAGAAATGGCCACCATTACACATGCACACACAAACACGCATGTACATCTAGATTCTTTAGTTTCTTTCTCAATGAAAATATTCCTGGTGTTTAGGTGTGAATCTTTTGTGCAGTCTACATATGCTCGGTCTGTCTCATCCTTTATATCTGAACCATATTTTGCAATCAATATTTTTCTCTCTTTACCTTGTACCCACATTGGCACTGAAGTCAATCAAAGTATATTGTCCTAATTTAGAGTCAATAATTCTTTGTACAATTTTTGGATCTTTTGCTTTATCCTTTGTGATGATGGTGTTTTATGATGAATTATGACCCCATTTTGAGGTTTTCTTGGCAAAGATACTGGAGTTGTTTTCCTTTTTTCTTCTCCAGCTCATTTTATAGATGAGGAAACTGAAGGTAAACAGGGTTAAAGGTGCTGCCCAGGGTGACACAGCTAATGTTTGCGGCTGTATTTCAACTCTTCATTATTGACTCTACATCCAGCACTCTATCCACTGAGCCACCCAGCTGCTCTTTAGATGTTGATAGACAATCTGTAATTGTTCTCATGGTGGTCTAGTCCTTTTATAGTTACTTATCACTAATGCTCCAATGTGAGATGACCAAATACCAAGTATATCTCTGGACCTAGAACTAGAGGTCCATTACAGTCAATTATTTTAATTCTTGTAGCTTATTTTTCTCCAAGATTAATTGATGTTCTAGTTGAGATTCATAGGTATCTTTTTCTCCCTTTTTTTGTGTTTATGAAAAAGTTATCCTAAACTTTGATGAGTACACTACATAGACATCCTTGGATTGCATGACACTTGTTTGGTTATATTTATTATTACCATATCCCAACAGTAATGGCCAAGATAATTCTTAGAAAGCCATTTTCCTGAAAATTATGTGGTCAATTTACCTGAAAAAAAATACAATTTACTCCCAAATTGAAACTTTAAATGGATTGTTGTCATGTTCCTATTTATTGTAGATTAGGTAAATCATAGCATTGTATGACTGAGGGCTGGAAAAGGCCTGAGAGATCATGTTGTTCAACCCTCTCATTTTACTGATGACAGATCTATCCTTATTTCTTGTTAAATAAACAACTAAACATTATAAAATATACTCATGTTTACAGTCCATGGATAAGTTAGATTATGGTAGAGCACCATATGAATTAATACCAATTTACTTGGTCATTTATAGAATGTTATCTTATTTAGACTGTTTCTCTAGCATCATTTCAATGGAGGAAAAGACAGTAAGAGAATGGTAAGTTAACAAGGACATATAGAAAGCAGAGAGCAATAAAAGGGATACTTAAATCATTCTCATAATGAAAGGACTTTATTTTTACTGAAAGGCCCAGATAGTCACAGTCTGAGTGGAAAGAAAGTGTAAAGCCAGGCAGACAGATGTGCTCAACATTTATCATGAAATATTGTTGTTCTGCTTATATCATCAGAATGGTCATTTTGTCAGTAACAATGCATCATATTCAGACAGTCTGGGGAGAAAAAAATGAACTTTCCCCTTAATATTTATTATTAACTAAAGAACTTATTACCTTATCTTGGACACTTCTGATCTATTCAAGATAAGTATATGGTTAAGGACTCTATACAGATGTGCTCTGGTGGAAGATGTATATTTTACGCTAAAGTATCACCTCCACTGTACAATGCATCAGACTGCTTCATGGTCTTCAGCCATCTGTGCAAATCTCTCTCAGTATGACTAATACCAAACACTGACAGTGCCACAAAGATAATGGAGAATCTGCTCAAGAGACAGATATTCTGAATCACAATAATGCCTTATGGGTCATTTATTTAATTTAATTTAACAGCAACTACAAAAATAGTGCCCAATGTGTGCTAGGCCCTGCAGACACAAGGATGGTCTGATTTTTCTTGAACCTGTAACACCCATAAATAACAACAGAATATATTAAGAAATTTCAGTTCTAATATTTAGAATGTCCTAGAATTAACTTTTCTATTATAGTTGTGGACTTAATATTCCTTTTACATCCTTTCCATTTTTTTTTTAACCAACTGACCTGATAGTTCTTTGCTATTTATGACATTCTTCTTCCTTCCACAACTGTGCATAACAAGTCACATGTGGATGGCATAAAGGGAGGCTAGTAAATGACAACTGGTGCTGAAAAGCAATATGCCAGAATGGGGGTTTGAGCTGATAACATAAGAAGAAAATCACAGCTCCTATGGGATACCTTAGAACTCTGAAGGGAAATGGGTCAGTAGCCTGCCTGGGGACTGGACTTTCAAGTGGAGCTGGAATTGGAAGAGAAATCTTAGAGCACATACATGGGTCACCCTGGAATATTCCTACTTGTTTACACCTACTTCTTGGATTTCCTTACTGATATAAGTGCAGATTTCATTGCATAAACTAAGCCTTTCCTGATTGTCCAAGTCATTAAATCTTTCTCCCTCTAGAAATGACTTTGCAGTGTTGGAGTGCTCTTTATAGACTTCATGTTTGTTTTTGTTGTTTCCTTATTAATGTTGTAGCACCCTCCCCTCCACTAGAATTTAGGCTTCCTAAGGGCAGGGACTCTTTTTCAAGTTTTGGGTGATTTTGTTTATTCGGATTCATAGTTTCCAACACATAACAAATGCTTAAAAAAGTGTTTTTGGAATTACATATTTCTGAAGGAAATGTTTGTATCCTACAACGGAGAAAAAGAGAACAGAGTACATTCACTCTAATCTACCCATCCCCTAATTCAGTGGAGCACACATAGAATTTCCTATGACTTGTACCTCCAACACACATACTCCATGATTAACTCAGCTCCAAGCACTTTCAGCTATGGTACTAGACAGCGGAATCAAAGGTTCAAAGTTAGCATCATGATTGAGACAGTAACAGCTGGCACAACAAAATCAGTTAAGCAAGATTTTGATCTGTCCTGAGATGTATCTTCAAAGATTATCGCATTATTCATTCCATAAGCATCTGTTAAAGACTTACTTTGTGTCAGGTATTATGCCAAATTTTGGGGATCCTGAAGAAAGAAGGAACTTTTAGGCAAAAAACCTGAATAGTTTAGCACAGAGGTGGGTATCCCGCAGCCTCCAGACAGCAGGTAGCCCTCTAGGCCCTCAGATGCAGCCCCTTGACGGAACCCAAACTAAATTTATTATGTGAAGTTTGATCTCAGTCAAAGGGCTACACTTGAGGACTCAGACAGACACATGTGGCTTTGAGCCCACAGGTTCCACATTCCTAGTTTAGGAGTTAAATGCTAGCTCACTCTCTCTACCTTCTTTTCTTTTATTTTTTTTAAATTAATTAATTTATTTTTAGTTTTCAACATTCACTTCCATAAGTTTTAAATTTTCTCCCCCTTCTTCTCCTCCCTCCTCCCCAAGAAAGCATGCAACTAGGCTCTACATATTCATCCTTATCAAACATATTTTCGTATTAGTCACGTTGCACAGAAGTGGAATGAAGGGAGAAACCATGAGAGAAAAAAAAAGCAAAACAAACACAATGAAAAAAGAAAATAGTCTGCTTCACTTTGCATTCATAGGCCATAGTTCTTTCTCTGGATGTGAAGGGCATTTTCCATCATGATTCCTATGAAATTCTTTTAGGACCTTGCATTGCTGAGAAGGGCTACATTTATCAAAGTCAGTCATCATACACTGTGACTGTTACTACATGCAATGTTTTCTGGTTCTGCTGACTTCATTCAGAATCGGTTCATGTAAGTCTTTCCAGATTTTTCTGAAGTACCCCTATTAATCATTTCTTATAGCACAATAGAATTTCATGGCATTAATATACCACAACTTGTTTAGCCATTCCTCAATTGATAGGCATTCCCTCAGTTTCCAGTTTCTGGCCACCACAAAGATAGCTGCTATAAATATTTGTGTACATCTGAATCCTTTTTCCCTTTTTATGATCTCTTTGGGATACAGTCCTAGAAATGGTATTGCTGGGTCAAAAGGCATGCGTGTTTTTATAGCCCTTTGGGCATAATTACAAATTGCTCTCCAGAATGTTCAGATCAGTTCACAACTCTACCAACGAAACACTAGTGTAAAAATTTTTTGACATGTTCTTCAATATTTATCATTTTCTTGTTTTGTCATGTCAGTCCATCTGATAGGTGTGATGTGATACCTAAGAGTTGTTTCGATTGGCGTTTCTCTAATCAACAGTGATTTAGAGCATTTTTTCATATGACAACAGATAACTTTAATTTCTTCCTCTGAAAATTGTCTATTCATATCCTTTGACCATTTATCAGTTGGGGAATGAATTGTATTGTTATGAATCTGACTCAATTCTCTATATATTTTAGAAATGAGGTCTTTATCAGAGACACTAGTTGTAAAAATTCTTTCCCAGTTCTCTGTTTCCCTCCTAATCTTGGTTGCATTGGCTTTGTTTGTGAAAAAGAAAATTAAATTTAGTGTAATCAAAATTATCCATTTTGCATTTCATAATTTTCTCTCTCTTGTTTGTTCATAAATTCCTTCATTCTCTGTAAATCTGACAGATAAACTATTCCTTGCTCCCCTAATTTGTTTATAGTATCAGTCTTTGCATTTAAATTGTGTATCCATTGGGACTTCATTTTGGTACACAGTGTCAGATGTTGGTCTATGCCCAATTTCTGCCATACTATTTTCCAGTTTTCCCAGCAAATTTTTCTCAAAAAGTGAGTTCTTATCCCAGAAGCTGGAGTCTTTTGGGTTTAACAAGCAGTAGATTTCTATAGACATTGACTGCTGTGTTTTGTGTAGCTTATGTATTCCAATGATATACCCCTTTATTTCTTAGCCAGTAATCATGTGGTTTTGATGATTGCTGCTTTATAATCCAATTTAAGATCTGGCGTAGATAGGCCACCTTCCCAAGCATTTATTTTCATTAATTCCCTTGATATTCTGGACTTTTTGTTCTTACAGATGAATTTTGATATTAATTTTTTCTAATTCTGTAAAATATTTTTTGGTAATTTGATTGGTGTGACAATGAATAAATAAATTAATTTAGGTAGAATTGCCATTTTTATTATATTGGTTCAGTTTACCCTTAAACAACTGATGTTTTTACAGTTATTTAGATTTCACTTTATTTGTGTGAAAAGTGTTTTCTAATTGTGTTCATATAATTCCTGGGTTTGTTTTGGTAGGCAGACTCCCTAATATTTTATAATATCTCCAGTAAATTTAGATGAAATTTCTCTTTTTATCTCTTGCTGTTGTACTTTCTTAGTAATACGTTAAAATGTTGATGATTTCAGTGTTTTTTTTTTTATATCCTACAACTTTGCTAAAGTTGTTTATTATTTCAAGTAATTTTTTACTTGATTCTCATGGATTTCCGAATTATATCATCATATCATCTGCAAAGAGTGAAAACTTAGTTTATTCTTTACCTATTCTAAGTCCTTCCATTTCTTTTTATTCTCTTTCTTTTTTTTGGAGGGGGAAGGGCAGGGCAATTGGGGTTAAGAGACTTGCCCAAGTTCACGCAGCTAGTAAACGTTAAGTGTCTCAGACCAAATTTGAACTCAGGTCCTCCTGACTCCAGGGCCCGTGTTCTATTAACTGCACCATCTAGCCACCCCTCTTTTTCTTCTCTTATTTCTACAGCTAATCTTTCTAGTACCATATTGAATAACAGTGGTGATAATGGAAATCCTTGTTTCATCCCTGATCTTATTTGAAAATCATCTAGCTTATCCATTACATAAAATGCTTGCTGATGGTTTTAGGTACATGCTACTTATCATTTTAAGGAAGGCTCCATTTATCCCTATGCTCTCTAGTGTTTTTACAATGAATGATTATTACCTTTTATAGTCAAAAGGTTTTTATTTTTCTGCATCTATTGAGATAGTCATATGGTTTCTACTACTTTTGTTGATACAATCATTTATGCTGATAGTTTTCCTAATATTGAACCAACCCTCAATTCCTGAAATAAATCCTACTTGATCAAAGTATATTATTTTCATTGTATGTTGCTGTAATCTTTTTGCTAATATTTTATTTAAAATTTTTGCATCTATGTTCAGTAGGGAAATTGGTCTATAATTTTCTTTCTTTGTTTTGACTCTTCCTGGTCTAGGTATTAGTACCACATTTGTATCATAAAAAGAATTTGGTAGGACTCCTTTTATTTGTCAGTTTTCTCAAATAGTTTGTGTAGTATTGGAATTAATTGTTCTTTTAATTTTTCATAGAATTCATTTGCAAATCCATGTGACCCTGGAGATTTTTTTCCTTGGGAATTCATTGACAGCCTGTTCAATTTCTTCTTCTAAGATTGGGTTATTTAAGCATTTTACTTCCTCTTCTGTTAATCTAGACAATTTATTTTTTTGCAAATATTCATCCATTTCACTAAGATTGTCAAATTTATGGGCATGCATTTGGGCAAAATAATTTCTAATTATTGTTTTAATTTCTTCTTCATTGTTGGTGAAGTCACCCTTTTCATTTTTTAATACTGGTAATTTGGCTTTCTTCTTTCTTTTTTTTCTAAATCAAATTAACCAAAGGTTTATCTATTTTATTATTTTTTTCATAAAAAAATTTCAAGGTGGAAATTACATACTCGGGTATAGAAACCTAACTAATCCTATAGGGAGTAGGAAGGGAAAGGGGAACAAAAAGGGAGGGAAATGAATAGAATATAAGAATGATTATTCTTATATTCTAAGAAGCAATTCAAATATCATGGAACTACAGCCCTCAGTCTTATTTATTAGTTCATTAATTCTCATGATTTCAATGTTATTAATCTCTTCTTTGGTTTTCAATATTTCCAAATAAGTATTTAATTAGGAATTTTCAATTTGTTCTTTTTCTAGCCTTTTCATTTGCATGCCCTATTCATGGATGTCCTCTTTCTCTATTTGATTCATATAAGCATTTCCGAGATATAAAACCTCCCCTGACAAGTGCTTTTGCTGCATCCCATAAGTTTTGATATGTTGTCTCATTATTGTCTCCTTAAATTTTGTTATTGATTGTTTCTATGATTTGGGGTTTGATCCACTCATTCCTTAGGATTAGATGATTTAATTTCCTATTCATTTTTAGTCTATCTTTCCATGGTCATTTATTACATATAATTCTCATTGCACCATGATCTGAAAAGGATACTTTTAATATTTCTGCCTTTCTTCCTTGGATTGTCAGGTTTTAAAACCTAGTGCATTGTCTATTTTTGTGAATGTGCCACACATCACTGAGAAAATATATGTTTCTTTCTGTCTCCATTCAATTTTCTCCAAAGGTCTACCATATCTATGTTTTATAAAATCTATTCACCTTCTTAACTTCCTTATTGTTTCTTTTGAAATAAGATTTATCAAGTTCCGAGGGGAGAAGAGGGAATTGAGGTTCCCCACTAGTATAGTTATGCTTGCTGTCTTCCTAAAATTCCCTTAACTTCTCCTCTAACTATGTGGATGTTATACAGCACTTGATGCATATATGTTTATTAACGATATTATTTCTTTGTCTCTGGTGACTTTTAGTAGGATATAGTTTCCTTTCTTGTCCTTTTATTAGACCTATTTTTGCTTTTGCTTTGTCTGAGATTAGGATTGCCACACCTCCTTTTTTTTTTTTTTCTGTTTCAGGCAAAGCATAATGTATTCTACTCCAGACTTTTACTTTTACCTTGGTGTATCCCCCTACTTCAAACGTGTTTCCTGTAAACAATATATTGTAGGATTATGTTTTTTTAATGCTTTCTGTTATCTGCTTCTGTTTTATGGGAGAGTTCATCCCATACATATTCACAGTTATGATTATTGTCTGTGCCTTTCTCCCCATCCTCACACCCCCATTTACAGTTTTATTTCTCCCTTTTTTCTTTTTTCCCTCCTCAAAAGAGTTTTGCTTTTTACCACCACATTCCTCAATCATTCTTATATTCTATTCGTTTCCCTCCCTTTTTGTTCCCCTTTCCCTTCCTACTCCCTATAGGATTAGTTAGGTTTCTATACCCGAGTATGTAATTTCCACCTTGAACAAAATTCAAGGAGAGTAAATTTCAAACACTGCTCACCTCCCTCCTGTCTTTCCCAATACTATAATTGATTTTGTGCATCTTCATGTGCTATATTTTACCCCTTTTTGCCTCCTCCTTTCCTCTTCTCTTATTACAATCTGTTTGTACCACTCAATTAGGCTTTTTATCATTACTTCAGCTTGTTTATGGCCACACCCTCTATCTATGTATATCACTTTAAATGTCCTAATAAAGTTAAAATTCTCAAGATTTACAAGTATCATCTTCCCATGTAGTGATGTAAACCATTTGCCTTTATTGAGTAGCATGTTGTTGTTGTTTTCTTTCCTGTTTAATCTTTTTATGCATCTCTTGAGTCTTGTATTTGAAGCACAAATTTTCATTGAGCTCTGGTCTTTTCATCAGGAAGCTCTGGAAGTTTCTCTTTCATTGAATATCCATCTCCTTGACTGAAAGATTATGCTCAATTTTGTTAGGTAGTTGATCCTTGGTTGTAATACAAAGCTCCTTTGCCTTACAAAATATCATAATCCAAGCCTTCTGATCTTTTAATGTAGAAACTGCAAGGTCTTACTTGATCCTGGCTGTAGTTCCATGATATTTGAATTGCTTCTTTCTGGCTGCTTACACACCTCACACTGCAAGCTCCCATTTTGTCAATTGTAATTTTAAAGGAATTGTTCAATTTTTCTTCTATGTCTCTAATTGGACTTTTAAAATCCTTCTTGAGCTCTTCCAAGAATACATTTTGGACTTGACATCTATTCTTAGTTCCCTTTGATGTTTCAGATTTGGGTATAGTGACAATACTCTCCTCTTCTGAATTTGTATATTTATCTTAGTCTCTGTAGTAAGAATCTCTGCTCTTTGCTTTTCTAAGTTGCTTTTTGCTCATTGTGTTTGCCTTTTTCCTGGCTTTTAAATTAATTGAATCTCTGCTTCTAGGGCACAGAGGCTCTGTCTAATACTTCTTGTGCTGGGGACTAGGGGACTGGTTATTGACTTTGTATGCTGAGGCCTCCACTTCTGGCAGCTGGAAGCTCTATGATATTGTAGCTTGCCTGGTGCAGAGCTGGAGTTGGTTGGTGTGTGGCAAGGCCAGGTGAGGTCTTTCTGCATTTCCCTGGAGTTACTCTGGAGCTTGCAGTGTGAGGTGTGGAGGAGTGGTCTGGCTGCTGGTGGTCTCCCCCTTCCTGAAGGTTGTGCTAGAGCATAATTTGACTCAGCTGCTTGATGACTGCCCATGGTGCAGGTGGTGGTTCTCTGAGCTTGTGTCTGTCAATTCCCCTGACTGTGCAAAGGCACATGGGGGATCCTGGTGTTGGCACTTGCTGATTCCACCATCCTAAGGGTTCAGGATCTTCTCCTGGTTTGCTGAGGTGGGGCTTGCTGTTGGCTTGCTGGGTGACTCCTGCACTGTACTGGTTTCCTCCAGTCGCATCAAGAGGGACCTTTCCTGTTAATCTCCTTTGTCTCTCAAGCTAAAAAAATTGCTGCACCCTGTCTTTCTGCTGGATCCCCTGCCCCAGGATTTTTTCCTGAGATAGGATTTTCTGGCTTCTTCAAGGTCAGTAAAGGAGAGTGAGAACAACTTGCTACTTACTCCATCATCTTGATTCCTGGAAGTACTCTTCTTCTGCTGCTGTCTACTTTGGGCATCCTCTAACTAAGGAATCAAGATTATAAAACCATAGATTCGTAGCTAGAAGAAACCTAAGTACCATTCTCAATACCAACAATGCTTTAGGAAAGCCCAAGCATTGTTTGACTTCAGTTTCTTCTCTTTCACCACTTCCTTCACAGGCTCATCCCTAGTCCTGTCTTGCTTCCTAGTTTTTTCCTTTTCTTCTACCCCTCAGCCAATTATTTAGTTATAGAACAATTTCACACTTTGCCATTCTTCTTGGTGGGTGTTAACCTACCCTCTTGGCCCTATCCCTCATTTCTCTAATTTTCCAGATCACTACTCCCTGGTGTTTATTTTTTGTTTATTTGTTTTTATCCCACATAGAATGCAAATTGTCTTTAAGTAGGGACTATTTTTGCATTTAAATGTGTATTCCCCAAGCATAAAAGAATTTCCACCCAGAGTGAGAGGTTAAGAAATTCTTCCATGAGTGCAATTCCCCTCATTTTATACATGATGAAACTGAACACAGAAGCAATTGAGTGATTTACTTCAAAGACTACAGCTATAAGGTGTCTGAGGTGGGATTTGAATCCAGGTCTTTTTTGCTCCAAGTCCAGGACTCTATGGAGTGCATCATACCACTGACTCATGTGCTACACAAACTGGTTGTGTGTTGAAGAGGCCCCACTTTCCATTCATTTATTTCTGTTTCCAGATACTATATGATCTACTCATTAAAGTTCCTTCCAAATCTGGCCTCCCATTGACTTTTCCAACCTTATATTCAAATATTCTCCTATCTGAAGCCTCTTCTATAGGCAAATCAGTACATTCCCCACCCCTAAATTGCCTGTACTTTTCTCCTTCGATGACCTTTCTTTGCTAGTCCCTTCTATATAACCCTTTACCTTATTTTCTGTTCAATCTGGAATATCAATGCTTAAACGTCCTTTAAAAGCCCAGTTCAAATATCATCTCTTGTATGATGAACATTATTAAATTCCCGTTGATTTAACTCAGCATATAGTAAGTGCTTGTTGATTGAATGAATGGATTAACCAAACACACACACACACACACACACACACACACACACACACACACATGAAAAAGGGAAAATTTTATTATAATAGTGCTTCAAGGTTGGGTTCACAAAGAGTTAGATACAACTTCAACAACAACAATTTAATTGTTGTGAGTATATCCTCCATGTAAAAGAGCTCAAGCTTCTCTATTCTTTACGGTTTAATCATTGGAAATTTCTGAAATTAAAAGATATTAACACACTGAAGTTTATCTAGTAGTAAGAGTCTCCACGCTTAGCAAGGATGATCTTCAAATCATGGGTACCAAAGGACTGATAGCTATTGTCAGAGCGTGTGAGACACTGACAAAGCCATTGATAAAACCTTAGAAAACTAGTGGACAATCTCTAATTTACAGTGAGGTTTTGTCAATGAATTTGGCTTTCATCTTATAAATTATGGTGGACTATAATATTATGGATATCCAAGTTCATCAAGTTTGAGAATCTAAGAAAAATAAAATCACACGCAATTTTGTTAATTTTTAATATACAATATTGACGGCCACACACACATATATTGTAAATACACACACACACACAAAACATAATATAAGAAACTCTTTAAAACTGGGCATATGTTAAATATGTATACATAGAGAAGTTACCTAGTTTAAAAGCAGCCATCTGCATTCTTCAAAGATGTTCTGGTGAGTATATGATTTAAATATTTCCTTGCACTTTTGATTAAGATCTATTAAGACAAATTAAAGCCCCCTGGAAAAGTCATCTACCTTTTCAGTTGTCATCATTTATTGTTTCAAAGTAAATTCAATATATATTTCTTTTTTTTTTTTCTCATGAGTCATTCCAAGTATTTCCCATGTAGATTTTATTGTTGTTTTTCCATCACTATAGGAAATTTTGTGTGTGCTTTTTTTTTTTTGTGGGGTTTAAGGCTAATGATGGCATATTTAATGTATAACACTCATCATTCCCCTTCTATTTTAGAATGAGACATCAGGCAGGGAGAAAGACATTTAGAAATTTATTTAATTTTATAATACTAAAATTAATTGGAAATGTTCATGCCATGAATGCATATTATGGTGTATAAGAAATTTTTTGGAGGTCCATTTGTGAATTTACAGGGAGAAATTTGCAAAATTTAAGCTCCCTCCATTTAGGCAGATTGCAGTCGGCTAGGTGGTACAGTGGAAAGAGTTCTGGGCCTGAAGTCAAGAAAACTCAAATTTCAGAGTTTAAATCCATCATCAGACACTGACTAGCTGTGTGACCCTCAGCAAGTCACTTAACCCTGTTTGCCATAGTCATGATAGATAAGATATGAAATAGATCTCATAGATGAGAATCTATAAAATGTTCTTGCAAAGGCAATGGCAAACCACTCCAGTATCTTTGCAAGAAAACTCTAAAAGGGGTCACGAAGTGTCTAATAGAACTGATAAAAAAGGCTGAACAAAAAAAGCTCTGACCTCATCTGAAATTTACAGTTTCAGAAAGTTTCTTGGGGCCACTTGGATGTTTTTGATACCTTTCAATGACACCAAGAGGCCTGTGGACATCTTTAGGTTCTCAAGGAGTTATGTCCTGATTGTTTAGATATATTGTTTTATTACTTTACCACAACGAAGTATAAGTTTCAGAATTCTCTAAACTTTTTCACAAAAATGTCCATTGAGTTGCTCTCTTGCCCACCTAAAAGTTCTTATTATCCTTTTCTTGAAGTTGATGTTTTGTTTTGTTTTGGTTTTTTGGTACCAAGAACACTCGGCCAGGATATGTCAGAGATAGGAAAAATTTTTTGCCTCCAAGGCTAACCATTCATCTACTACAAACACTGCCTTAAAAAGGTAGACAAAACAAAATAAGAAAACACAAAGAATTTAGTATTTAAGTTTATCAGTAGTCTGGAAAAAAATAGTCACCTATTACTAGTAATAATGAACATATTTATCTGTAGAAAATACCTCCATTAAAAAAAAAAGTTTTAATTTTGGGGGGGAGAGAATAGGATGAGGATAAATATAAATAAATATTCTCTTTAAAAGACAAGTTATATTTCTCAACTTTTCTGCTACCAACAGAACCAAGATAAATATAATTTAATAAATTTGTAATTATGATTTTTCCTGGATATCTCCAGTACAAATTGTTGTCATTTGAACAGGGCTCCCTTCACCAAAGACTTCATATCTCACACTCAAAGCAACACCATCTGAATTTCATTTTTTACATAGAACAGTGCTGAGTGCCTTGCACACAGTTTTCTGTTTTTATAGCCCCAGAGGAAATAAGGAAGGCCTGCTGAAAATTGCCTTTTTTTTTCCTCTTGGCAGCAGTAATTTCCCATTTGCAAATCACAAGGCTCTCTGGGAAGGGGGTGAAAGGAAAGAAAGTTATTTTTTTTTAAATTTGATTGCATTGTCCATTAATGTCTTCATGAAACTTAAGACAAAGTAAATAATGTGTCACTAATAATATCTGTCTTCCTACTAATGACTCTTGTAATACTTCTAGAATAATTTTAGACATTACTTATTGTGATTTGGAGCATTTAATTAATTCACAACTCTCCATGTGAGATTGCTTGTTATATTTCACAGAAAAGGAATTGTTGTGTCTAACTAGCAATTAAATATTATTTTTATATACCTTGAATATCATGAAAATTTGTAGATGTATTCCTCTTGTGTCTCCGTGTATTGCAAATTTAGTAAAACTGGCTGGGAAAAAAATATGGCTGCATGATCAATTCTAACTGATAATATATAAAGTGAAAGTCTTACAACTTAAGGCATCCTTTATTTCATTCAGAATTTCCCTGTGGAGCAGTTCTTATTATAATTAAAAACTTCCACTGTTGCTTGGTTTAAGGACAATATACAAGTAAGCTATGTGTATTCAATAAAGGAAGTCTAGTTTTTTAATTAACACATGAGTAGGATCCTCCTTGCTGCATAGATATAATAATGATAATATCTATGTCTATACATTGAATACTTTACCTTCCATTATAACTTGTTATTCTACTCTACCAAAACTTTTTTTTCCTTTTTCACAGTAACTGAGATATTTTAATTCACAGAATCTCCGAATTGCAGAGATTAAGGGAACCTCAGAGGTCATATTGCCTTATCTTTGACTCAACAAGAATGCTTGTGAGGAAATCGAAGTTAAGTGACTTCTCCAGGTTCACTCACCTAGTAAATGCCAAGTGTCTGAAGAAGAATTTGAATTCAGGACCTCCTGACTCCATTGCCTGTGCTCTGTCCACTGTGCCACCTAGCTGTCCTTGTTTCTTTTTTAACATCCTCTCCTTCTAATTACCTTGTTACTTTTATCTCTTTGGAACTTTAATCCACTTCTAATTTTACTCCCTGCAACCAAGCAGATTAAGTGTAACTTTTCTACCACATAACGGACATTCAATTAGTTAAAAACACTGCCATGATTCCCACCACCCCCCCCCCCCCAAGTCCTTACCAAACAGCGACATCAACTTAGCACTTTTGAAGACATGGAAAAAAATATATATATATCCGTGTTTGATGAGCTGAATTTTTGTCTTTAGATTATTCTTGATGCTTTTGCATACTAGGTAAAGTAAAATGTTTTCAGTATTCACCTCTCAGAACACCAAAAATAGAATTCTTATGATCATGTTTGTACATAATGAACCACATTCCCTTTTTCATGCCCAATTTCCCTCTATATGTTAACAATACATATTTAGAAAACTGTTGTAAAAAGACAATTCTCTCTCCAAATGCCTTCAAAATTCTGCCTTTCAAACAGCCCAGAAGGACAAAAACTTTCTCAGATTTCCAATGTCCTCACATCTAGGAAGTGGCTTTTAAAGAGGCTTCACTATTCTCCCTAGATGTTGGATTTAATAAAGATTTTGTAGAGAAGGTCAAAGTATCATATGACATTTTAGCAGTTGCTCATCCTTGACACATCATTGCAGTTAAAGGTGTCCCAGAGGGATCACGTAAGTCAATGTCCTTAACAGTTATTAAACTATAAGTATTTGATCAACTCTATCACCATAACAAGAACATAAGGATGGAGATTATTACTCTGTGCCTTTAAGAAAGTTTATTCTAATTGAAATTAGTAATTTACCTATATATTTATCCTTTTATTTATTATTGGCATCATTTCAAGTAATTTCATATACAGTTATGCACACTCAATTTCCATCCATCTCATCAATCTCCTCCCTCCTTACCCTGTTCACAACTCAGAGTAATCTTTGACTGATAAATCTTCCTCAGCCCTCATATTCAGTCAGTTCCCAAGTCTTGTTGACTCTATCTGTATGATATTGTACATGTCTGTCTCTTCTTCTACATTTATATGAACATCACCACCCTAATTCAGGACAAAATCACATCTTGTTCATATTGTTCTAGCAGTCACTTCCTTGAAATCCCTGCTCTGAGCCTCTGTCCTAGTCTTTCAAATATCTTCCCCCAAATAATCTTTTGAAATTACAAGTCGAACCATGTCATTCACCTGCTCAACAAATGACTCCCTGTGGTTTCTAAGATCTAATATAGGCTTATTACCTTGGCATTTAAAAAGCTTGTCCCATTATGGCTTGAGCTCTAATTCAAATGATTCCCTTCATATACTCCATCTTCTAATTAAACTATTCCTTCCTAAAGTTCCCTGTACTTGACATTCTATCTTTTAATTCTGTGGCTTTGCCTTTCATTGTTCCCCTATCTCGGATCTACTCACTCCTAGGTCTTACAATGCTTTACTTCCTTTAGGGCTCAACTTGAGTACCATCTCCCATATAAAGTCTTTTCTTTTCTTTTTTTGACCCCTTAATTTTAGTGCTCTCTCATTCAAATTTAATTACTTCTGCAAAAATAAATAACTCTGGATTTGGCCAGTCAGTGAGTAGAATGTGCAACTTTGAGTCAGGAAGCTAAGGTGAAACCCTGCTTCAGATAGTAATAGCCCAACCTTATAGTTTTATAAATAAGGAAAATGAGGTTGACTAGTTAAATGACTTGCCCCAAATCACTAACACAGTAAGCATCAAGTGTATGAATCCAGGACCTGTAAATCTACATTCAATTCACTTGACATGGATAAAAGAATCCTCCAACTTCTCTAAATAAATGGTTATTGAATTCATAACTGCCCACCTCTTGCTGCGATATTTTCCACTATACCCAAGGATATGAAACTTCAAAAAAATGCATATGGTAATCCATTCATACCTACGTTTCCATCATTCTTGTCCTCCCAAATAGTTACCATATGGGATTAGACCCTGTGTTCTAGTTTCTGCTTCCTATTACCTCCTTAACGTTATATATGCTTATAATCAAATGACAATTGATGTAAACCACAATTGTGGTTTACACACAGTTCATATGACGTTACACTTTATAGTTTTTTCCTGGAACAATTATGTACTTAATAAAAGTTCTTTGCATTGAAATGAAATTGAATTGAAGAAACAACTCATAGAGGTAGAGTGAGGTGCCTAAAGTCATGCAACTAGGAGGTATCAAAAGTGAAGATTTCCTCCTTCTTACCAACAAGTTGTTTAAGTCCCCAAAAGTTTGAAGATGGTGAGGTTGATTCTCTTTCAAGCAGTAGTAACAATAAAAGGTAACTTAGAGAATCTATTGGTGAAGAAAATCAAAAGTTTAAAGTAGAAAAGTTGTCATACATACTGTTATATCCAAGATCATTGTTCAGATCTAATCTCATAAAAGTCTAATAATTTTTCATTTATATTGCACTATTCAGTCAATGCACGGCAAATTACTTGTCATCATTGGGACAATTACTTTCTTAAGTCATAGCCTTCAAGACTTGAACAGCTGAAAATAATGAATAACATTGACTTAGGGATTTTCTGATCCATAAACCTATCCTGTATCCTGGACTGGAATCTAGGCTTAGGGAATTGCAGAAAAAAAGTGACTTAGATTTTTACCTAAGAATGTAAACAGATCCCAATCACATGTTACTTTGGTTTCCAAAACAGATAAGGCACTCAGCTGCATTCGTTAATGCAAATCCCTCTAAAACCTGAGATAACATTAGCTGTCTGCTGGTTACTTGATGAAAGAGAATAAATAAACTTCTCAAAGAGCAAAGAGAAAAATAGCAATTGAAGCTGTTCTACCAACCGTAAGAGACTCTTTTTATTTGCTCACTAGGTTTTATCAAAATCAATCAACAAAAATTTAAAATGATGGTTATATAAAACCTGAACTGATCAAATGGAGAGATCAGTTGATCTATCTGTGATGCATTTGTGTAAAGAAAAAAAAAAATCTCTGATGTCACCATTCTGTGACTCCTTGCTTAGAGAGGTCCTTAGTGGGAATTGTACTATTCCTTGTATCACCTATCCCAGACATCCATCATCAGAATAAAGAAAAATTACTTTTATCTGTAAGCAGTAATAAGAATAACTGGTACTCCAATAACCCTTTAAGGCTTCAGGAGTATTTTGCTCACAATAAAAGATGATGCTATGATAGAGTGAACATCATTAGTTACTTTTTATGGACGAAGAATATTTAACTTCCTACAAGGTATAACCCAGGTGCCAACCCACAAGGAAAACCTGAGTCATCTAATAATCTCTCATTCTCTTCAAAGCATACTGTGGTTAATATCTTTCCAAATGTTGTACACTAGTCCTAAACAATCAATTAAATAATTAATAATCATTTTAAAAATGCCTTTATGTCAGGCACTATGCGAGGCACTGTAAATACAAAGACCAAATGAAAACATTCCCTGCTTATAATGGGCTCATATTATGCATAGGGAGAAAGCTTGTATATACATATAGCACACACATACACACATACATATACATATTTAAGATATAGATAAGTCCCCCATCAATTGGGAATGAATGAATGAATTGTGATACATTAATGTAATAGAATATTATTGTGTTATAAGAAACTAAGAAAAAAGATAACTTTAGAGAGACATGGAAAGACATATGAATTGATGCAGAGTGAACTGAGCAGTGGCAGAAAAGTGTATACTGTAAAATCAATCTTATAAAAATGAACAATTTTGGAAACTTATATGAATAGAAGAATAAAATGAAGAGCCAGAACAATGCGTATAACAACAATATACAAACAACACTGAAAATTGTAAAAACTTTTGTTCACATAATGACCATCAATGATTCCAAAGGACTAATGATGAAGTATGCTGTGCACCTCCTAACGCAGTGGTGATGGACTTTTGGTACAGAATGAGACATGATTTTTTGGATACAGATAATGGAGGAATTTGATTTGTTTAAGTGTATGTTTGCAAAAAGATTTTCTTTTTCTTCCACTTCTGTCATCTTTTGTCTGCCACCTCACCCTCCCCTACCTCCCCGAATTAGATAAGATAGGCCTCTGCAGAAAATTGAATGGGAATAGAAAAGATTATATCTTTTGTTCAGGTGAATATAGCACCTTCACAAAAACTGGCTAGAGGAATAAAAATCTCATGACCAAATGCAGAAATATTAAATGCACTTTTTTTCATATCATAATGCAATGAAAATACATTTAATAAAGGGTCTTGCAAGCATAGATTGAAAATTATTGGAAACTAAATTATCTAATCCTAAACAATGAGTAGGTCAAAGGATAAAGCATAGAAACAATCAATAATTTCATTAAAGAGAATGACAATGTGACAACATTACAAAATTTGTGATATACAACCAAAGCAATGTTTAGGGGAAAATTTTTATCTCTAAACACGTACACATCAATAAAAAAGAGTAAGAATAGATCAACAAATTGACAATATAAATAAAAAACTAGAGATTTAAAATATCTAATTAAGCACAATGGTGGAAATCCTAAAAATCATAGGAAAGATTAATAAAATTAGAAGTTAAAGAAAAACTTTTATGATAATTAAAACAGATTTGTAGTTTCATGTTCAATAGTCTTTTTTAAAATTTAACTTGTGTTAGAGAAATGCTTGTTTTAACCATAAATTAGACAAAAATAAACCATTGCTTAACTTGTTTTTAAAAAAAAGAAAGAAGAAAACCAAATTGACAGTATCAAAAATGAAAGGAGGGAATGGACCACGAATGGAGATGAAATTAAAGCAATTATTAGGAGTTATTTTGCCCAATTATATGCCACTAAAATTGACAATCCAAATGAAATCAATAAAAAAAAAATATAAACTCCCCAGGTTAACAGAAGAGATAAAAGAAAAGGGAAAAGGGTCTATTTGTACCAAAATATTATAACAGCTCCCCTTATGATGGCAAATAATTGGAAATTGAGACAATGTTCATTTGCTGGGTAATTATGGACAACTTACGGAATATTATTCTGATAGAATACTATTGTCCCTTATGCAACGAGAAGCATGATGATTTTGGAAAAAAAATGCTTAGGAAAACTCATGTGAACTGATAAAAAGTGAAGCAAGCAGAATCAGAAGAACATTGTACACAGCAACAGAAATATCATAAACATGATAAACTCTGAATTAGCTACTCTGATCAAGACAATTTCAAATGACCCGTTATGAAAATTGCTGTCCACCTCCTGAGAGATAACTGACAAATTTTGAATGTATATTGAAGCAGATATTTTAAACTTTCTTTACTTTTATTTTTGTCTGTATATTTTTTTGCAACATGGTTAATATGGAAATATGTTTTTCACGACTTCACATGAATAATCAATATCAAATTTCTTGCCTTCTTAAGGATAAAAAGGGACAGAAAAGGAGGAGGAAATTTGAAACTCGAACATTTTAAAAAATAATTGTTAAGAAATATTTAACAAAATAAATTAATATATTAAATATATTCTTGGGTACTGCCACTAAACAAGTGCTCAGAGATTTACAATTTAAGTATCTCCTTCTCTCAGAGGGATCCCATGTTGCCTTCTGAGTCATGAAACCTTGCTATGAAGCAGAGGATGTTCTTGGCACAGTTTTTAATAAATAGAATGCAATTAAATAAACAAAGTGAAAGAAAACAAAATCACCATCTAACTCATCAGATTATTGAGTTATAGATTGACAGTACCTGGGAGATTGGCTACCAACTTCCTTATTTTATGGATAAGGTAACCAAGGCCCAGGGAGGTTTAAGCAACCTGGTCAAGGCCACCTAATGATAATAATAGTTATAATTACAATGATATAACCAAATGTCATATAGGTCTTTCTATCAGGCACTGTGTTAAGCTCTTATTTAATCATTTTATTTAATCCTCACAACAAATTTGGAAGATAGGAGCTTTTAATATCCTCATATCATAGAAGAGAATATTGAGGCCAACAGAGTTTAAATCACTTGCCTGATATCTCACAGCTATTAAGTGTCTGTGGCTGAATCTGAACTCAGATCTTCTTGCTTGTAGATCCTGTACTCTATGCTTTTTCATGTGCCCAAATAAACAATAAGCAAGTCATAGAGCCAGGGCTTCTGACTTAGCGTACTTTCCCCTATGCCATCCTATTTCCTTTACATATTCTTTCTTTAGAAATAAATATTATATTTTAAATTATGGAAAGGCTATTAAAGAAATATAATATTATTGTGCTTTTTCATCATACCCTCTTTATATTGCTTTCAGTTTTCCAAATCTAATTCTGACAAAATTTTCCTTTATTCAAATTTGCCTTAGGATGAATGATTTATCAGAAACAGTTTAACTGTGGACTCTTATTTTGGGTCCTTTCTTGATGTTCTCAAGGAAGAAGTAACTAGGAAAATAACTATAAGCCATTTTGATAGGAAAATTTATTATTCTAGCTCTCCCTCTTTCTCTCTCTCTCTCTCTTGACCCTCTGCATCTTCCCCTAAAGTCCCCATCCTATTCCCTTCCAAAGCTCCTTTGCTGTACTTCTTTAATCTTAATCTAGTGTAATACAGCCTAATCTTACGTGATTCTTTTGCTCTTGATGATTACATAAAATAATAATAAAATGTTATACAAATATCAAAGTACCATTCAAAGATTTTTTCATATAAATATATGCTAAAATACTTTGAAGCATAGTGGCAGAAAAACAGGTGGCTAGTAGCGATTTGAACCAACTTCAAGCTGCTTTGGCAAAATACAGTCTTTTCCACAAAGCAATCTCTTTAGGATGATAGCTCAATCAACTATTTTCTGTTCCTAGTATTATTACAGACTTCCTTTTGCAGAGTATTCTGTTCGTAATGATGCTGAAACTGAATAACATATTTATACATGGTGATATGAATTTTACCTGAAACTTCAAACAGACCAACTATCAGCTATTAAAGTTAAGAGTAAATCTCCCCCTCCCTTTTTTATGAAATGAATAGCAAACTTGAATAGTTATCATTTTTGGTTCATATATATATATATATACATACACACACACACATACACACATATATATATATACAAATGAACTTATTGAAATAATTTCTTAGTTTTCTTTTATGTGCTGGGACCTTGGCACTGAATTGATAAGTATCACTCTCATATAATCTGATCAGGCTTTTCTTGCTGCAAGGATCTGAACTAATCAATGATACCAAGTCCTCTGGCAGAGGGATGGCTCAAGGCCAGCTGCAGATATTTTAGGAAGCATCACAGTGACTACCCTGGAATAAACAGGGAGCTTCCAATTGACTGCTCCAGAGTACAGCCTAGGAGTAATGGTGATGATACAACTTACACCTGGAAGAGACCCATTCTCCTTATTAGAGATTAACTATGGCATCCTCATCTGTCTGATGCTATAAGGCAAACTCAGCAGTATGTATTATCTGAATAGCATGCTTTGCTCAAAATAGTATGTTTTTTAAGATTATTAGATGATTTGCTGGAAATTCATAAATTAATAGTCCATTTGCATGGCTTAATGTAAGAAAAGATCATTGCTTTACCTTTGGTAATTTAGAAGGGCATAGGAGAGGAAGAAAGACAACTGAAAAACTAAAAGCATTTGAATGGTGGTGATAAGAATGGTCAAGGCACTTGAAAGCATCCTATATATCATACTGATGGAAGGAAATAAGGGAGTGTATCTTGGAGACTAGAAGACTTAGGGATGAAGTGTTGACATAATAACTTCCTTCAGTTATCAGAAACTCTGTCTGGAAGAAAGATTAGACATGTTCTTCCTTTTCCCAGAGGGCAGAATTGGGAGCAATGAGTGAAAGTTGGGTTCATATATAAATTAACTGTAAGGAAGACATCCCCATAAAGTTATTCAAAATTTGAATGGACTACCTTGGGAAAAAGTGGGTTTTCTCTTACTGTCAATTGTCAAAAAAGACTAACTGGCTAATGGTCAGCTATACTGAGGAGAGTCTTCTTATTCAGTTATAGGTCAGATTAAAATAGCTGCTGAGGTTCCTTCTAATGCTAAACTCCTGTGATTCTGAGTTTTTAATCAGATAACCTTTATAAAAATTTGAAAAGCTTTCAATATTTATGCATGGTACCCTCAAAAGTCTTACTTTAAATAACACAAAGTTACACTGAAAAAGAAAAGGTTGTAACTCCAGTGGTTTTCTATGAAGTGCTGGTAAACTTAGAATGCCAATAGAGGGACAGATTTCATGTTTTGATAATCACAGAATTTGGAGCTTGAAGAGCCTTTAGAGATAATATACTACAATCTTATCTTTATACAAATTAAGAAACTAAAACATGGAGACATGAAGAGACTTGGCCAAGTTCACATAGGTAGGAATTAGCAGAGCTGGGATTTAGACCAAGACTTTTCCACTCCAAATCCTACTATGTTCATGTCATTATATCATGCTGCTATATGGGTCCAAGACTGAACTTTTAACTTTATTTTAAAACACTAGTGCTTACAGCTTAAAACTTTAATGACTGTAATTTAATACTATTTCAAAGTAAAGTTTAAAGAGAATTAGATTATCCATAAAACTACTGTTCAGTCTCATCATAACATAAGGTAATCTTAGATTCTTAAAGCCTATACTAGTGTAGCACAGGGAGATGTTACCAGTCTGAAGAGCTTCAAGGGCTTCAAGTACAGACTCCATAATTGATGGTCTATATCTCACCCTAGAGTCATCCTATTGTTTCTAGGTTGAAAGAAGCTAATCAAATTGGCCATAAAATTGTGTCTTTTCCAGGAGCATGAAGCCCCAAAGAATATTTTTTAGTGAACCATAAAGGGATTGTGAGTAGAGTAACCTATATCCATATTTTTATGTATCAATGAAGCATGGAAGTGTAAATTACAGAAATAATAGATGTTTCTTCTTTTACTTTAATTCAGGATCTCACAGAGCACTGTTGGAAATAATTGTTATTATAGTAACTGGGGGTTGTATTAGCCCTTTAAGTTCTACTAGTGTAGGGATCATGACTAATGGGAACTTTGTGTCACCACTTAGTGCCTTGAACACAGTAAATATTTAACAAATTTTGAATGAATTAATTAATTAGTTTTAAGGTAAGGTATGCCTTATCTATAATTGGTTAAAAATTTTTCCTTTTGTGTGTAGATTGAAATGTGTCTAGTTTGGAGAAAAACAGATTGCATACTCATATGGGAATTATGAAATATTTTTAACTATTTGATTTCAACTTAGAGAAACTAATTTGAGACATAACCCAGATTTTGTTAGAAATAGGAATCAAGAACCAAATTTTAGTTATTCTTTATTTTAACAAGGAAACAATCCTTGTTCATAAGTGCAAAGAAAGAATAAGCATGTTAGGCAGAACTTACTCAGTTCTTACACAGTTATGGATGGAAAATGCTACTGTTTTACCGTAGTAAAGCCATAATCACTAAATCCTATATTGGCCTAATCCATTCACTATAGGCCACATGGGAGTAGAGAAATATAAACAAAGGGCCAGAGTCTGCTCCAGCCAAAGAGAAAAGCAGTAAAAAAGTAGCATAAAATTATCATCTCAACACTTTTACCTCTAGATAATGAAAAAAAAATCTCAGTGAATATTTATTGGTATTAGATAAAGAAGCCAAAGCACAAATACTTCTAAAAAAATTGCAACATGCCTCAAGTTCACTTCTGTCTATATTCAAACCTAATATTCCAGGACTGAAAACAAACAAAAAATTCAGATGAAATCTTCTTTGCAAATTAAACTCAATTATTTCAGTATATCACTAATGTCCATCTTTTCTTCAATCTCATATTTTAGAATAGTAAAATTTAAAAAAGTTACATATTTTCCTTGGATCATCTTAATTCCCTGCATGATTTCCTAATGTAACAGAAATATTTAGATTCCACAACTGGGAAGGAGACATTATTTATTTTCTTATTTTTTAAAATTAAATTTAATTTTTTAAATTAACTTTTGTGTTTATTTTAATTTACATCATTCATTTCCCCAAGATTTTGAGTTACAGATTTTCTACCTGTCTTTCCCCTAACTACCACCCCAAAATAGCGATCCTGCTGAATACCCCTTTCCCAATCTGCTCTCTTCTATATCCTCCCCCATACACCCTCTGACTTTCTGGTAGGGCAAGATGGATCTCCATACCTCAGAACTTGTATATTTTATTTCCCAGTTGCATGTAAATAATAATTTTTTTTAAATTGTAATTATTTTTTATTGGAAAACAAATATACAACTTGGAATGGATTTGAGGCAAACTGTGCCATAAGCAGATTTTTTTTTTTTAAATAAGTGGCTAAACAAAGTTTAAAAAGCAAGTAACAATAGAAGAAAA
>CM053592.1:66522956-66548234 GCA_028646515.1 Pseudochirops corinnae | reverse complement strand
ATTATTATTATTATTATTATTATTATTATTATTATTATTATTTACATGCAACTGGGAATTAAGATATACATGCACTGGTTAGGGAGATCCACCTTGCCTTACCAGCAAGTCAGAAGGGTGATAGGGGAGGATATAGGAGAGAGCAGATTGGGGGAGGGGATATACAGTGGAATCACTGTTTTGGGGTGGTGGGTAGGGGAAAGATGGGGAGAACATTTGTAACTCAAAATCTTTTGGAAATCAATGATGTAAACGAAAAATAAACAAAAGTTTATTTAAAAAAAGAAATATTGTGAAAAAAAGAATCAGAACCAAAAGTAAAAATAACATGAAAAAGAAAAAGAAAAAAAAAACAGAAAATAGTATATTTCAATCTATATTCAGACTCCATAGTCCTTTTTCAGGATGTATATAGCATTTTCCATTGTGAGTAAATGTAATTTTTTGAAAGACCTTATAATAATTATTGTGATATATCAAGGGAGTAACTACCTTGTGAAGTATTTGAGGAAGTCCCTACTCCAATAGTTATTGTGAATTATATCAGCAAATGGGCACACAACATTTTGCAAGCCTAAGAGGGCTATATGAATAGCACAAATATTAGCATTACTCAAATAGGAACACAAAGTACTAAAAAGTTTTGACACCTTTCCAATTACATTTTAGTTTAAAACAGGAACATCCTAGAGTATCAGTGTATTATACTAGAGTTTGAAGTTAAGACTTGGTTTCAAATCTCACCTCTGACATTTTTTAGCTGAATTACCATTGGTAAGTCACTTAATCTCTTTAAGCTTCATGAAACTCTCTGATAGTTCTGGACATTTTTGTCTCTCCAGCATGATGATGTCTTTATTCTGTGAGCTTGCTGAGCTCAAGCAATGTTTATAGAACAAAACCAGGATGTGCTTGTAAATGTTCAAGGACCAGATCTCTCTCTCTCTCTCCGTCTTTCTCTCTGTCTGTCTCTCTTCTCTCCTTCCCCCCCCATATAAATAAATAAATACATATATATATATATATATATATATATACATATATATACACACACAGTATATATGTATATGTATACATATTATATACATAGACATACACAATGTATGTCTATATATGCAATATATATGTATATATACATATATTTGTGTGTTTAATTGGCATTATTGAAAACTTAAGTCTGGAAAATCAACCAACACAATAAATCAAGCCATAAAATATAGCCATGGCTGATTTCAAAGTTGAAAAATTCACATTGAAAATTTAACAGTTATCTGTTGGAAGTTAGTGTTGGCTTTCACAGAACCCTACATACATCTGCTCAGGGTCTCCCTAGTAACCTGAGGAGACCTAGTGGATGGGCTTTGCCTATTTTACTGGTGGAGATTGGGACAGCCACTTGAGAGTTTCTGACATAGTGGAATGAGAGGGCTTGGCTTAGCATCCAGGTCCAGTGCTCTATCTATTGCCTTGCTGTCACTTCCAAATTGTAGTGAAGTTTTCCTCTTTAAATTTCATTTGGAAGTTTGCTCAACCTTCTCTTTTCATTCCTCACTATATTGTAACATAGTTAGTATAATACTTCTGTATTTGGCTTTCTCTATTTATCAGACTGTAGTGTGTTTTAAAGACAGGACCATGCCACATCTTTGTATCCTCAAAACCTAGTAATAGTAAGCTTTATGGAGTACACACTTCACAAAGATTTACTGAATTTTAAAAGATAACCTTGCTTGGAAAACATACAACCAGCTTTCCAACTTCTTACAGATTTCGTGGAAAATAAGCAAATAAGGACACCATTGGTTTCTGAAACTGCTAGACCTTTAAGGTTTGCAAAGTATTGTCTCTTGATTTTCACAGCTACCCTATTCAATGGATATACTACAGCTAACATGAATCACCATTTTACAAATGAGAAAATTGAGATTGGTGTTTGGAACCTAGTCATAGAGCTAGTGAGAAGTATTAAAAGGATTTGAGCCAAAGTGTTATTAACATGAAATCAACAAATCTTTCCCCAACTCCTTGCAGCCCCTCAGTTCTTGTTGAGTCATTTCTGTCATGTCCAACTCTTTTTGACCCTATTTGGTGTTTTCTTGGGAAAGGTACTGAAGTGCCTCGCCATTTCTTTCTCTAGCCCATTTTACAGATGAAGAACTGAGGTAAACAGGTTTAAGTGATATACACAGAGTCATGTAGCTATTAAGTGTCTAAGGACAGATTTGAACTCAGGAAGAGAAGTCTTCCTGACTCCAGGACCAGTTCTTTATTCACTGTATTCCCTAACTAACCCCAATTAGCTTTCCCCTGATATTGCTGCTAAATGAGCCATTGAAAAAGTTCCTTCGCTTTTAAAATATATGTATTTTAACTCCTGATCTTTAAAAACAGAAATGGGGCTGCAACCATGAAACCATTTCATGGTTATCAATTAAAGACATAGCCCATGGAAAGACTGAAATCAATGCATCTCCAACAGTGAAAGTCATTCATTGTGTTTGCCCAGCCAATTCAATGGAATCTAAAGACATAATTATTTTTATTGTAATGGCAGGAAGAGATGATCAATCTGATACCATCCCAATCAAATGGAGTCTGAGCTTTGCATTAACAGCATGGAATCCAAATGTTTCATTAAATTCACCAGCATGGCTGGCCCAGCTTCATCCTTGATTACCTTTTTCTACAGTGTCTCAGGAGGACAGAGAAAGATATTTGGAGCAGTGTTGGATCACACATGTTTCTCTGTTCCTGAACATAGAATTACAATCCTGAGTAATTTTAAACTTGTTCTGCCTGATCCAAGAGGGCAAAAATAGGTATAATGAATGGATGATGCAAAAATAAATATTTGGCCTTAATACAAATAAAACTTTGGAACAATGAGGGCTATCCAAAAATAAAATGTGACTCTTTGGGTAGTTGTGAGTACTTTAAGTAGAGGCTAGGTGACCATTTTTGAGGTGTATTATCATAGGGGTTCTCAGGGAGAGTAAATTGCTATAAAGGGGGATTTATGAAATTTGTGTCTTCTCCTCCTCTTCTTCCTCCTCCTCCCCTTCTTCCTCCTTCTAACACTTAGATAGCTATTTAAGGTTTGCACAATTCTTTATAGAGGTTGTTTTGTTTGATCATCATGACAATTCATTGAAGTAGGTATTACAGTATCTATTTTATAAACAGGAAACAGCCTGACAAAGATGTTAATACATTGTCTAGGGTTACAGAGCTTGTAAATATCTGAGGTAAGATCTTGACTCAGGTATTCCTGGCTACAATTCTTTCCCTCTATCCAGCCAACATTTGACAGTCTAAGACTGAGCACTAGTTTTTGACCTGCTATCACTTCCTACCAGAACTGTTTCTTTTTTTCTATCTACCCCCACCCCTAACAGCCAAATCTTCTTTCTCCTCACAATGCCTTTCTTTCTCTTGTTTCCTCTTAACCTTCCATCACGTATTGCCACAGTATGCTTTGGGCAGTCAAAGCCTTAAATGAAGGACATTTCTGAGTCTAAATTTAGACAATGATCTGCCATTCCATTCCCCAGAAAGAAAGATATGGTAATAAATTTATAGGTAGATAGGACCTTGAAGTCAATTTTATCCAATCTTCTGATATTATAAACAAGAAATCTTTAGCCTTAAGAGGCTAAGTGCTCTTTTTGATGTCATGCAGTAAATATTGAAGTGAGGATTTAACCCATGTCTTCTGATAATAAGCCCAGTGTTCTTTGCATTACCCCAAGGTACCTTTAGCTAAATATGTCCTAATAATTTATTATCAATTACTAAAAAGCCATAGTGGTGAGGGTGGAGTGAAGATGGCAGAGTAAAAGCAGGAACTTCTTTGTGCTCCTGCTCCAACCACCTCCAATACCTGTAAAATATGACTCTAAACAAATTTTAGAGCAACAGAACCCACAAAGTGACAGAGAGAAACAATTTTTCTGCTGAAGGCAGTCTGGTAGGCCTACAGGAAGGGTCTATTGAACAGATCTGGGAGTGGAGCATAATCACGAATGACCTGCATGAGTCCAGACTAGCAGCCTAGACTGCCCAGAGCAGACTTCTGGAGAGTGAATCACTGGCAACTGTGGTGGCCAGACTTCTCAACCCATAAATGCCAAAGAGACAATGAAAGGTCAGTGGGGAAGAGGCAGAGCCAAAATGGTGGAGTAAAAGCACAAACTTGGTGTGCTTCAACCATCTCCAATACTTGTAAAAAAAATGACTTTAAACAAGTTTTAAAGCTACAGAACCCACAAACAAACAGAAACAAAACTCACACTAAAGGCAGACTGGCAGGCCAATGGGAAAGGTCTATCACAGCATGCTGGGAGACAAGTGCAGTCCCCAGTGAGCCACAGCTGTGGCCCCAGGGCATCCTCAAGCAGCACCCAGACAAACCAGAGCAGACTTCAGGAGAGTGAACCACCAGAAGCTGTGGTGGCTTCCAGTGCCACATGGCAGCTTTCAGACCTCCAGGCTTGCAGATCTTAGGGGGACCAAGAGACCATTCAGAGGGTAATCATTCTTGTTTTGACCCACCTGGATCTGGATCACAGTTTTGGGTGGTAGGCCTGGGGTGTGTGGCCAGTGAGCCAGAGCTTGTGAGGGCTGTAGATCGAGGAGAGATAATTTAAAAATTATTGGACTACCTGAAAGTCATGATCAAAGAAAGAACTTAGAAATCATCCTTAAAGAAATTCTCAAGGAAATTGTCCTGATATTCTAGCAGAGGGCAAAATAGAAATTAAAAGAATTCACTGATCACCTCTTGAAAAAGATCCCAAAAAGAAAACTCCTGGGTATATCATGGCCAAATTCCAGAGTTCCCAGATCAAGGAGAAAATATTACAAGTAGCCAGGAAGAAACAATTTAAGTATTGTGGAAGCACAATCAGGATAACACAACATCTGGCAGCTTCTACATCATGGGATCTAAGGGCTTCGGATATGATATCCTGGAGGTCGAAAGAGCTAGGATTAGAACCAAGAAAAATATATACCCAGAAAAACTGAGTATAATGTTGGAAGGGAAAATATGGTCATTCAATGAAATAGAGGACTTTCAAGCATTCTTGATGAAAAACCCAGAGCTGAACAGAAAATTTGACTTTGAAATACAAGAAACAAGAGAAACATGAGAAGCTAAACAGGGAAAATAAGTCATAAGGAACTTATCAAAGTTGAACTATTTATATTCCTACATGGAAAAATGACAATTGTAACTCAAGAGACTTTTCTCAATATGAGGATAGTTGAATGAAATATATATGTACATATGTATACATACATATATGTATGTATAGGAGGGTGCATGTCTGTATAAATATATACGTGAGTGTGTGCACATGTGTGTGCATGTATACTTACTCAAAGAGCACAAGATGAGTTGAGTCTGAAGGGATGATATCTTAAAATTAAAATTAAGATGTGAGAGAGGAATATATTGGGAGAAGGAGAAAGGGAGTGATAGATTAGGGAAAATTATCTCATATAAAAGAGGCAAGAGAACACTGTTACAATGGAGGGGGAGAGCAGGAAGGTGAGAGGGAATGAGTCCACCTTATTCTCATTGAATTTGGCTTAAGGAGGGAATAACATTCACATTCAATTGAGTATCTTACCCTACAGGAAAGAAGGAGGGAAAGGGATAAGGGGGGGGGGGGTGAGAGAAAGGAGGGAATATTGGGGGAGTGGGTAGTTAGAAGCAAACACTTTTGAAAAGGGAGAGGATCAAAGGAGAATATAGAATAAGTGAGGGACGGGATAATATGGAGGGAAATATAGTTAATCTTTCACAATATAACTACTATGGAGATGTTTTGCATAACTACACATGTACAATCTATGTTGAACTGATATTCTTTGCAGTGGGGATGAGTGAGGAAGGAAGAAGGGAAAGACTCTGGAACTTAAAGTTTCAAAAAACAAATGTTAATACATGTTACATGCAACTGGGAAATAAGATATACAGGCACTGGGGTATAGAACTCAATCTTGCTAGAAAGTTGGGAGGGGGGATGGGGAAGGATATAAAAGAGAACAGATTGGGAGAAAATTTATTCAGTAGGATTACTTTTGGCAGTACAGTAGGACAGAGATGGGGAGAAAAATTTGTAACTCAAAATCTTGTGGAAATAAATGTTTAAAACAAAAATTAAATAAATTAATTAAAATTGGTGGAAAAAAAATAAAACAAGGTCAGCAGGTAATCCTGTTGAGACTGGGTGAGAAAATAGCCCTTTATGGCTCCTACCCCAAGGGCACCTGAAGTGATGGTGGCTGCAAAAGCTGCCACTACTGCTGCTTCTGGCTCTAGGCCTACAGATCATACTGGGACCAACTGACTCTCCAGAGGGCATTTGTAGGAATTTCTCTGCTGGAACTGAGGCAGGATTCTCTTGCTTTGTCCTGCTTGAATCTTGGTCACAGTCTTGGGTGGTAGTCCTGGGGTGAGGAGGGCTGATGTGGCAGAGCTTGTTGAGGCTGTGGAGAGAAAGTCCTCCTCACAGTTCTGTGGCAGGTGCCTGGGGGGGAAAAAAAAACCCTCTGACAATAGCTGCTCAAAACCCTTTAAATTTGAGACACAGCACTCTCCACTCTGTAAGCAGAGTTCTGCCATGCCAAAGAACTCAAAAGTCAAATAACTGCCTGCCAAGATGAGCAAACAGAGGAAGCACATTCAAACTATAGAAGCATTTTTGGAGACAAAGAGGATTAAAACATGAAACCAGAAGAAGACAACAAAGTCAAAACTCCTGCATCAAAAGACTCCAAGAAAAGTATGAAATGGTCACAGGCCATGGAAGAGCTCAAGAAGTATTTTGAAAATTAAGTAAGAGAAATAGAAGAATAATTGGGAAGGGAAATGAGAATGATGCAAGAAAATCATGAAAAATGAATCAACAGCCTGACTGAAGAAAATAACACCTTAAAAACAGACTAACTTAAATGGCAAAACAGGTCCAAAAACTCAATGAGGAAAAGGATACATTACAAAGCAGAATTGGTCAGATGGGAATTTCAAAAACTCACTAAGGAGAATAATTGCTTCAAAATTAGAATAGAGCAAATGGAACTTCATGACTTTATGAGCAATCAAGATACTATAAAACAGATCCTAATCAATGAAAAAATAGAAAGCGATGTGAATTTTCTCATTGGAAAAATCTACTGACCCTGGAAAACAGATCTAGGAGAAACAATTTAAAAATTATTGGACTACCTCAAAACCATGATCAAACAAGAGCCTAGACATCATCTTTCAAGAAAATCTCAAGGAAAATTGCCCTGACATTCTAAAACCAGAGGGCAAAATAGAAATTGGAAGAATTCCCTGATCAACTCTTGAAAAAAAAAATTCAAAAAGAAAATTCTTGGGAATATTATAGACAAAATCCTGAGTTCCTAGGTCAAGGAGAAAATATTACAAGCAGCCAAAAAGAAACAATTTGACTATTGCGAAAACACAATCAGGATAACACAAGATCTAGCAACTTTTACATTAAGGTATAGAATGGCTTGGGATGTGATTTTCTGGAGGTCAAAGGAGCTAGGATTAAAACAAAACTCACTTACACAAAACTGAGTATAATAATTCAGGGGAAAATATGCTCATTCAATGAAATAGAGGATTTTCAAGCATTCTTGATGAAAATACCAGAGCTTAACAGAATATTTGATTTTCAAATACAAGAAGCAAGAGAAACATGAGAAGGTAAACAGGAAAAATAAATCATAAAGAATTTATTAAAGATGAATTATTAATATTACTATGTGGAAAAAAATCAATAACTAACTCATGAGACTTTTCTCAGTATGAGGATAATAGAGGCTGTATAGATTGATGTATGGGAGAGTGTGTGTTTGTGTGTGTGTGTGTGTGTGTGTGTGTGTGGTTGTGGATGTGTGGGTGGGTGGGTGTGTGTGTGTATACTAGACAGAGGGCACAGGATGAGTTGAATATGAAGGGATGATATCTAAAAAAATAAAATTAAGAGGTGAGAAAGGAATGTATTGGGAGAAGGAGAAAGGGAGAGATAGAATAGGGTAAATTATCTCACATAAAAGAGACAAGAAAAAACTGTTACAGTGGTGGGGAAGTGCAAAAATGTGAAAGGGAATGTATCAACCTTACTATCATTGCATTTGGCTTAAGGAGGGAAAAAACATACACAATCAATTGGGTATTTTATCATGCAGGAAAGTAGGGGGAAGGGGATAAGAGGTGGTAATGATGGAAGGGAGGGCAGATTGGGGAAAGGGTAGTTAGAAGCAAACACTTTTGAAAAGGTACAGGGTTAAAGGAGAAAATAGAATAAATGAGGGGTGGGATAGGATGGAGGGAAATGTAGTTAGTGTTTTACAACATGACTACTTTGGAAAAGTTTTGTGGAACTACACATGTACAACCTATATTGAATTGGTTGTCTTCCCAGTGGGTGTGTGTGAGGAAGGGAAAAGGGAAAGAATCAGGAAATCAAAGTTTTAAAAACAAATGTTAAAAATTGTTTTGTACATGTAACCAGGAAATAAGATATACAGGCAATGAGGTATATAAATCCATCTTGCCCTTCAAGCAAGTAAGGGGGAAGGGAATGTGGGAGGATGTAAGAACAGATTGGGGAAGGGTATTCAGTATGCTTTCCGTCTTGGGGTGGGGGTATGGGAGAGATGGGGAGAAAGTTTGTCACTTAAAATCTTGTGGAAGTGAATGTTGAAAACTAAAAAAACTAAATAAATGGATTTATGTTTTAAAAAAAGCCATAGTGGTTTAAAAAAATACCATCATGTTAGAGTAACTTCACCGCCAATTAAGAGATCCTGAATATTAAATGGATGTACTGAATTTGCCTTACTACTAGATGGAGAGGAACTGTCTGTCCACTATTTGTGGACAATTTTTATAAGAATTAGCAAAGGTACAATGGACTCTGATGTTGATTTTGTTGATATTTTGGGTAGCCCTGTTAATTAGATCCTGAAGTACAGGAATACTCACAATGGACTGTTTTGGCAGTGTTCATAGAGTCATAAATATAGATCTGGATAACCTTAGGTAACTTCCAAATTTGTGGGATCGTAATACCATGGAGTCTGTGAAAGTAAAAAAAAAAAAAATTAAAACTGCACTTCAATACAAGTGCTTTCCCTTGTAGTCCTATACATTTGATTTTGTACATTTAAAAACTTTATTCTGACAAAGGGTCCATAGGTTTTGCTTGACTTGAAAAGAAGCTATGACAGAAAGAGGTTAAGAACCCCTAGACTAATCTAAACTATCAAATTAACGACTTTTTTAAAGTGCTGATATCCGTTAGGACGGAAGTCCTAAGTGATTGCTCTGTGGTCACATAGATCTTGTTCTTTCTCTCTCACCCTAGTTATGTTGAGTCAGTTCATGTGACTCGGCCTTAAATGCTCATTGCATCCTTTTGCTTTTTACTGCATTCTTTCCTCCATCAAACGTTACTGTCTGATGATGACAGTAATCATCCTGGGCTTTAAGATTTGCAGAGTGCTTTACAAGTCCTCACAGCAAGCCTTGCAGGCAGGTGCTATTATCATCCCAACTTTTCAGTTGAAGAAACTGAGGGAAATAGCAGTTAAGTGATTACTTAGGGTCACACAGGTAACATGTCTAAGGCTGATCTATGCTCAGGTCTTCTAAGTGGGCTTCAGTTGTGGAGCCCCCCTGGGCTTTGTTTTCTATCAAATGAATAGAATCAATAATCTGGGGGATTTTGTTTCTTAGGAGGGCTATCTATGCCAATCAACCATCAGACACTTGGATCCCATACTAGCACTGAGTCCAAGCTGAGCAGGGACCCATTTTACTTTGGAAATACAAGATTTCATGCATGTGGAAATTTCCTCGACCCATACAGATATCATCTCTGCTTGACAGATAATCAAAAATTGCAGTGGCTATAGAGTGCTGAACATGGTTTGCCATTTCCTTCTGCTGCTAATTTTACAGATGAAGAACTGAGATAAACAGGATTAAGTGACTTCTTTAGGGTCATACAGATAGTAAGTGTCCAAGGCCAGATTTGAACTCAGGAAGAAAAGTCTTACTGATTCCAGTTCAGGACCCTATTTATTGTACCACTTATGTACCCCAATTAAATCATTAGATAATTAAAACATTAATTTATATGCTGGACTGGAAAAAAAAAGTTGAGAATTTGAAAAACTTAAAAGGTTTTTGTCTTAACCATAGTTCTAAAGTTGTTGAGTAAGGCTACCTAAACCAATGTGGAATGACTGTAAAGAAAATTTAATTACCATGCATCTCCATTTAGGTTAGAGGTTAAAATGTGCTCTTAAAGCTGTCTCTTTTGGGTAGTGATCAAGTCATGAAAGTAAATTGTAAAATTGTCAATAAGTGGGACCTTACTTCTGTCAGGGAAATGCCTGCAAGGTGCTGGATGGGATATATTGAAGTCACTTTGGAAAGGAAGAAAAACAGCTTGCCTAGGATGGTGAGTGATGTTTTAATCTAATAGGAGGAAGAAAGTTATTTAGAATAGAGAAACTTAAGATGGAAACACAGGGCAGTATTTTTGAGATTTAACTAGAAAAGACATAGAACACTCTCAAATATTCACAGCTAACAGACTTATTTAATTTTTAGGTGACACAAAATTATAAGGGAGGAAGAGTTAAGATTTTCAGTAGTATTATTAGGATTCCAAAAGATTACAAAAGGTGTAAATGATGGACCTGGTATAATATGAATCATATTGGAATGATTATCACAATCTATACTAGGATTTTTAAAAAAATGGCATCAGTATAGGACCAGGGATATTTGACTAATTAATAGGCCACACGAAAAATTGGGGAATTAAGGAGATTTCAAGTGTGTGGTATGAGACAAAAAAAGGCCAATTCTGTAGTAAGATGCAATAAGAGATGAATAGTGCTGTGCCTATGTGTGCCTAGTGTGGCTATGATTTGGGGCATAATTTAGAGAAATCCGTAAATAATTCTCCTAAGTTGTATTGTGTATGACAGGCACTGAAAGTACCAAATCTTATAACCTTTTTTCAATCTTTCAAGGAATTCTGGGTTTCATGTTTTTCACAAAGGACTTATTTGAAACAAGATCAAACAGAGAAAATTATGTTCATTGAAGATTTGGAAAACAAATGACTCTTCATCTGGTATATAACAAAGCCATTTTAAAAAAGTAATAATTCACAAATAGACATAGAAATAGAACAAACAAAGAGCACCCGCTCCCTTTGGCCAGTAAAACTGTTACTTCTACCAAAGATTAGTGATATTTCTGAACTGAGACAACCTAATGATCTGGTCATAACTGATACCTGAAAAGGATAAGAATCACTGTGTACAAAGGAACCAAGAAATGTTTGTCTGTAGATCACGTGAGGGGTATGATCATATTCCAGATTCTGGTTTTACTAGCAATGTATTCTTTGGTGGTCCTAATCGTGGTATAAAGGGAGGAAGTGTCAAAAGATCCAGATTCCAGCTACTAAACTGAGTAATTAAAAGGGGGAGATTAAAGCAAAGATAATTTAATATGAACTATGGAACATATACCATGAGCTATAAGTACGGCAGGTTCATGAGGAGCTAATGAAAATAAAACAATTATAAAAAAAATCTCTCCCTTCTTTCTCCCCCTCTTAGGAAAGCTCTTATAAGACTCTATATTTGTGGACATAGCCAGGCACCTTTAATGACTGCTTCTTTCTTCAGTCTTAATAACCTGATAGTGAACTATTAGGCTCAGCAAGGGTGAGGGTTCTTATATCTAGTATCAATAAATACAGGCAGGAATTGCATAGATTTTATCTAATTGGTTAAGAAATTACTTGAGCGTGAGGAACATCATGGTCAACAATTTCTTCCACTTAATGTAGGAAAGAACAAAAGAAAAGGGACCTAGATTATAGCAACAGGAATTTCCTGTTGAAATTAGTACATTTTGACAATCTAGGTTGATATAGACAACTGGGGAAAGTTGCTGGAGGACATTAAGAACTTTGTCTAGTGGCAATCTTATGGAATACAGAAGTTATTGTTACCCCTTCTCCCTTTCTTTGTATCCCCAGGGCTTAGCTGTCATGTAGGAGGTACTTAATAAATACTAGCTGACTCACTGTTTTTGATTCACTGATTTTTCCTGCCCATACCTGAAAGAATGAGGGGATCTCAACTGTAAACCCATCTCCTATTTGTCTATTTTGTCTATTACAGTAAGAGTGGGAGATAATATTAGAAAACACTCACACTCTCTCTCTCCGTCTCTCCACTCTCTCTCCCTCTCTCTCTCCACACACACACACACACACACACACACTTGTGTGTGTGTGTGTGTGTGTGTGTGTGTGTGATATATCTACTCTGACAGTTTCTTCCTGAGACATTTCTGTTCCTACTCAGCACTGTGTTGTTGCCAAGTGGAAAAATACAATATGAAATTTCATTGAAATTCCATGAACCATTTTTAATGTCATGAAGAACCATATGGGAGTCAGGAGGCCTGAGACCTAATTCTGGCTTTGCCTCTAGTGAAGATGTGATCTTTAATGTGCCTTTTAGCTCAAAAAGTTTGATTCAATTAATTCAATTCAATTCAATTCAATTCAATATGATTCTCAGCATCATAGGTTTGAAGTTGAAAGAAATTTAGAAATAATCTTGCCCAAGCTTCCTATTTTATGGGTTAGGAAATACAGGTCGGGAGATGTGGAATAATTAATTGCACTCCCTTTTCCCTGAGTCTAAAACTTATATTCTGTCGAACACTTAATTAGCCACCTTTCAATGTGTACTTCTAAATTCCCACATATCCACTGATCTTTGCATTTATACTTTTACCTTTTGCCTATTGATTGGAAGCTAAGAATTCTATAATCTTACTTTTAAAATGAATTTATTTTCAATTTAGTTACCACTACTATTACTACCAGTATTACTATTAGTAATATTTCTATTACTACTGATACTATTGCCACTACTTCTCTTCTTCCTCCTACCTCTCTACTTTACTCCTTCTCCTCCTCTTACTACACTACTTTCCCTACTCTTCTTATTACTACCACTATGACCTCTACTACCATTACTACCACTATGACTATTACTACCACCTCCAGTCCTCCTCTTTCTTTTCCTACAACTACCACCACCAGCACCACTACCACTATGACCACCATTAATACTATTTCTATTACTACTGCAACTACTTTTGTTGCTGTGTTGCTGTTCCATCATTTTTTAAGTCATATGCAACTCTTTGTGACCCCATTTGGGATTTTCTTGGCAGAGAAAATAAAGTAATTTGCTCTTTCCTTCCCCAGCTCATTTTACAAAATGAGAAAACTGAGGCAAACAGGGTTAAGCTACTTGTCCAGGGTCACACAGCTAATTTCTAAATCTAAGTTTGAACTTAGGTCTTTCTGACTCCAGCCCCAATGCTTTATCCACTATAACACTATCACCTTTTCCTCCCCCTCTCCCTCCTCTTTTTACTATTACCACCACTACCACTATTATGTTCCTACTGCTGTACTACTACTACTACTACTATTACTACTACTGCTACTACTACTACCACCACCACCACCACCACTACTATTACTACTGCTACTACTATCATTACTACTATTACTGCTACCACCACACCACTACTTCTAATACCACTGCTGCATGTCAGACAGTGTTCTAAGGGCTTTACAAGTGATATCTTACTTAAAACTTACAACAATCCTGGGATTTAGGTACAGATATTAAGCTCATTTTGTACATGAGGAAAACGACTCAAATGGAGGTTAAATGATTTGCCCAAGGACACATAGTTAATAAATGTATGAGACAGATTTCAACTCAGGTCTTCCTGGTTCCAGACCTAACTGTCTTTTGATGACTATAACTGTAAATGTTTTAGCTGGTGTTGCCTGGGACCAAAATTATGAGATCATAGTTTCCTTGTGCACAAAAAGTGTCTAACATTATCTTTCCTATATGATGAAAATACTATGGACATCGTGGTTTCATTTTGTTTTTCTCCATGTTCTATATCTAAGATCTAAGGTCCTAGGAACTCTTTCTATCTCTCTCTGTCTCTCTCTGTCTCTCTCTGTCTTTCTCTCTCTCTGTCTCTGTCTCTGTCTCTGTCTCTCTCTCTCTCTCTCTCTCTCTCTCTCTCTTTCTGTTCAAGAATATGTCTCCTCTGTTGCCAGTTGTGTTAAATATATTTTATATGCCAAATGAAATGAAGGTGTTTCCTAATGTTCAATTCAGATATTTTGACATACTTTGAGATTATATAACATGAGTTAAATGTTTAAAGTTTTAAATAAATAAATGCTTTTCATTGAATTTTAAAATGTTGAAAATGAAGCACATTTTTTCTATAATATTGAGGCTTAGAAATAAATAAGTAGAATAAAGAAAATGCTAATCCTTATGGAAAGCACAGGTATTCCTGAGAGAATGGGTGCTTTTTCAAAATGATAAAAAGGGAAATCTGTTATTAAAATGGAGTTGGGGGGATGTTTTTAAAAGCTCAGACTTTTATATGCTTTTTCAATTTGAATTATAACAAGAATACCAAAATTATTCCTCAGTATTCAATGACTGCTAACGATTTTTGCATCATGTTGTATTGTCATACCATGGCTTAGAAAAACATTGTCAATGCTATGGAGAGAATTCCAGGAAAAAATGTATGAATATGTGCATGAAACTTAATGAGTGAAAAAATAACAAAGACATGTAGTATAGACTGTCTCTGATCCCTAAAACTAGCCTTTTATTGTCAAACCATCATCAGAATGAATGTCAAGATGACATGTCATCTTCTTTTTGGATCCTTTTTTTCATGTGCATGGCCTTGCCAGTGGAGAAATTTTCAAAGTGGGGATAAAACTGGCTTTCCTCAATATGCTAATTTGTTTGGAGAAAACACCATATTTTTTCAAACATTATCAGTTTGACCAGTGATGAATGAATAGCTTAAAGTATGCACTAAACTCTGTGAGGATTATTATTTTTTCTTTTAGTTTCAGTAAAACTAGCATCCTTATTTTAAGTGCATTTTATTCTGAGAATGTATGTGGGATAGTATAATAAGTAAAAAAAAAAAAAGCAGGCAACTTTCTACATTAAAACAGGAGCCACAGAGAAATTTAAAACCCATATATTTAAATATCTATAACGCTGTCTATTTTATAGTTTATAAAACTATTAGCATCATGAACAATTTCAAAATTTTATGGGGGATCCACTGAATCTCCAGATGGAAAACTTATTCAGAGATGAGTCAATATTGGTGAATTTTAGAACCATGTAAGGACCTTTAACAAAATAATGCCAATTAAGCTGTGGGTAAGGAGAGAACATAGAAAGAATAGCAAAGGCTCTCTTCAACATATTCTACTCATTTTTCTTTGTATTTTCTCTTAGGCTATTGGTAAATACAAAAAACAGCACTGCATTCTGGTTGTTCTTTTCCATAATGGGATACAGGATTGATAAGGCAAAAAGAACAGCTCTAGAAGTTTGGAATGACCACTTCTAATGTTTACTGTCTCTTCTGATATAAAATACCAGATAAAACAACTCTGTGACTAAATGGAGATCATTTTTTAAAAATCCAATTATTTTACTTGCTTCCCACACTTCAAAAGATCAATGAAGTCTTCTGCCAATACAGCCTCAGATCCCCCCACACTTTAGCAGTTGTTGTGTACTATATGGCTATGAACAGTGAAACTTGAAATAAAACATAAAAATTAAAAACTTTGGACTTCATATGCACAATATTTTCTATTGTTAAGGCAGAAACATATTTCATTTAATCCTCAGACAGGCAGTTAATTTGAAAATTATCCTTTTTGAACTTTTTTTTCTTTAATAAAATCACCCTTATTCCCCAAAGGTCCACATAATGTAGGATGATTTTTGCAGGAGGATTTTTTGAGGAGAGGGAGGATTAGTAGCCAAAGCAAAATTTAAAATGATGAATGTGAGGTTTACTTATGGATATAAACTGAAGTCAAACCAGGAAAACAATAGACATAATCATTACGGTAGAGTAAATATGAGGGGAAAAAAGAACAACAACAAAAAAAAACACAACAAATCAAACTTGAATTCTATTTAATTATAAAAACTGTGGTCAGCCCCAAAGAATTCTCAGTGAGGAGACAATGCATGTGAAACCATGTATATACTATCATAACTGATTGATATATTGTTTAATGTTTTTAACTATTTTGGTTTTTTTAGTCAACAGTTAATAAACATTTATTAAATCCTTACTGTATCCCAGGCACCCTGCTAAATGCTAAGGAGAAAGAAAGGGAGAGAGAGGGAGAGGGAAAGACAGACAGGCAGAACGAGAAAGAGAGACAGAGAGACAGAGAGAGACAGAGACAGAGAGGCAGAGAGAGAGAGACAGAGAGGGAGACGGAGAGCAACCTAGTCATTTCTACCTGAAGTTGCTCACAAGCCAAAGGGGGGAAAATAAGCAAATAACTCTGTATATACAAGCTATAAATAGAGCACATGGTAGGTCTTCTGGGAAGGAAGGAACTAGCAGAAGGTGGGAACTTAGAGATGGAGGTGAGCAGGAAGCACAATCTAGACACAGGATGGATAGCCAGTGAAAAGGAACAGTGAGGAAATAGAGTGTTGAGGCTGATAAACAGCTAGGAGGATGTATAGCTGGATCATAAAACTTGTGGAGGAGAGTAACTTGTAATAAGATTGGAAAATAAGGAACCAAGTTGTAGAGAAATTTTAAAACAAACAGGATTTACTTACTTGATCCTATAATAGTGAGTCTTTGGAATTTATTGAGTAGGGAGGAAATAACAGTCAGACTTGCCTGTCAGGAAAATAATTTTGGTTGCTGAATGGAGAATACATTTTAGTGGGGAGAGATTTCAGGCAGGGAGACCAAGCAGAAAACTATTAATAGACATCTAGGTGTGAGATGATGAGGGTTTGCAACAGAAAGGTAACTACTTGAATAGAAAGGAGGTGGGGGGGGCAGTTTATGAGAAATGTCATGAAGGAATATTGGACAACAGATTGGATATATGGAGTTAGTACAACTCAATCAATCAAGCCAGTATTTATTAAGGGACTATGTCATTGTAAGGATTTGAAGATGATGCTTAGATAATTTTTATTCTTTTTTCTTTCTCTGTTTAGGTGAGGGAAGGGGAAGACTATATTTGGAAATAAAGTGATGTAAATACATCAACAAAAACAAAAGATAAATACAATTTAAAAAAAAAAGTAAATGAAAGTATACAATAAAAATGACAATATTCAGGAATAGCAAGAACAGCTTTCCTACCTTCTTTTCCAGTATCTCCCTTTTCCCAAGTTTAAGTTGCTATAAATTATGGATTCTATTTATTTATTCTCCTAATTATCTGTCATTTTTCTGTAATAATAATCACTCTGTAGATGATGTATCAAAAGAAAAGGATCAAATTACCAAAAGAATAAATCACAGTTTAGAGATAAAAAAGAAAGCTTTGAGGTCATCTATTTCAACTCCCTCATTTTACAGATGAGGAAACTGAGGTCTGAGGAAGTTAGTTGATTTGTCTAAGGTGAAACATATAGTAAGTGATATGTAGAGACAGGATTTAAACCCAGTATCTCTGACTCCAATTCTAAGACACTTTCCGCTATAGCATCACTACCTCAAAAAGTGACAAGGCCTCCCTGAAATGTGAATCCAGGATCTCCAGCTTCATTAGCAAGTAACTTGGCCACAAATCTACAAAGGATCTTTGCCTTTGTGAAATCAAATAATGGAAAAATTAAATTGTTATTTAAGGGAAGAAAACACTTTTTTTTAAATCAATTTCAACTATTGAAATAATACAAATCTTAGTTTAAGAAGCTAAAATCAATATCAAATAAATAAATAACTTTGAAATTGCCAAATGAGCTTGTTACTTAGTGTCTGGTAGCAGTGGTAAATCTTTAGAATAGAATAATAGATATATAATAATATATATAACATATAATAAGAGTATCTATGCCTTCTTTACTTCAAACATTATCTCCTTAAATGTTTCCTTGACCTTTCAGTTTTGTATTTGTTTAACTCTCTGTCATATCAGTTACATGTATATGTTTCTTTCCATCCTTTTTATCCTGAATTCCTTAAAGGCAGGTCATCATGTTAAGTTTCTTCATACCTCTGCAAGCATTCAGCACCTGACACCCAAGACCCAGTTCCTGGCACACCATCTTGCATGTATAGACATTTATTAAAGACTGTTTATGCTGTTTGATCGGTCCTATTTTTTTATTTGAATATGACTTGCTCTATTCTAGGATATCTATGTTTGCATGACTATGAGTATTTATTGACTATAACTATTTTCTCTTCATGTGTCCTAGCTTCTGGGGGAATTAAAAAAAAGGAATACCTTTCCTATTTATGAGGGGAAGAAAGAAGTTTTTTTTTTTCTTGTTTGTTTTTTTACATTTGGAATTTCAAAGTGAAAATTATTGGGTACTGCTTAGTACACAGCATTTGAACAACATTAATAATTTTTCCCTGGGCCTGAATTTCAATGAAAAAAATAAGGAGAATTCTAAAAAAGAAGATCTTGGGGATATGTGCTTGGTCTTGTACCATTCAACAATTATTTGCACAAATTAATATATTGTAAGCTTATTAGATTTGAAGATGTAACACAAAAATGTGAGAGAGAATTAACATGACAGACAATAGAATGAGAACCCAAAAGATACTGATGAGGAAGCTGTAGTTGTGGCCCAGTCTAATAAGAAGAAATTTACTTTAAACGAGTAATTGTAAAAGTCTTATGGAAGGGATAGGTGGAAACTATCCCACCCGTTTTTAAACTGATACTTCAATTAGGTGAGGTGGGAAGATGTTTCAATCCGTATAATCACTAGTAGGCCTTTGACTAACTTCCCTCAAGCTAGAAAGAGACAGCCCAAGAATATGTTCAGACAGACAAAGGAAACGTGGTTAAGCCCTATGACTTATCAATACATTATCAAGCAAGTTCATAAAGGATTGACTCCAGAAATTGAAACAAAGTTGCTTTTCAAAATACAGTTTAGGAAAAGCTGATGGAAGTAGAAAGATTTGTTGAACTTGTTTTCGGGAAGCTTCCCTATCCCCCTCTTCCTTGCGGGAGGATTTGGGCCTTACCATCTTCCTGTCTGTGCCCTAGCATTCCTGGATCAGCTAATGGCAGTGTCTACAGAGAGAGCCAGGGTCATATGTGCATAGATTCACCATGCTTAAGAGGAAATTCTCAAACACCCCACAAATGAAATAAAAGGTCTTCCATCAACTGGGAACCAAGAGTTATAATGCTCTACATTTTCTCTTTAAGTTTCAGTCTACTTTCCCTGGATTTTGTATGTACTTACAGAATAGGGGGAAAAGACTTCTGGGATGATGTTTTGTACCAACTGTTCCTACTCTGCCACCTTAGCAAATGCCTTTATAAAAAAATCTATTTAATAATAAATATTATTATGTGGATAAATAAATAGATTCTCCACTGATAACCTTGAAGAAAAACACATCACTGGGAGTTCAAGTTTATGACTTTACAAAACTCCTCTTTTCCTCAACATTCAAAGGTACATATAGAACTATAAGTGGGACATCCAGCCAAGATCTGGGGACTAAACTATCAGTGGAAAAGATAGTGCAATGTTAAGGAAATTTGAAGTTCTTCCCTGCCCATTAATAGGCCCATGTGATGGGCTTTGAGCTTGGCCCAGCCCAAAACTTGAGTAACATGGAGGCCATGGTGGGAGAAACTTGCCAAACAGGTGCAGCAGGAAGGGTGGAACAGGAAGAGAGACTGTGGGAGAGATGAGAGAGAGTGAGGCAGAGCTGGAGAGAGGTAGGCAGAGCTGAGATAGAGCTGCTAGGATTAGTGATGGAGGAATTTTGCTTAGCAGGGCTTGTTTGTGGGTAGGTCTAACTGAGCGAAAGCTTGGGGATGGCAGTGCTTCTTGAATTGGTGATATTATGTAAATTCTTTGTTGCCATGGTGGAATTGGCTGCTTGGTATCTGAATAAATATCTTGGATTGGTCTTTCAGGGAAAGAGTTTATTATATTTTGTGATTCAACCCTGGAAATGCATTTGTATATTCATGGCAGCTGCTATGGGCATCGCATTTTCGATCTAAGGAGTTGGAATAAAAATCCTAAGACCTTATAGTAGGGTAAAAACAGTTAGCTATAGCAATTGTGAAAAAAAAAAACTGAAGCAAATTTCTCAGATAAAGGCCTCTTTTCTTGACCATATAGAGAACTGAGTCAATTTTATTAAAAAAAAAAAAGCCATTCCCCATTCTCCAATTGATAAATGAACAAAAGATAAAAACAGTTTTCAGATGATGTCATCAAATCTATCTATAGCCATATGAAAAATAAATGCTTTCCATATTGATTGAAAAAATGCAAATTAAAACAATTCTGAGGTACTAGCTCATATTTCTTGGATTAGCTAATAGGACAGAAAAGGAAAATGACAAATGTTGGAAAGGGTTTAGGAAAAAAAATGAGACTTTATTGCACTATTGAGAGAGTTGTGAACTGATTCAACAATTTGATAGAGCAATTTGGAACTATGCCAGGAGAGTAATAAACACACCTCTACTTAGACATAATACTTTGGAAGAACTGAAAACTTATAGGTCTCTAGAAGTATCTTTTGAAAGAATTGCACAGAACCCCTAAAACTCAGAACAGTACACTCTCCACCTTGGAAGCAGAGCTCCACTTTAGCAGAGTTAAAAGGCTGGAAAATGGGAAAAAAAAAAAAAAAACAGAAAAAAAACATTTTGATTATATAAAGTTACTATGGTGACAAGGAAGATTAAAACATACACACACAGAAGAAAATAAAGTCAAAGCTCCTACATCCAAAGGTTCCAAGAAAAATATGAATTGATCTCAGGCCATGGAAGAGCTCAAAAAGCATTTTGAAAATCAAATAAGAGAGGTAGAGGAAAAAGTGAGAAGAGAAATATGTGATACCAGAAAAAATGTTCTAACTCACAGTTAATTGGAAAAATACAAATTAAAAGAATTCTGAGGTTACCTCATATCCATTAGATTTGGTTAATGGGACAGAAAAGGAAAATGACAGGCATTGGAAGGGGACATGGGAAAAATAAGACCTTAATGCACTGTAGGTAGAGTTGTGAACCAATTCAACCGTTCCTAGAGCAATTTCGAAAGGCTGCAAAACCGTGCATTCCCTTTGAGCTAGCAATACTACTACGAGGTCTACATAAAAAAATAATAAATTTAGGGGAAATAAAAAAGAAAAAGGGCCTATATATATAAAAATATTTATACCAGCTCTTTTCTGGTAGCAAAGAATTGGAAACTGAGGGGATGCCCATAAATAGGGGAATGTCTAAACAAATTGTAGTATGTGATTATAATGGAATAGTATTGTCCTATAAGAAGTGATGAGCAGAATGCTCTCAGGAAAAATAAAAACTAGACTTACATGAGCTGATATAGAGTTAAATGTACTATGTACAAAGTATCAGCAATATTGTAAGATGATCAGTTGTGAATTCTACTTATTCTCAGCAATATAATGACCCAAGTCTATTCTAAAGGACTTGTGATGAAAAATACTATCCATCCCCAGAGAAATAACTGATGATATCTGAATACAAATTGAAGAGTTATTTTTTTAAGTTTCTTTATTTTCCTTGAGTTTCCTTTTTTTTTTTTGGAGGGGGGGGAGATCTGTGTTTCCTTTCACAAAATGATTAATATAGAAATATGATTTGCATGACTACACATGCATAACCTATATCAAATTGCTTGCCTTCTCAGTAGGGGGAGGGGGAAGGAATAAAGGAAGAGAATTTAGAACTCAAAATTTAAAAAAATGTTAAAAATTGTTTTTACATGCAATTGGGAAAAAATAAAATAATAAATTAAAATATTTCAGTAGGCCAAATATCAAAAGGAAATAAAAAAAACAAATATAAAATTTGGTTTCATAACATCAATTTAACAAATATAAGATTATAGAGAAGGAGCTAAATGTCAGCTAAATGACAACAACAACAAAAATACCTGAGTGTTTCCATGGATTGAAACAGGGTTGTTGTTATTTGTCTACTTTAATTTTTGCCTCATGTGGCAGCCAAAAATGGTAATGGGATCTTAGATTGGAAGAGAAATAGTGGCCTGAAGGAGGGAGGTGATAGTCGTACTCTATTCTGACCAAGTCAGACCACATTTGAAGAATTATGTTGAGGCCTACAAACCAGGTTTTAGCAAAGATAATGGTAAGTTGAGGAGCATACAGAGGAAGACAATTGGAGTGGTCAAAAGGGTTGAGGTTAAATCATTAGTACTCGAAGGAATTGAGATTGTGTAGATGGAAAAGACAAGACTTAGCTCTATTTAGGAGCTGTTGTATAGAAGAAGAATAAGACTCATTCTAGTCATAAGAGAATAGGCAGACTAGGAATAAAGAAGGCAGATAAAGTTATAGAGAAACCCAATGTTCAATAAAGCAGAAGGGATAGGAACTTTTTTGATTAAAAAAAATACACATACCAGGAAAAAAAGTGGAAAGTAATTAGGTAGAAATTACTTTTAGATCAGCTTCTTAAATCATTTTCCACAATACATTCTAAACAGATCATATAACATCTTTCACAGCTAGGAACATGAGATGTATTCTTACCTTAGAGATGGAATTAATTACAAAAGACAAAATAACTTTGACAACATGAAGCTAAAAAACATCTGCACAAACAAAATCAATGCACTTGGAATAAGAAGAGAGATATTTGATTGGGAAATACATACATACAACACACACACATATATTATATCAAGTTTCTCTGTTAAGGGTTTGATATGCACAACATATAAACAATACATATTTAAATCAAAAGCTATTCCAAGATGTGAACAGTTTTCAAAAGAAGAATTGCAAATTATTAATGGACATAGGAAAAGAAAATGTACCAAATAATTAATAATAAAATAAGTGCAAATCAAAACAGCCCGAAGATTTTCCATCACAACTTACAAATTGGTGAAGATGACTAGAAATGGTAATAGTGCTAAGTGTTGAAAATAGAATCAGAAAGTTACTGCTCTTGAGGAGCTTGTATTCTAATGGAGAAAGACAACATATAAGTGAGAATTGAAAAGTGGGGATGGGGAAAGTAAATCAGTTGGAGTATGGTACTGAAAGACTAGAAAGTAAGGAGTAAAGCTTGGAGAAGAAAAAAAAATAGCTTGCCTGGATATTTTCCTTAAAACTGAGGTTTAAAAGAGCCCAATCAAAGGAAAAGACTCTAGAGGCAGAGAAAAATTCCAGTGTGAGAAGTCTTGGAGTGAAATGATTATCCAGGATGAGAGGTTTCTCTGGCAAGATAGAGAAAGTGGCCATATGACAAGAAGAATGTGCCCATATACACCAAAATATTTCTAACTGCTCTTTTCATGATACTTAAGATTTAGAAATAAAGTAAATGCTTATTTTCTGGGGAATGGCTTAAACAAATTATGGTTTGTGAATGTAGTATGGAATGTTACTATTATAAGAAATGGCAAATATGGTAAATATAGAGAAGCATGGAAAATTTTATATGAATTTGTAATGAAGTAAGTTGAGCCAAGAAAATAATATTCAAAGTGACTATAACAATTTAAACATAAAGAACACACACACACAAAGTGAATGGTGCACAAGAATAAGCATGGCTTGAAAGAAGATGTATGAAAACATACCCTTATTCTATGTCTTTGCAGAGATGGGAGGTCAACAAATTTGATATATTACACATATTTCCAAACATTCAGAATATAATTATCAATTTGCTCATTTCTTCCTCTTCTGTTGCTTTCCCTTTTTTTGTGTGTCTTTTTTATGCTGATAGCTATATGAGAGGGGATGCAGAAGAATAATTGCTATGATATTAAACAACAATAATGAAGACATTTAAGATAAAATTGAATAATAGGTTTAGACTTGATATAAGAAAACAAAGAAGAAAACCCTTTGTAAAAATAGGATGATACCAAATGAGATTGTTTGTGTAGGGATATAGATAGTGATGATGATGATGATGATGATGATGATGATGATGATGATGATGGTGATGATGATGATGATGATGATGATGGAGGTGGTTATGTTGGTGATAATGATAACTAACATTTGCTAATGCTTTAAAGTTCACAAAGCACTTTACTAATTTATCTCTTTTGATCCTCCTAAAAACCCTGGAAGGTAGGTGCAAGTTGTATATTATCATTTTACAGATGAAGAAACTTAGAACCTCTGACAGAGGTTAAGAGAGTTGCCCAAGGTTAGTAGAGCTAGTAAGTAAGATTAGAACTCAGGTATTCAGGATACACTATGCCATGCAGGGGTGGAGGGAGCTGGTTGATATTTCTTTTTTGTATATTTTAAAATAATGACTGGAGGATCACAGGGTGTTGTAGACATTTTAAGTCATTTGTGACTTAGACTAGATGACCCGACACATGTATTACAGTGATGTTTTAAGGTTAAAAATTAATTTTCTCTCAAATGGAAGTGTCTATACACAGCACTCTAGGAGTGCTCTCATCACCTAGAACAGATGCTGATATTTACTCTTTTGAATTTTTTAGAGAGGAGATATTTACTTTTCCAGTGTGTGTGTGTGAGTGTGTGTGTGTGTGTGTATGTGTGTGTATGTGTGCGTGTGCATGTTTGAAGGTTGGGAAGTTAGCATGCTTTCTCACAATCTCTTTATTAAGCATACAAACAAAAATCTGGTAGGCTGAGAGTACATTAAAAAAATAAATATCACAGCTATGGGTAAGCCCTGGCCTAGACATATGTGTGATGCTGTCATTGAATTTATAACATTATTATATGTAATGTAATTGTATTGTGTTTCTACCCTCTAAGTTTTCTCCATAGGTGAGATAGATGTTCATCCAATAGTATGTGGTGAATTTTGAAATTTTCATCTGCTTGAAATATGATGCCAATTTAATTTAATTTTTCAGCCAAATTACATTATCTTTTATTTCCAGAGTCCTATGCTAGGACTTTGGAGGAGAAACAATCTTTTATTCTCCTGGGAAAAAAAAAACAAAACCAAAAAACATACTTCCATCCCTTTGCAATCTCAAGAGGAATCAAAATTAGTACCTTCCCAGAATTCAGTTCAGAATTGTCTCATGTGGGAGGTTTATTAAAAAAGGATTCAAAGA
>CM053592.1:66496102-66516379 GCA_028646515.1 Pseudochirops corinnae | reverse complement strand
TTGTGTTCCAGGCAAGAGAAGTGGTGAAGAGTTTGTGATGTGCTGCACCCTGAGACCTTCAGTGTGTGCCAGGGACTGTCCTGAGGACAGGACAAAGACCTGAGAGCTGTCTACCTCTGAGGATTGGAGAAGGATCTTGGAGCTGTCTTCCCCTGAATCCAGGTGACTGTTTGGTGGATTCAGGAGGGAGCTGGGACCATGGAAGGGGATCCAGGGAATCGGAGAGACCACCCAGAGTCAAGATGAAGAAAATGCCTCCCCTTGGATGAAACTGAGGGTTTTTGGACACCAGGGGGTGGAGGGTTTGCGTGGTTTTCTAATGACTGTATTTGTGATTAATGATATTTAGTAATTGTGAATCTAGATTAGTGACTGAGTAAGTTAATGGTTGCCCCATGAGTGAAAGTTTGATTATTCTATTGTTTCTTGTCAATGATTGAGTTCCCCATGAGTGGGAGTTTGAGTATTCTATTTTGAATTGTTTGAATGATTAAGTATTGAGTTGCTCCATGAGCGGAAGTCTGATTCTATTGTTCCTTGTTCTGAATATTTTGGCCCCTGTAGTGAAAACTGTGTGGACATTTTCTGTGATAAGATGTAATGTGAAAATTATATTGTGATATATTGTAAATGTTTGTCTTGATGTGTAATGGAATAAACAGAGTGTTCACTATATTTTGTAATCTGAACTCTAAAAGCTGTTCACAGTAGCATTCCTTTGGTTATCTGCTGGTTCATGGCATTACACCTCTGAAGGATCACTTGGCTCCACTGCAGTCTACAGGCTGGGAGCTCTGAAGCAGCAATGTGGAGGCAGCTGCAGGGCCTCTGCTTCTGCCGCTTCCTTAACCTGGAGGCAGTTTGGCTGGACACACTTTTCTCCCCCAATTTAAGCTGAGTTCTACTGACCTTTCACTTAGTCCTTTTTTCTTATGGCTTGATAATTCTTGAAACTGCCACAGCAGCCACAGATCCACTGTCCTGAACCTCCAGCTGAGGCTTGGCTGAGAATGTCCAGCCACCCCCAGGGCCACACCATGGTTTTAGGTTGGGCTGTTTTTGGCTCCCAGCATGGAGATGTTCCCTTCAAGCTGAGCTGCCTTCAGCAGGAGGTACATTTGTGTGTGTTTTAGAGCCCTAAAATTTGTTTAGAGTCATATTTTGTGGGTATTTGGTGTGGCTGTTTGGGAGCTGCCATACCTTGCTGCTCCTATGCCACTGTCTTGGCTCTGCCCCTCCTTTGTCCTTTCTTCTAACCCATGACTTCTAATAACAACCCTGATATGATTCCATTACCCTTCCATGATATACATTGTTCAATTGGAACTGAGGGAGGAAAAAAAAATGTCTAGGACTTCAATAACCAAATCTTGACTTTTAAAGGTAAAAGAAAGTGAGAGTAAGTGAAATGAAATGAAGTTATTTTTTTTGTTGTTGTTTTAAGTTGTGTTTCCAGAATATCATTACTCTCAGTGTAGTTGGTGATTTAGATAACCAGGGTTATAATGCCTTTATCTTCTTCTTTACAGACTTCACCATCACCAGCAGAATTCTCTCTAACTCTTATATACCTTTTATATATATATATATATATATATATCTTATATACCTTTTCTTTGCACCATTTTTTCTAGTTCTCAGGGCTGGATATAACTTCCTTCAGGGCTACAACTAATATAGAGTGACAGGAGATTTTTACCCCTACCCGTCAAATTTAGAAGACACTGAAAACATTTTCAGTATTTTAGGACAATAGAAAAAATCAGAGCTTATTAAGTTAAAATTTCCAGGAAAAAAAAAAAAAAGCTTTTCTCCAATCCTGCATTTGTCTTCTCTTCAACTCTTCCACTTATCAAGAGGTTTTGGGATTTTCTCAACACCATAGGGCAAAAGTCTGGCTTTACAATAATTACCCTTACCCCACAAGGAAAACTCAATTGGAGACTTGTTTTATACCACTTGCACATTTTGTGGAGCTTCTTTTTAATGCAAAATTATCCTAATTAGAGCTTTGAATCCAATGGTCTCTCAGTCAATTATAAGAGTTTATTAAGCACTATCTGTCTGTCTATCTATCTATCTATCTATCTATCTATCTATCTATCTGTCCATCATCCATCCATCCATCCATCCATCCATCTCTCTCCATCTCTTTCTCTCTCTCTCTCTCTCTCTCTCTCTCTCTCTTTATCTATCTATCTATCTATCAATCTATCTATCTATCTATCTGTCCATCATCCATCCATCCATCCATCCATCCATCTCTCTCTCTCTCTCTCTCTCTCTCTCTCTCTCTTTATCTATCTATCTATCTATCTATCAATCTATCTATCTATCTGCAAATGTGGCAAATACTAGGGATGCAAACTAAGGCAAAAATGTTCTCCCAGTCCTCAAGCAACTTATATTTTAATTGGTTGTTGTCCTTCCTTCTTGAAGAGGACCACCATGGCAGTCAACTCTTAAGAGAGGATATAGTTCATAAAATATGCTCATGGAAACCAGTGCTGTAAGACTAGTCCATGGGAAAATACTGACAATGATATTTTTAGGTTTAATACAGTTATGTGTCCAAAAATAATATTTTACCAACTACCAATATGAGATTGGAGTGCTCTACCACAGGTAAGGCACAGATAGTCCCTGTGAACATTTGTAGTGCATTCTCTAAATTTTCACATCTCATGTTTATTTTGAGCTACTTCAATTTTGCTTTGCTCATAGAGCACAACACCTTCTCTGATATCTGATGAACAATGTCAGTGTCTCCCATATCACACCATCACTTCCAAAGTTTTTTAGAGAAAATTGTGTCACTTTTTTGCTGACCACTGTATGAGTGTTTGCCCTGTGTGAGTTCTCCATAAAATTGTCTTTTTTTTAGCAAGTGTATGTTTGGCATTTGGACAAGGTTGTCAGACCACTGGAGTTGCATTCTCTGAAGTAGAGTATGAATGCTTGGCATTCTATCAAACTGAATGTCTATAGAGCCGTTGTCCTCACTGTCATATGCCTGCAAACCTAGACAATATGCCAATACCATGCCGGGAAACTGAATCACTTACATTTGAATTATCTTAGGAAGATTCTGAAGATCACCTGGCAGGATAATTTTAACAGGGGAGTGTGCAAATAACGGCATGAATGCAAATTATATAGAAAGTAGAGAAGGAAGCCAATAGTAGTGTCTGCAATATGGAGAAGGGATGATAATTGGGGAAAGCTCTTTTTAGGAATGTCTTGTGGTAGTTCTCTAGTATAAGGAAAACCCTCTCAGGAGGATAGAAGTTCCACTTTTGACTATTGCTTTTTAGGACTGAATTCATGCTATCCAAGTCTCTACTGAAGGTGCAAACTAGAAAGTCCCTATGCAGGGGTTTGATTTTATATTTTAAAAAAGGCCCATGGACCAGTCAGAGACTTAAGGGAAAATAACCACATTATGATTTGATTGCAACAAATAATATATGATAACAATGGGAGCCAGTTCAATATTCAACTTTTACTGGGAAATAATAAAGAGTGGGAGAGGGGAAGAATGAGAGAAGGGGAACTGGTATGCAAGTCAGATAAATACATATTAACACAGAATAAAATTCATGTAAGGGTGGTACTGTATTTGGGAGCACAGGGTTACAGACCCATTCAAGTGGTCCATTAAAGTGAAAAGACTTCATCTTATGGAAGCATCATGCTCCTAAGGAGGGAAAATGTGCTCTCAGGGAGGAAAAATATTCTCTAAAGTCGGCTTCTGAGAGTGAGGTATTTAATCTTGAACTTGTTGACTGCCTGGAGCGTACCAATTTGCACGACAAGGTTTAGGACTCAAGGGATTTTTGAGGTACTCAGGGAGGAGGTAGGTATGGGGAAATAATAGTGATAAAATATTATTTTTAGCCACACAGCTGTGTTAACCCTAAAAATATTGTTGTCAGTATTTTCCCACAGGCTAATCTTAAAGCATTGGTTTCCATGAGTAGGTTTTATGAACTATATCCTCTTTTAAGAAGAGACTGTCATGGTGGTCTCACATCACCTTGTATTTGTCCATTTTCAAAGAGGACTGTGGCATCAGGGAAACGATGACATGACTTGCATTTGAATTTGATTTGAGTGAGAGAAGGCTGTGCAAGGTCACCAGCCTCACTTTCTCATCCATAAGCCACCTGGATCTAGTGACCAGATATTTATGAATATGACTGGAGATGACTCAGGATGCAATGGGACACTCTGGCCCTTTTAGGTTAAAGCCTTTTCAAGTACTCAATAAAAAGTAATGCTGAGCCTTATATTACAATAGAGAAAGTCTAAGTTTTTAGGAAGGGAAAAAACTCAGGAGGCAGACATCTGCTTGGAGAATTATTCCAGGGTTATGAGGCAGCTTGTGAAAAGGTACAGAGTGGGGAGATGGACTATTGAGTTCAAGGGTCCTAAGACCAGTGCTGCTGGAATGTAGAATACTTGGAGAGCAATAAAACATAATAAGACTAGAAAGATAGAAAGAAGCAAGGTTGTGAATGGTTTTATATGACAGAGTATTTTATGTTTCATCTTAGAGTTAATATAGACATACTGTAGTTTATTTAGTAGGGGGTGGTGTCATGGTCAGACCTGGACTTTGTTAGCTGAGTTTAGGGTAGATTGGAATGGAGACAGAATAAACTAGAATAAAAGTATCCAAAAGGCCTAAAAATGTGCCAAATAGAGAGGTCTTATGACATCAAAATATTCATAGTAGCATTTTTTGAAATAGCTAAAAAAAATGGAATCAAAATAGATGCCTATCAGTTACGGACTTGGTAAGTTGTGGTACATGAATATAATGGAATATTACTGAAGTCCAAGAAATGACAAATATGTGGACAATAAAGAGTCATGTAAAGACAAATAAAATGATGCAAAGTGAAGTAAGTAGAGTCAGGGAAAATATGACTATTCAAAACAATAATTATAAATTGTAATTCAAAGAAAAAGTAATAAATCAAAAGGAAATTCCATATTTAATGCCAACCTTGCCATGGAAGAAGAGATGTTCGGAAATCTTATTCCCACAACACAGATATGACTATTTTACTCCTACACTGGAATGTAACTCTTGGCTAAAAGGACCATTGCATGATACTCCTTCATTTGCAAATTGATTACTGTGCTTAGGGGTATGGTAGTGTTGGTAAGAGTTAGAAGAGGAGAAATCTCAACTTCTTCTGTTGGACCCCAACAACTCTTCCAGTCCATTAAGACTTTGGTATAAGCTGATATGTAGAGGAACTGATAGTCACCACCATACACCTATCCCCAGCTTGCTGCAGTAGAAACTTCAGGGGAATTTCTCCTTCAGCAACATCTGAAATCCTCTCCCTTCTCTCTTAGTTGAGAGAATTCCCAAAGGGAAAGCTCATTCACCCTTTATTGTCTGGTATATGTACATTCTGTGATCTGTTTTGGTATTGACTTGGATCAATGGGATTCTTAGCTGTTTGCTTTGTGTATTCATTGTGGAACTGGGATCTGATTGGAAGGGAGGAATCATGCTTGAGATATAGAGGTTGGGGCACTCTTTACCCATTAGGTTACAGAAATTAGAAGTGTAACTTGAACTTAAAAATTGCTTTACTTAGGATAATAATATTTAATGGAGCATATAGATATAATTCTACCCCCAGGACCCTCTTTCTCTTAGGAGAAGAGAGTGGCAATTTACTGGTCCCAATTTCCTCCTTCCTGTCAAGAATAAAATTTTCCCATTAAAAGTTACAGGGGAAAGATATGGCAGAGATGCCTATTTTTGCCTCAGTGAGTGACGTAGAAGACCCATGGCGACCCATATAAATGACATGGGCAAAAACAAAACAAGAGTAGTATTATTCCTAGGCACAAAAATGAATTTTTTTCTCTTCAAAATTCCTCTAGAATAAAATATAACTGCTCATCATGATTTCCTCCCCTACATTGTAGTCCCACCTACCTTTCTAGTAATGGTTCATATTGTTCCCCTCAAACTGGCTTACTAGTAGTTTCTCAGCTTTCTACCTTCCAATTCTGCACCTTTGCACAAATGGTTCCTTCTATCCTGAATGCACTCTAACCTCACCTTTGCCTTTTGAGAATCTTTCTTTTCCAGACATAGTGGCCCACAACTGGAACTCCAGCTACAAGGGAGGTTGAGGTGGATGAATATCTTCAGTGTAGGAGTTTTACCCTGTAGTGGTATAGTCTGATCAGTTTTGCACATTAAATTTGGCATGAATATGGTGGACATCAGAGTGCCTAAAGAGGTGTGAATGAGTCAAAATTAGAAAAGGAGTAGGAAAAGCATTCCACTAATCTGTAGTGGGACCAAACCCATAAGAATCTCTTGTAACTCCAGAATTATGTGGGGGAAAACAGTCTTTTTATTTTTTCCTTTCAAAGCACAACACATAGTGGAGGTATCATCACCAAATGAAGCCTTTTCTGATTCTTTCAGTTCCCCTCTATTTTCTCCTGCTGGAAATTACTTTATATATAATTTTTTATACTTGTCTGTGTACATCTTGTATGTGTTTAGTAGAACATGTAAGCTCCTTGAAGGCAGGAACTTTTCAATGTTTGGTTTTATATCCTATACTCAGGAGAGTGTCTTTTACATACAAGATAGGTCCTAAGTAAATGTTCAGGTGAAAATGATAAATTCTAAAGATAAATTCATGAGTGCTTCTCTTTATCCTTTTGTGTTTTTTTTAATAGACAACAATATAATATGTCAACATAGATATATCACTTATTCTCTGCCATAGATTGTTTATATCTTCTGTTTCTATTTCAGGCTTTCCTCATTTTTGCTAAAGTTCCTCAAACGTGTTAAATAGGAATAGAACACCATTTGGCTTCCCTGATTGACACTTGTTTTTAAAGGGTATGCTTTTGGTGTTTCTCCATTGTATAGCATATTTCTTCATGGACTCAAATACATTCTTTAATCAGCATGAAAAGAGCCTCCAAGTATATTTCAATGTTAATAAATGAGTTGTGTATTTTGTTAAAGGACTATGTACTACATTATTTTATTTGTGATATGATTTATTATATTGATTGTTCTTCATCCTTTAATTTCAGTTATAAATTCTACTTGGTTGTATAATTCAGTAAGTCCTCTGGAACTTATATTGTAGTATTTACCTGAGGCACTGAAAGATTCAATGACTTGCCAGTGGTTACAAGACTGCTATGTCAGAGGCAGGACTTAAATCTGGTTCTTTCTAGCTTTAAGACCAGCCCTATATTACGCTGCCTAATTCACCAAACCACCATATGGATATTGATGTCAATGATTAAAATTCAGTTCTAGTACTTATTTATATTTCAAGTGTTTTCTTGTTTTCAATGTTATACATCAATATTTATTAAGTTCTTAATATATACTGGACACTGGGCTAAGCAATGAGAATGCAGACAAAGGCAGAAATAGTCCCTGCCCTCAAGGAGCTTACATCCTAATGTAAAGGCAACATGACATTAAAACATTTCATCTTCATTTCTGGTAACTTTTCATTTTTGTTGTTGAATTTTTACTTAATTTCCTTTTCAGATTTTTATAGATTCATTTTTACCTTCTCTTTTTCCTTATCATTAAAATATTTAATGATATGATCTTGGACCTAACTATGGCTTTGGCAGAGTAACAAATATTTTTACATTCGATATCTGTATTACCATTGTGTTTCACATAATCTATCACATTTTAAAAAATTCCCTCTCACTCAGTAATTACTCTGAGTCATTTTGTTGCTTCCATGTGGGCTGATATCTTTAATGCCTTTAATCATCACCTACTACAAGTTCACTGAATTTTGATCTGTAAATATAGTGTCAATATTCACTTTTTGATATTTGATCCTTATCTTCCTTATGATCTAGCTTATGTTTTTTTTGTGCTGGTTCTGAGAAAGCTGAAGAAGAGTCCTTTTGTTTTTAAAGGTAGATTTGTCTTTGTCAACTTTTTGGTGTCTTTCCTTCTCAGATACCTATCTCTTTATAACGTGTAGTGACTAATGCTGAATAGGCAATTTTGAGTCCATACAATCATAAATTTAGAGCTAGAAGGGAAATTATAGTCCATTTAGTCCAACCTTCTCATTTTACAGGTGAGGAAACTGAGGACCAGGTAAATGAAGCGAGTTATGGAGATTACAAATGTATTCTCAGGGAAAGTCTTAAAATCCAAGTCTTTAACCACAAGTCCATCATAATGTCCATTGTACACACTACTTCACAAATATCATAATACTTAATTTTATAAATCACACATCAGAATTTCTATAATCTTCCCTTGAACTATATGAAAAGTCTGTTGTAACACTGGCTTCTCTTCCTTTGTAAGTGGTACCCAAATCTCCTTGAATATTTTATATATTTTCCTATTTATCTCTATAGTGTTAAAGTTTAATTATGATGTCAAAGAATATTCTTTTGGTTTCCTCCTTTTTGATGTCCTAAAGATTTTATTGATTTGTATTTTTTCAGTTTTTTTTTTTGCAGCTTTAAGAAATATTAATTGAAAATTTTCCACAGTACAATTTTATATTCTCCCCCCTTGTAAATATGGAAGAGCTTAGGTGACAACATCTTGACCTAGCCCCTATTTCTATTACTTGAATTTAGAATGTATTCCAATATTTTGGACAATTCAGTTTTTTTATTTGAATATCCAATTCTTATACATTGTGTGTAACTGCTTTAGAAATAGCAAATTTACTGATGATTTTTTCTTTGCTTTTTTCCCCATTATATTCTTCTTATTTGTTATTTTCTTTATTATCCCCTCCAGTTCTTTTACAACATTTTTTTAAATTCTAGTTTTGTTTCCTTCAATATTATTTGGATGTTTTTTTTGGGAACGTTGGTCATTCTCCCCCCTCCAAGAAATTCTTTTGTTTGTTCTCATGATTTTTACTCCTTGCTACTCTCTTAATAAGTCATGTATCCATTGGAAGATTTTATTCTGGATATCTCATTTAGTTTCCTTTACCTTCCATTACTTTTTCCTTCTATTTTAGATAATTTATTTGATTGATGGTAACGATATTTTTATTAATTTGACACATTACTTTACTCATTAAATTTCCCCCTTTGTATTATTATTTGTTTTTTTCCCTTCTGTACCCTCCACTTCATTTGTTGGTTTGTGTTTCTGTTTGGAAGAGTGGAGTGAACCAATGCCATAAGCACTCACTCAGTACCCCATGCATTCACTCATCCTGCTCACACTGTTTTAGTCTTCTCAAACCCTTACCAATTACAATAATTTATGTATCAATGAAATAATTGCTATGGGTGCTTCTTCCATAAATCTCAGAATCCCTAATAAATAGTTTCTCTGAGATTTTGTGAATGAAAAACAAAAATCTTCATTCAGCTAGTCTGATGATGAGTTGGCCTGATCTTGTCTAGTATGCAAGAGCCCACTTCTGCATTATTTTGTATTCAAAATCTTTCTAGTTTGGAAATGAAGTACCAGAGCTTGTGGTTTGTTAGCTTAGATTTTGAAAACTCAAAATCTTTACTATTCTTCAGCAAGGCTATGAACATGAATTTTAAGTAAACTGTTATCAATAATAACTTGTGTTCATATAATGTTTTATTGCATTTTTCTGCAACAATGCCTTAAGCTATTTCCCTTCCATGAGTTGTTTCCTAAAATCCAAATTATATGAACTTTTTCAGTCAATCAACAAGTACTTATTAAGTACCTACTATGTGTCAGGCACTGTGCTAGATCCTGAGAATACAAAAAAATGGAATAGTTCTAATTCTTTTGAAGCTGATACTATATTAAGGGAAACAACATGTGCAAAATTAAGCATATACATGTGTATATATATATACACACATACATATATATGTACACATATGTATATATAGACACACACACACATATATATGTATGTGTATATGTACATAAAACATATCTAAATAAATTAAAGGTAATTTGAGGAGCTGAGGATCTAGGACAGTGGTTCTCAACCTGTGGGTTATGTTCAATTTAAAACAATGAAAATACATCTTGCATATCAGATATTTTTATATTACGGTTCATAACAGTAGCAAAATTACAGTTATGAAGTAGCAACGGAAATAATTTTATGGTTGGGGGTCACCACAACATGAGGAACTGTATAAAAGAGTTGCGGCATTAGGAAGGTTGAGAACCATTGATCTAGGAGAAAGAGAGGGTATGAGGAGAGACTTCATATATAAGGTGGTGCTTTATGTATGAGTCAAGGAGGAGAGGGTAAGGAGGGAGTCAATTCTAGAAGTGAGGTGAAACCAGGAGAAAAACAAAGAGATGGAATGCCATGCATGTAGAACTTTAGGAAGAATACTTGGGCTAGACTTCAGAGTATTGAGAGAAGAGTAATATATAAGGGGAAAGCAAGTTTGGGAATACTTTATGAAGGGATTTAAATAGTAAACAAAGGAATCTACATTTGATCACAGAGAAAACAGGAAATTACATTAGAGTATGTGAAGTGTGGAAATTATATAGATGGCACTTCAGGAAAAAATATAATGAAATCAGTGTGGAACATTGGTTGGAGAGGGTAGAGACTTAAGGCAGAAGATCAATTAAGAGGAGATTGGAATACTCTAGGTGAAAGGTGAAGAACTTTATGTTGGGAATTGGCAGTTTCCCTTTCAATCCTTTTCTATATAAAAGAGTTATTTTCATTGCAGATTTTTTTTCATTTACCATTCTTTACTTACTAAAGGGAATTAAGCACATCATGTGAATACTTCAGTCATTAATGTTGCCTGTCTTCAATATTTGTTCTTGTGTCTGAAGATTTTTGTTTGTTTTTTTTTTAATATCTACCTGAATCAGGGTTATCTTCACCAAACTAAAAGTGCCTAGAATATAAAAAACATGTTTAAATGATTTGAATCTGTGTCTATTAAAACATCATATATACTGTTTTTTTTTCAAGAGTTTGTCATTGTTATAAAAATAATCAAGTGATGGAGATAGAACATATTGTTTTCTGGAAAGGATCTCTGACCTTTATTGCATTTACTTTTTTTATCACCTTTCATTGGGCATGATTGCTTATTGTAACAAATATTTTACACTATTTTTGTCCTATTTTCAATGATTTTTCCCCATTCTTCTTACAGAATGAACCAGTTTTGATGTTCTTCAAGGTGAAAACCTGAGGTGGATTGAGGTTAATGTTACATAGATTGTTCAACATATGCCTTGCCAAAGCTTTTTCCTTTTCTCTTGATGCATTTCTAATCAGTATTGCTATTCATTTGGATCATGTAAAACGATGTGATTTCTACTGGGGATCAGAATGAGATCATTGAGTACCTAAGAAGTGTAAAAACCTTGGTCTGAATAGATAGTACTTACCTAGTCAGTGGCACCATTAAAATCAACAAGAGTCTTCTGCCCTGAGGTAACATAAAATAATTAATGTAATTCACTCTGGCTCTTGATACTAGTAATGGAGGGAATGCCATTTCCTAACTGTGTGAAATTTCCAATTCTCTTTTTCTTTTTCTTTTTTTTAAACACTGAGAAGGGTGGTGTTCATAAATTGAGGGATGTATCCATATCTGTGGTTCATTCTGAAGCATTTGTGAATTGAGGACTATATTTGTTAAAGTGCCAACTTGGTTTCTCATTTTTGGGTTCTCAAATGCTATGCCAATTTGGGTCACTTCCTACTAAGCACTAGCAAGCTAAAAAGTATGGGCTTGGTGATAGATCATGGACTTATCAGTCATACAAAGTCTTACCTAAGTAGATTTAGAGAGACTCATGACCCGATGGGCTTAAGAGTGAGGATTGTTTATTTGTTTGTTCCCCTCAAAGAACCAATTGAAGATTACTTACTAAGAAACTGAGGAATCATAAATTGATGAAGAGATTATTCACATCAACAAAATTATAGATTTTAAAATTATTGAAATTTGATTAATTTCTTAAATGTCACTTTTGGATGTTTAAATTTGAGGCATAGGAAATTTTTTTAAAAATAATAATAGTAACAATTGGGACAGCTAAGTGGCACAGTGAACAGAGCACTGGCCCTGGAGTCAGGAGGACCTGAGTTCAAATCCAGCCTCAGAAACTTAACACACACACACACACACACACACACACACACACACAAAACTAGCCATGTGATGTTGGGCAAGTCACTTAACCCCAACTGCCCTACCTTCCCCCCTCCAAAAATAATAGTAATAATAATAATAATATAAATAAATCTTGTAACATAATAAGGAACATTAAGAAAATCATTTATGTAGAAGAGACTTTGAGAGGTGATTGAGTCAATTAATATTTCTTTAACCAAGATTACTATGCTCTTTATAAAGAATTTCAGAGAAAGATCTTTAAATTTCTTCCCACAAGGCCAGCGTATCTTTTGCCTAATTTAAATTCCTATTGCCGAAGATTGTCAGGTTCTTTGACCTCTATGCAAGGACCCTTTGCATTTTTAAAAAAATGCTCTAGCCCACTCTTCCCTAAGTCTTACTAATTTATCCACACAATCTTCTATTCCAGCACTATAGTCCACTCTATGGTCCCTCTTGAGTACAGATAAAACAATGAAATGAGACAACGCCTTGGCACTGTTTAGTCAAGACTGCAGGAATACATTCTATTCTGTTGTCTTCATCTATTGAAATCCTTGAACCTTTACTATCAACCATGGAACCTTACTTACACACTGTATTAAAGAGTGATGTACCATGGAGAATGGGATCTTCTGGCATAAAATAAAGTTTACATAATTATAAAAAGTAAATAAATCACCATCCCACCCCATTTTACCTTAGAACTCAGGCAGCTACTTACCTTTATTCCCCATAATCTTAAATTAGGTGAGCTTCAGTTAGACCATAGAATTATTATACATCAGAGAAGCCACAGAGTAGAATATATCCTTTTGACATCATTAGTTTGGTGAAATTTTAACTCACAATTTGGATTTTTTTTTTTTGTTAGAAGAAATAAATGAGAAAAGAACATTAACATAATTAGCAGAGGTAGAAGTATTATCAAAGATTCACTATCTTATTATCATAGATGTCACACAAGACAGAGGTATATTAATATAATGAATAGAGAGGAAAAGGTGGAAAATAACAACTATTTAGTATTTTAAACAACAGTTACATATCATAGAAATGAAAATCTATCTTTTTTCAAATTTTCTCTGTTGCCCAATTAGAAAGCTCACTTAATCCTGTACCAGAGGTGTTGTCATATCACAAAGGATTCAGTTATACGTCTCTTCTCTGATTCTTCAACCTAATTTTTTAAAAATACTTTGCTATCCTACCCACTGAGTTGTCAGCCACTCTTTCTGTAAGTGCAGAATTTGTGAATCTCAAAGAAGAAAAATTTAGTTGTGCTAAAACTTGAAAACAAAACTGAAGGGAGATAACAAAACTACACACTGAACAACCCTCTTTCCGCAGACCTGTTCAGTTCCTTAGTTGCTACTGACCTTTAGGCACCAGGCAGGTCTCTGTAATAGTAATGGGAATTTGAAAATTGTCCCTGCCCCTTAATAAACCTAAGGGAATTTGATAATCTTCCCTGATGTAAAGACTTTCTCTGCCCCTTAATAGGCTGAATGTAATCTCAGGGAGTCTGTGGTATAAGGAGATTGCTGAAGGGTAGATCAGAGCCCACAGGAAGCTGGGAGTCAGAAAAGCTAGACAGAGGGAGGAGAGAGGACTGCAGGCAAGCAGCCAGGCTTATGAGTAGATGTTTGTTTGTGGGAAAGCTAAAAAGTATGGTGTGACTCTCTCCTATGTTGTGGTGTATTAACTTCTATGATGCTAAAATGGATTCAGTTTCCTGGTGTTGGGATTTGGTTTTCTGGTGTCTGAATAAATAAATGTTTTGCTTCTGTCATTTATGTGGAGAGTCTGTTATATTTTGTGATGAAGCACTATGCCAGCATATTTACAATTGGAGTCAGTGCTGTGAATATTTCCTTGGTACAACAGGCTCCTAATCATCTCTTTATTTCCTATGTTTTAGTGAGAGTAATTGGGTGGGATTATTCAAAATGTCCCATTATGTTAATACCTTATTTAAAGTAGGAAAAAAGAGACAATAGAAATAAAGTAAGAGGCCTTGCTATATTCATAACTGAGCACAAAAATTTTTTTTATATTTCATTATCCACAATTTTTGAACTAATTTTAAACAATGAGTTGCCCATGAATATATCAAATCCTACAACTCTAGAAAGCCCCTTGTATGTAAGGAGTATGTAAGATCAAAGGAGGACGTATATTTCTCAAATTGTGATGTACTTGAATGGGTAACCTATAGAGCTCATCCATCTGGTAACTCTTCATTTTCCATCAACATCATTGTTTGGCTTCCACCAGAATATCAGGTCCAACTAGGGATAATCTGATCACCTGAAATCTTATAACCATGCTGATTTAATCAGTTTCTTATGATGGACATCATGGTAACTCCCTCAGTAGCCACTGTTTTCTGATTGGAGGGTTGGAATGTGGAGCACTACACTTCTAAAGTATTTCTTTATAGGCGATTTAGCTCTGAACATTCTTGGCATTTTCTGTCAGCTTCTCTGCTTGGTTTTGATCCCATAGAACAGCATATCCTTTAAGGTTACCCTCCTCTTTTCAGCTTCCTTTTGTGTATTGTCTTCCCCCATTACACTGTAAGCTGCTTGAGGGCAGGAACTGTGTTTTTCTTATTTGTATCACCATTACTTAACACAGAGCTGGCACTCAATAAATATTTATTGAATACATCTGGAACAGACAGTATAGATGGAAAAAGTAATGGGCTTGGAGTTGAACAGGAGGAGTAATGTGGGTCTAGATTGCATTTGGAAAACTGAAAAGTATCTTTAATGACATTGAACTTCCTATGAAATCAAAAGCTTACATTCTTAATGCAAACATTGTACTAGTCATGCTGCCTGAGATCAAGAGATGGAATGCAAGAGTCTCCCAAAAATTTGAAATGATTTTCTCATAGAGGGCAATGAGAAGGAAAAATGACAGGTGTTAGTCAATTGCAATATCTACCCAGTGATAAAGCTTTGAAGAAAATAAGAGTTAAAGATGATTTCATGGAACCACATGACAAAAAGAGAACATAGACAAGCAATATGAAGAAGATGGAAGATAACAGGTGAGCAGTCAAAATGCTTCCTTGAACACTTGAAATGCTAAGATTTCCAGCTCATGGAGAAGGGACACTCATGGATGGATTATGATCTGTATTGTTAAAGGAAAGATTCAAAAAGATGAGATTATGGAGACATTTGATGAATTTTAACTAATAACAACAGAAACAACACATGCAGTACATTACCATTCTGATAAATTAACTCTTCTCTTAGGATTCTAGGATCATTTCTGTACAAGAATATTCTTTTATGAATCTGAACCCAGAAAAAGATGACTCCCTTTTTGGGAGAGGTTATGTAATTAATGAGCGGTCAAAAACTAACCTGAGAAATAGGTAGAGCTGCTAACCAGGGCTGAGTAAAGCATGGAAATCTGAAAGCCTAATATGTAGTCATAATGTTTACTCTGCTAACGAGTTGAGAATAGGAGATCAAAGGCAGAACTTGGTAGAAGGCATCTGAGGAAGGAGTATACTTTGAAACAAAGGTAACAAAATAAAATAAATAAAATAAAAATCCAAGTCAATGTATTGTGCTTGTAGTGAGAGTCATTGTTTTGGAAGCCACAGAATGATTCTCTTAATTTTCTTGCACTTCTCTTAAAATATAAACTCTGACTTCAGTTGAACTTTGAAAAGCAGGAAATTGTCTTCCTCAGGATAAGGAGAACCATGAGCAATAATGTCTCTTCTATGCATAGAAGAAGTGAAGGCAAAGAGAAAGGAGAAAAAAAAAATTAACAGATGAAATTTAATTACAATGATGAGTAATAATTGCCCAGGAAGGGCTCAAGTCTGGGGTAATATCTTTGGAGCAGGAACAAAACAGAGATATTAATAATGACAGATTTGGACTATCTTCGTAGACAATCAAGTGTTAATTTCTTTAATTGTATCAGGGAAATAGTTACAAGATCATCATGAAAGAACACTAGTTCTCATAATTTAAACAGTAGCACTAAATATTCAGATTATGAGAGGGATAGAAAATAATAGCTATATATCCAGTTATCACTCTATGAAAAAAAAAATGACCTAACACTAAGAATTTCTGTTTATGTTTAGGGACTTATCACTATCTCTGGAAAAAATCATTAAAATGTAGAATGTTTTTATGGTAAAATGTACATAGAAACATTGGAATGTTTATATTTCTATGGCTTCTAAACATCTTAGAAGAGGACAATCCTTTTGGAACATCTGGTAACATCTGTACATGTGAAATACTAATCATGGGGGTTCTTATTTTGGACATGGCTTCTGATGTCTCCTATTCATCATGTGTTTTGCTAATGACTGTCAAAGGAGTTAGCAGGCCTGGTATAAGATAATGAAATGAAAACTTGAATTCTGAGATGCCAAGATCATGAACAACACAAAAAGTCCTTAAACTCATGAAACATGCAAGTTGATCTTGTTTTATAAAAAAATGGAAAAAAATAGCATTTGATATTCAATTCTTATGCAAGCAAAGAAGGCTTTTAGAGTGTGCATATGCATGTGCATTTGAATAATTAAGATGAATTTTAAAATTACACCAGGTCACAAAAATAATTTATACATGTATTTCATTTTTATGACTTTTCTGGTAAATATATATATGTGTACAGAAGCATAAATATTTTAAATAAATTTCCCATGCTTAATCCTATGTTCTGCATAACATGTATCAAATATACATGCAAATATTATTTTGGTGCACTCTATCTGTTCAGGTATATTATTTATACCTTGAAAAATGTCTATTCTTAGTCTCAGTGATGTTCCCAAGTGATTGTGAGATGTAGTCCCACTTCCAAAGTATCTGTAGTGTAGAGTAGTGACAAGGACAAAGGATTCTGAGTTAGAAGATCTGGGTTTAAATCCTAATATTCCCACTTATTACTTAAGTTCCACTGGCTTCTGGTGGTCTCAGTTTGCTTGAGTCTTAATCTTTTATCTAGCTTTCATCTTTGACACAATTGTGTTTTATTTCTTTAGCTGTTGCATTCTTGACAAATTCTATCATTTGTACTTCCTGATGTCAAACTCAACTATCTCTTAAGTAGTAGAAAAATCTAGTTTTAAAAAAGGAATCTGGGGGCACCTATGTGGCTCAGTGAGTAGAGCACTGGCCCTGAAGTCAGGAGGACCTGAGTTCAAATGTGGCTTCAGACATGTAACACTCACTAGCCATGTGACCTTGGGCAAGTCACTTAACCCCAAATGCCCTGCCTTCCCCCCTCCAAAAAAAAAAAAAAGAAACCCAGATTCCTCAGTAAAGTTATCATGGGACTGTGGTGCAACTGTCTTCCTCCTATGATATATTTTCAAGAAGGAAGAAGAGTGAAACAAAAACAGTGGGAGTGAAAAGGGAATGCCCTGCTATGGCTTCAAGCTGTCTCCTTTGTGTGGGAAAAGAAAAGGATTGTGAAAGGAAATGGGCGAGTGGCACCTGTGGACTCCAGGTTAGTCACCACCAACTTCCTGGCAGGAGTGGGTGTGTATGTCTGTGCATGTGTATGTCCATGCCTTTATGGACTCAAGTGTCAGTTCAGGCACAGCAGAAGCCATGACCTTACAACATGACTGAAGAGTGCTCAAAGCAGTGACAGAGAAGAACCCAGAAACTGACACTGGGGACATCTGGAACAATCCCTGAGGAGTGATTTAGAAATGAGGCCTTTATCAGAGACCTTAGCTGTAAAAATACTTTCCAGGTTTTCTGCTTCCCTCCTCATCCCGGTTGCATTGACTCTGTGCAAAAATTTTTCGATTTAATGTCATCAGAATTACCCATTTTGCATTTTATAACATGTTCTATCTATCTCTTATCTGTTCATAAATTCCTCCATTCTCCAAATATCTTACAGATCAACTATTCCTTGATCCTTAATTTGTTTATAGTTTCAGCCCTTCTAGCTACATTGTGTGTGGAGGAGGAAGAGGAGGAGGAGGAGGAGGAGAAATATGTGCATTGAGTATTTTTTGGAGCTCCTCACCAATAAGAAATTCCCCACTTCATACCAAACAGGCAGTTACTTGGATGACCAGCTAGCTGAATTGGTCCCTAGCTAATTGGAAGGATGGATGGGTTAGAACCTGTAGGTTGCCTGCCAAGGGACACTTAGAGCCTGGCACCTGAGCTTACTTCTTGGGCTCATGGCCTATCTGCCTACCTGTCTCTCTGCTTGCATCTGGGGAAGGAAGAAAGAAGATGGAAGTTTAACCTGATCCTACACATCAGAGTGAGGTCCTGACACTGGCTGTCTCTGGACCTTGGGCTCATAAGGATGGCTTCAATCCTGTACCTATACCCCTGCTTGGTGTCAGGAGTTATTTGTCTGCCTGATTGCCTGAAACTTGGAGAGACAGAGATAGGAGAGCCTTGCTTGAGTGGCTGTGGGACTGCCAAGGGCAGCTCAGAGCATGGCATAATTTTACAATTATGAAACAGAAGCTTTCCCATGAGCATAGTTTAGCTAGTATGGCTAAGTTAGACCTATTTCATCATGAGTTGGTCTAACCATTATGGAAATCACTTTGGAATTTCACTTGCAAAAGGTGACTACAATGTCCACAGCTTTCCGACTATTGTTCCAGAGATTCCCCTAAAAGGCATAAACCCAAGGAGGACAAAGATCAAAATAAAAGTCCCATCAACATCAACATATTTATAGTAGTTGGTGTGTGTGTGTGTGTGTGTGTGTGTGTTAAAGGTAAAAGAATGGAAAAAAATATAGATGCATATTAATTGTTGAATGGTTAAACAATCCAAAGCTATTGTTTTATAAGATTGATTTTTTAAAGGACATATATGAAATGTTGCAGACTGGGGTAAATCAGAGCCAGGATATGATAGACAGACACAGTGACAACAACAATGCAACTGGAGAGCAGACAACAATCATCTTTCCAAACTGTGCCTGCTCCAACAAAACACTAGTGTTGTGTATGGCTTTATCCTGTACCTTCTTCTCTTTTCTCTCTATACTCTCTCTCTCTGTAAATTCATCATCAGGCTTCACAGAGAATTCTGATCCCAGTTCCATGAAGGATAGCTTCATGGAGGCCCACAGATTAAGAGGTCTTTTGGTGCTACAGATTGTCACTAAATTCCTAGTAAGCATTTTAATTCAAGGTGTAAGTACTGAGCATGAGTCCTTGAACATGAGCATGAACTTTTTTTCTAAAATATTTTGATAACTCCATTTCAATATAATTGGTTTCATTTTTAATCCTAAGTATTTTGCTTTATGTATTTAAAAACATTATTCTGAGAGAGGTACATAGGTGGACTATGGGGGTCCATGATACCTCCTCCCAAAAAAGAAGGTGAAAAACCCCTGACTTAGAGGGAAGAAAATAGAGGTCAAAAGACAGAAGAAATGATAGGAAATTACAGCTCAATTATGGTCTATATACTTTAACTTCAAGAAGATGTCATTTTTTACTCTCTGAATGCAGATAGTTATCCTATTATTCTTTGTTATACAGTGCCCATTAGCTGCTAAGTAAAAAATACACACACACACACACACACACACACACATACACACACACACAAACCTATTCCATATGTACTATAATATTCATAGCATCTTTTTGGTGTCAGCAAATTACTTGAAACAAAGTAGATGTCAATCCATTAATCAACTAAAGAATGGCTAAACAAACTGCAGCATATGAACATTATGGAAAATTACCACTCTAAAGGAAATAATGGATACAAAGAATTTAGAGAATCATGGAGAAATATATGAAGTGATTAAGAATAAAGTAAGTAGAACCAGAGAAACAATACACACAAGGACTTCAACAGTGCAAAAGGTAAGCGTGAGAATAATAAAAACAAAACTGAGTTATATATAATTATAATGGACAACCTCATCCTAGAAGGAGATAAGAAATTATTCCTTTTATTTTTTTTAAGAGGTGGGAGGAGGTGGCTACAGTTATTAAGCATTCCACATGCTATTGCAAATTGTAAAATATTGATTAGTTTTTGTTTTCCTTATTTTTTTTTTAATCTTTGTTATAAGAGATACATTGCCAAGTAGAAGATAAGGGAAGATATGTTTAAAAATGGAGGCTTAAAACAAAACAAACCAAAAAAATCA
>CM053592.1:66446250-66487404 GCA_028646515.1 Pseudochirops corinnae | reverse complement strand
CCCACTTCCAGCTCACTGGAAAAAGAAGACCCACAAGACCAAAGCCCAAGACCGCGATATGGATCCAGGATGCTGAAGGCGAGAGCACTTGGCCTATGAACAATTACTTGGTCCCCCTGCAGTCTGCAGGCCAAGGGAGCTGAAGCTGCAATGCAGAAGTAGGTGCAAAACCTCTGCCTTTCGCTTTCCCACTCTGGAGGGGTTTTGGACAGACACTTTTCTCCCATGACCTCACAAGCTCCACTGATCTAGTTCTGAACACTGCCCCAGCTGCTGCTAATCCACTCACCACTCCTCTTGTCCAGCTGCCCGCGGGGGTCAGCCACGGCTTCAGGTCAGACTGGTTTTGCTTCACAGTGTTGATATGGCTCATAGTAGCTGAGTTGATTTTAGTGGAAAATATATTTGTGTGTGTTTTGGAGTTCTAGGATTAGTTTAGAGTCATATTTTATGGGTATTTTGGGGTGGCTATGTGAGAGCTGCAATTTGCTGCTGCTGCTACGCCGCCATCTTGGCTCAGCCCCCCTCAAGCATTTGAGCAGTTTTTCCTTTAAAAGCAGATCAAAGAATCTATGCTATCCCGCCATCCTGGGTATACTAGGATGTTTGCTATTACAAGAGGTAAGGAGAAAAGGGAGGGGGCAGACTTTCCACCTCCCTAGCCTTCATCATATAGTATGTGACTGGCATCTGTTTCTAGGTGTTTTTATTCTGTTAAAACCTGTATCTAGTCTTACTTATTTTTCATAAATACCTATATTTGACCTTGTCCTTGTATTTCATTGTGTCCCATCATTTGCACAATGAGAGCATGGTACACCTTTGTGCCACACACAAGAAAGTGACTTTTCCTAGCAGAGGGCTAGGATCCCATTGCTCTAGTCAATTATTAGAGAGTTTGTACTTTTTCACAAGGACAAAATTTTGGCAGGAGTCAATTTATGTGATCCATAACTATTTTTTCAGCAAAGAATTAGTGCAACATCAGAGTCTTTCTAAATATGGCCAATTAGATATGTACTTAATGAGTCTAACATCATGACCCCTTGGGTTGCATCATTATTCCTTTATATTTAATATTCTATACACTATTGCAAGGTAGATTAAATAACTAGGTTTTTTTTTAACAGTTTAAGAAAAATTGCCTGAAGGGTCCCTGAAAAATAGTCAATATAAATTTAGTGGTAGACAAGACAACAAGATGATACACACTTCAAGTTCCTACATGATTTTGATTTCCTTTATTAGGCTTGTCTGTTTTGCAAGCTTTTCATCCCATGTGGTCTGGAGATTATGAGTATTTGTTACAATAACATCCATCAAAAACATTGTTGTTTAGTTTTTATGATGCACTGGTACATCCAGGAAATTGTGAAACAATATTTCAATATGTGATAATGGTAAGATTCTAATTACCTTTATTAGTTGAGTTTCTAATGACCTGGGGCAGCTATGTGGTACAGTGAATAGACCACTGGCCCTGGAATCAGGAGGACCTGAATTCAGATCCAGCCTCAGACACTTAACATAACACTTACTAGCCATGTGACTTTGGTCAAGTCACTTAACTCCAATTGCCCTGCCTTCCCTCTGCCAAAAAAAAAAAAATTCTAAGGACCTTTAAGGTTTTTAAATTTCATTTTTTTAAGTAACATTATTTATTTTTTACTAATCTGTCTCTCTTGCTACCCTCCCCTTAAAAAAAAAATCTCTAAATACAAAACACAATAATCTGGTCAAAATAAATTCCCATATTAGACATGTCTAAAAATATGCCTCTTTATGTATTTGAAGCTGATTACCTTCTTATCAAAAGATAATTAGTGGGTTTAATTTTTCTTGTGGGTGAGGCTTCTATTTGGGGGCAAGGCCCTTATGTTACACACCATCAAGTTTGTTCCCTAGCAAGCTTGCCAATCATATATGTGAACTGATACCAGGCAGAACAGAGTGCCCAACCACAAAGAGAAATGAACCTCTATTGACCATTCCCCCTGTTTTCATCTTCTTTCTCTATTTGCTATTGCTGCTGTTGCTGCTGCTGTTGCTCCTCCTCATCCTCTTCCTCATCCTCTTCCTCATCCTCATCCTCATCCTCATCCTCGTCCTCTTCCTTTTCCTCCTCTACCTCTTCCTCCTCCTCCTCCTCCTCCTCTTTCTCCTCGTCCTCCTCCTCTTCCTTCTTCTTCTTCTTCTTCTTCTTCTTCTTCTTCTTCTTCTTCTTCTTCTTCTTCTTCTTCTTCTTCTTCCTCTTCTGCTGCTGCTTCTGCTGCTTCAGGTTTTTCTTCTGATTCTTCTTCTTTGGCTTCTGCTTCCTCCTTTTTCTCTTCTTTTTGTTTTTCATATTCTTTACTAATCTTATATGTCTATTTGAATCTGTTTTAAATAATATTTGGATATAATATATCTAAGATTAAAATTAAAACAGACAACTATATAATTATTTTTTGCAGCAAGTTTCTCTTATAAAGGCTTTCTCTCTCAAATATAGAAAGAACTGAGTCAAGTTTATAACAACATGAATCATTCCCCAATTGATAAATGACCAAAGGATATGACCAGATAGTTTTCAGATTAATAAATCAATCCTATCTATACTCACATGAAAAAAAATGCTTTACATTATTATTGATTAGAGAAATGTAATTGAAAACAACTCTGAGATACCATCTCAAATCTATCAGATTAAATAAGATGTCAGAAAATAGAAAGAAAATGCCAAATGTTGGTGGGGATATGGGAAAATTGGAACACCAATGCAATGTTGGTGGATTTGTGAACTGATTCAACCATTCTGGACAATAATTTGGAGCTATATGCAAAGGGCTATAAAAAGTGTACATACTTTTTGACCCAGGAATGCCATTACAGCATGTATATCAAAAAAGATTCACACCCAACTACCCAACCCCCAAAAATGGGGAAAAAAGGAAAGAGGACCTATGAGTACAAAAACACATTTATAACAGCTCTTTTTGTTGTGGCAGAGAATTAGAAATTAAGGGGATGCCCATCAATTGATAAATAGCTGAGCAAATTGTCATATGTGATTTTGATTAAATACTATTTTGCCATAAGAAATGACAAGCAGGATGCTTTCAGAAAAACAACAAAATGAACAAACAAACCTTAAAAGACTTGGATGAACTGAGGCAAAGTGAAGTGAGTAGGTGAGTAGAACCAGAAGAACACTGCACATAGTAACAGCAATATTGAAAAAAGATCAACTGGAATAACTGAGCTACTCCCATCAATACAAAGATCCAAGACAATTCTGAAGGTCATATGACGAAAAATGCTCTCCACCTCCAGAGAAAGAACTGATGGAGTCTGAATGCTGATTAAAGCGTACTATTTTTTGTTTCTAACTATATTTTTTCCCTTTTTTTTCTTTTCAGTTTGTTTTCTTCCACAACCTTTTCATTGTTTTTGTTCAGTCATTTAAATTGTGTCCAATTACTGCCACCACCATTACTACTCCTACTCCTCCTCCTCCTCCTCCTCCTCCTCCTCCTCCTTTTTCTACTACCTCTACCACGACTATATTCTTCTGCCTCCTCCTATTCCTTTTCCTTTTATTAGTACCACTACAACTACTGCTACCATTCCTGTACCACTACCCTACTACTACTAATACTACCACTATGACTACTGACTATTACTACTCTACTACTACTTATTCTTATTCCTACTCCTCCACTCTTGCTCTTCCTACTCCTTTAATATCAGTAACCCTTCCACTACAATTCCTACTACTATCACTCCTCCTTTTTCTCCTCCACCCACTCATACTATGTTTGTGGTTGTGTTGTTCAATCATTTCAGTTGTGTCTGACTCTTTGTCACCCCATGTGAGGTTTGCTTGGCAAAGATACTAGCATGGTTTGCCATTTTCTTATCTAGCTCATTTCACAGATGAGGAACTGAGGTAAGCAAGGTTAAGTGACTTACCTAGGATCACACACCTAGGAAGTTCTGAAGCTAGATTTGTACTCAGATCTTCATGACTCCTGGTCCAGCAGTCTATCTACTTTGCCACCTACCCATTCACAACATAATTATGTCACAACATAATTAATATGGAAATAGGTTTTGTATGACTGCACACACATAACTTTTATTAAATTGCTTGCCTTCTCAATGTTGGGGAAGGGCAGGGAGTGATAAAAAGATTTTGCCACTCAAAAGTGTAAAAAAAAAAAGATTAAATTGTTTTACATATAATTGGGAAAAATAAAATATTAATCTAAAAATAATAATAAAATTTGGATGTACTCCATTGAATAAATGTGAGAACTCTCTTCTAGACAATGTGAATTAATTCATAAGATTTTTTTTTTTTGCTTAATGTTATAATGTCATTTGTCAGGGACTTAAAATACTTATACATATTTCTCATCACTTATTTGCATGATTAAGTGCTATAACAGGAGAGGTTTTACATTATCAGGGGTTGAAAAGTGAAGTAGTTTTTACCCTATTCTCTTGGACCATCTATTACAAAAATTCCCTTAGAGATGAATGGTTCAAAACGAATCTACATCCTAAATAACATATAATTAAGCCACAAAAACACATTAAAATAATAAAATGCCTAAGTAAAATCCAAAAAAGCAAGTATATACTATTGGCAGGCTGCTTTCCCTACTGGGTTAACCTCTTCCTTTTAAACAAATTGCAACACTAACCTGTTTGGCCTTTAATTGTAGTTTTCAAGGGTGATTTTTCTTTAAAGCTTTCTTTTTTCTTAAAAATGTAAGAATTATAAATGACTTCAATTGATGGAAAATTTTGGCACTTGGCTTTTTGTTTTTCTTTAACATCTCCAATAAATTTATTTTAGCTCAAAATATTATTACTTCATTACAAAATTGAGAAACAACAGCAAACAGCAATCAGGAAAAATTTAGTAATCAAAGAAAAAGGGGATTTTATACTAAACAGATGTCTTGTGTTATAAGGGTTTAAAAAATGTATGGTAGATTCAACACGATACTAACAACTTGCCTGTTTGTCTTTGTCCCTTGCTAAATCTTCTTGTGTTTTCTTCTCCATGGTTTTGTTGTATTGGTGATACTTTTTCAAATTTTATCTCCGTTACTATGTGCCAACTCTGCCCCATAACCTTTCTGTCTTTCTGCTCTTCCTATGTTGCATCCCCTCCAGAAGACATTCCTTATGACAAATATGTATAGTCAGGCCATGCCTTAAAGTGTACATCTCACTCTTCATGTCTAATGCATTATTTCTCTGGTAAGATTTGTGGAGCCTACCTCAGCATCTCTCTTTTGAAGTCATTCATAACAAGTTACTACATTGATCAGAGTTCTTAGGTATTTCAGAGAAGTTTTTCTTTACAATATCTTAGCCATCACGTGTTTTTTATCTGTGGTTTTACTCACTTCATTCTCCATCAAGTTATACAAATACTTCTCATTTTCTTCATTTAATCTTTTCTTAATTCATCACAAAATCCCATTTTATTTGTAGACCATAATTTATTTAGACATTTCCCAAATGATGGATACTCAGGTTTTCTGCACAAACACAGACACACAGACACAGAAACAGACACTATACATACATACATACATACATATATATGTATGTATGTATATATATATACATATATATGTATATATGTGTGTATATATATATATATATTTTCACATCATTTTTTTTTGTTGTTGTTGATCTTACCAGTAGTGGTAACATTGGGGTCAAAAGGTACAAAGAGTTTAGTTCCTTTTCAAGTATAGATGCAAATTACTTTCTCAAATTTTTCGACCAATTAACCTAACAAGTAATGCATTACTGTGCCTACCATCCTATGGAATTTGAAAAATTGACATTTTGCATTTTTGTCATCTTTGCCAATTTGATAAACCTGAAATGGAAATTAAAAGATATTTTAATGCATATTTCTTTTATTAGTAGTGATTTTGAATATGCTTTTTCTATAGTTGCTAATAGCTTGCATTTCTTTGGTTGAAGACTTTCTGTCATTGACCATTTATCTACTCGGGAGAAGTACTTATTTTTACATATTTGTATTAATTCCTTGGGCAGCTAGGTGGCACAGTGGCTAGAGCTCTGGGCTTGGAATTAGGAAGACTCATCTTCATGAGTTCGAATCGGTTATCAGACACTTACCAGTTGTGTGACCTTGGGCAAATCACTTAATCCTGTTTGTTTCAGTTTCCTCATCTGTAAAATGAGCTAGAGAAAGAAATGGCAAGCTATTCTAGTTTCTTTGCGAAGAAAACCCCAAATGAGGTCATGAAGAATCAGATACAACTGAAAATGACTCAACAACATCATTACTCATTAATGTACCATCCATAATAAGTTAGAAATGAGTTTTTAGTATATAATATTTCTTGGAAAAATTTTTCCTTCCTTCCTTCCTTCCTTCCTTCCTTCGTTCCTTCCTTCCTTCCTTCGTTCCTTCCTTCCTTCCTCACTCCCTTCCTCTCCCTCTCCCTTACTTTCTTCCTCCCCCTCTCCCCCCTCTCTCTTCTCCCTCTCCTCCCTCTCCTCCATTTCCTCCTCTTTCTCCTCCTCTTCTTCTGCTTCTTCATCACCAAAGTTATATATAAGCAAATGTGTGCATATTTGACTCTTTTAGTGAAGAAATGTGAATCCTTCTATAATTGCCCTAATGTGATGACTCTCTGTTATTGTAGTCTCAGTTTTTAAGACACTTTCAAAATCTGGTCCATTGTGGTCCATTTAAAAATATTTTCATGACCATCTATCATCACCTTCACATCTTTTAACGTAGTACAGATAGAAATGGTCTTACAACAAATCACTATCCTTCTATTATTAGACCATATGGCCTCCAATGCCTCTTCCAGCTTTAAATGTGTATGGTAACTAGAATTCATATAGTACTTTTAAGGTTTGTAAAGTACATTCATAAATATTTTTCCCATTTTCTCCTTACAAAACCCTGGGACGTAGATGCTATTATTATCTGTTTTGTTTTGTTTTTTTTTACAGAAAAGAAACTGAGGTACAGAGCATTGAATTGATTTTCCCAAGGTGATTCAGCTAAAAAGTATTCAGGTTCAGATTGGAACATATTTGCCTGACTTCAGGTCTAGGCCTCTACAAACTGTGCCTCCTAGTTGCCTGATATAGAATTCTATGGACTTGTCATTTATTTATATTTAATATTCAGTAAACTATGGTATAGATGGATAAAATGACTTTTTCAGAGTAAAATCAAAGTATTAGCATGTAAACCTTTCCTTTTTAGGTTCTCTGTAAGCATACTTAGTACAACTCTGGTATCAGAAAGGACAGCAAGGGTGTTAACCACTTTATTGTGTTTTCTTATGATTTTGCTTTGTGTTAGTTCTTGATGCCTCTAAAGCTTCTTATTCCATGTAGCATGAGGTGAGTATTTATTAATAGTAATAATTGTTGTCAACAAGACTGAAGCTGGCTTTTAGCCTGGGAATGGCAAGAGCTGAAAAGCAGGCAAAAGGCAGGTGTGTTAGGGATTAAACAGAGCTCAGTTCATTTCAGAGTGAAGAAAGCTTGCAAGCAGAAACCCCTCCTGCTGAGAAGGAAGGCTTAATACTTTAGAGCAAAGGTAGGTCTTATATACAAAAAAACAAGCATACAAGTGGGCTGGACCATGATACAATCATTCTTAGCAGCTCCTGTGACAGGCTCATGTGTGGAACAATGCAGATGTTCCTGTGGAAACAGTTCTTAAATTGATTGTCTTGGGTCTTAAAGGTCATTGAGCCTTGCCATTATTCAGTGGATTACAGAACCAGAGCTAGCATGGAAGGCACAGGAGTGCAGTACCTGATTCAGTTCACTTGGCAGGGATTGTGAACATATCAAGAGATATGATGGAAGATGAAAATCATAAATCCCTCGGTGAACACCTGGTGCTGCTCAAACAACACACTTTTCTAGAGGGTGAGATCATCTAGAGCACAAAGGCTTGTTGTTATGTCATCCTCAGGGAGCAGCCTGCTTGCGAGGCCTTAGATCCAGGAAATATGTTGTCTCCAAATACCTTGATACTATTAGAATGCATAGGCTAAAGCCCATTTGTATAAGACTTTCTTCATATATGAAGTGTTATTACTCAATGATGAAAGCCCAAATGAGGAAGAGTTAGTAAGAGTTGAAGGAAGAGTCATACTAGTCTTCTGTCCTTTGCCCCCAGGAAAGGAGACACATGGTTCCCAGTTATTTTCAGGTCCCTGGAGAGAGAGAGAAACTCTGAGAAGAAACTGGCACATACAGAATCTGGTACGTCTATTATGTTCCTATCCCCCATTTACTAAGATAGAGATTTCAAGGAATTGTCCCATGGGTGAGATCTGGGCCTCTCTTTCTTGATTAAGATAGTTGTTTTCCAGTGGGAGAACATATTCATTCTATATACCGTGTGGCATGTTCTCATCTGTACACCTCTGATTTCTGTTTACTATTTTGATTGGGAAAATGAGTTTATTTGCTAATATGGATAATATTTTTGTAATTGGCATTTCGTAGTAAGGGAGTAAAACTTTGGTTATATAGAGTAAAGCACTCTTTCCCTATTAAAGGATTTTCCTCTTACTGAACTGTGTGTGTTCAAATTCCACCTCTGACATTTAGTAACTATATGACTCCAGGTGAGTTGGTTTACTAATTATCTCAAGAAATTCCCTAGCGCAGGGGTGGGGAACTTATGTCCTTAAGGCCATATGTGGTCTTCTAGGGTGTTGGGTGCAGGCTTTTGACTGAATCCAAGTTTTACATAACAAATCATTTTATTAAGGTTATTTGTCCTGTGAAGTTTGATTTCAGTCAAAGGGCTGCAATTGGGGACCTAGAATGTCACATGTGACCTAAAGGACATAGGTTTCCCACCCCGACTAAGACAGGAAGATCAAGCCTTAGGAGTTGAAGAGAGTTGCTGCCCAGACACTTGTCCACAGTAAAGGAATCACAGATATTATATACATTTCCTGGATCTTCATCTAAATCATAATTTTCTGAAAAAATGTGAATTTTGGAGGAAACAGAAGGTTTATAAGTATATTTGGCATGAGTCCTTAAATCTCATTGAAATTGATAGGGAAAAAAAATCTCTATATATCTGTATTTGGAGTATGGGAATATATTCCAGATAAATCTAAATGTTATATAATGGAGGTGTTTCCAAAGGGAAATTTGAAAATTCTTGGATTGATTTTTGAACATACTTCTTTTCATTAACCAAAGCATTTACTTATTCAAGGGTTTTCATTATGATCTGACGTCTAGGTCTGTACTTTCCTGATGTAAAATGTAAGTCTTACCAAATTTAAAAAAAAAATCTGTTAAATGGGAAAAAACAAATCTTTCATTCACAAAATCAAGAAAGACTGAGTTACTTAAACATATAAAGAAACAATTAACTGTGGAAATACTGTGCAGTAAAACATAATTAATTAATTGCTAATTGCTTTTTCCTGCTGGGGGCTTTTTGATTTCAGTATAAAATACATAGTCCAGGGACTGGGTTTATAATAAATACTGAAGGGTTTTGGGTTTTTGTTTTTTTTTTTTTTTTTAATTTCAGCATAGACATTCAGAGTTACTTATTTATGTCAGAATTGTTACTTTATGTTTCAGACACAATTTAATATATTTCTGTAGCATATAGTAATAGGGGGAAAACCTTATTTGAACAAAATAGAAACATGGATTGATATCCAAATCTATTACCCTCTGGTGGATCACTATGCCAGCTACCTGAAAATTTTCCAAGCAATTTGGATGCACTCACTATTCTTTAAGGCATAATTTGCTTTATGGAAATGAGGGTGAATACATTTCAGTTTAAAACAGATAATTGGTCCTTCTGCTAAAGAGTGAAACCCAACTCAAATAAAGTAACAAACACCATCTCTTATGGACAAATGGGTACTCTTGCAACAAAATAGAATCCCATGTTATTTATCAAAGAGGTGGGTAACCCACAGATACTTAAAATCTCAAATCACGCAAAAATAATAGCATTTCCTTAGAAATGTCGTGTGACATATTCTCATCTATAGACCTCTGATTTCTGTTTGCTATTTGATTGGGAAAATGAGGTTTTTTTGCTAATATGGATAATATTTTTGTAATTGGCAACTTCTTTTGCTGATGTTGAATACAGAGAAGATCAATATTTCTTCTCCCTTCAAAATAGACACATTTGGAAAGTGAGTCAATTTACCTTTTGATGATTTTCTTAAATCTTTCAAATTTTTTAAGGCTTTTTTTTTGTTTTTGGAGGCTGGAAGGCAAAGCAATTGGGGTTATGACTTGCACAAGGTCACACAGCTAGTAAGTATGCCAAGTGTCTGAGGCTGGCTACGAACTCAGATCCTCCTGACTCCAAGGCTAGTGCTATATTCACTGCACCACCTAGCTTCCCCTTTCAATTTTTACATGAAGATTTTATTATAAAATCCTCGTTGTATAGTAACATATACTCAACAGTTACTTACCATACATCTCACCATCCAGATTCAGAATGTAAGTTTAACTGGCCTTTCAGGACTTCAAATAGTCATCATAAAGTTCATGCACAGAAGTAATACAATTTCTTTATAGTCTAGAGCCCCGCAGGCTATCATTCCAAGCTTATTTACTTTTATTCTGGAATTAATTCCACGAAGATTGGCCATCTGATTTTCTAACCTGAGAGATTTAAAAGAACAAATGAGAAGTTGTATATTTACAGGCAGGCATGCTAACGGAGGCAAAAGTGACAACTGAGTGATGAAGAAGACAGGAAAAATTAGAAAGCAGATACAAGGACTACACAAGTTTTAATGTCTGTGATCCTGCAGCACAGGAAACAAGAGTCAATAAGAAATTTCTAAATTGCCCTTAGCATACTCAAGAGGTATATAAGAGATTTTTAGAATGATTTCCATTCAAACTAGTTTAAAATATTCAATTATATTTAAAAGATAATTTATTATGTGCTATTGTGTTAACTAATAAATATAAACCTTTTGGTGCTTTATGTGCTTATTTGGACTACTCTTAAAAATTCATTTCAGTCCTCCTCCATTGCTTATGGTGACTAATCATGGGTTATTAATATATATCCGGAAGGGACATTTGAGAGCCTGAAGTCCCACACCCTCTTTTTAGTGATTAAGAAATGGGTTATAAGAAAAATAAGTAGCTTACCCAATAAGTAGATCCAGTATTCTAAACCTAGTTCTTCACAAATTGACTCATTTTTCATATGATCAATATGCTTTATATTTATGCACATTGATGTTTGTTTCTTATGTATAGGGATTTGTATTGGTCACGCTGTTCCAAGGATCTCTATTTCCTTGCACTTGTGAAGTGACCTTTTTTTTTTTCAACATTCTGAGCAGCTTGATCTTCAGCAGTGTTTGTAGTGAAAGGGAAGAAATGAAAGCATAGATTTAAGAAACGGCTGCCACAGTCTTGGGTCAACTGCATTTCTTTCTGAGATGATGTAATTGGGAAAGGCTGAGTTGGAAGGAAAATAAGTTTTTGAGTCTTGCACTCAATGAAAAGAGATTATACGACATAGTGGATAAAGAACCCAATCTGGATCCATAAAGACCTGTTTTCAATCCCACTCCTGACTTTTACTAGTTGTGCAACTATGTACAATTATGATCAAGTGTATCAGAAAGCACCCTAGCATACCCAGGATGGCTGATAGCACAGATCTGCTTTTCTAAAGGAAAGCAACGCAAAATGGGTTAACAATCTTACTTTAATCAATCAAACCTATATCATTTACCTAGTTCAGGGGCAAAAATCAGCACCCTGAACTTCAGAGAATACAAACAGAAGTTACAAGCAGAAGTTATGAGCAGAAAAAGAAACAGATCAGCAGATGGGCTCCCAGGCATCTGACCATTACATTCATACCTAGTCAGTTACCAGAGAGGGAAGCACAAACATCTGGGTTTTTCAAAGAGGGGAAGGGGCGTGCACAATGGTTTCCCAGAGTCTCCTCTGGCCAAATCACACAACTCTTTCCAAAGTGAACCCCAAAGCAAAAACTCACCTCACATCAGGGTATATATAGCCTTCTCCTGGATTGGAGAATGTCACAGCCTCTTGACCCACTGCCCAATCACAAAGTAATAAGGCATATGGGCATTCCTGAAGAACAAGCCTCCTGCCACAGGCTCCATGTGACCACATTCAGCCTATTAGGGGGCAGACTATACTTTCAAATAGAGGAAGGTTCTCAGAGCCAAGTAAGCCTATCAAAGGGCCTAGGGGCAGGGAAGATCTTCAGATTCCCATAACATCAATTTAGCTAGCCTTTTGGTCCCTCAACAAATTCCTAATTATTACCTACTAAGTGATTCATTTCAGCTTATTTGCTCACTCTATTGATATGGTGATGTGGAAAAAATGGAAAACAGGTGAGAGGGAGGCAGAAGTATTGGGGAGGATGAAGGGCAGAGACAGAAAGATATTTCCCTCACTGAGAGAAAAAGAAAGAGGATCAGGGGAAGAGCCATATCCTTACTCATGTATTCCTTCTCCTTTGCCTTTGCCTTTTGGTGCTTTGTAGCTAGAAACATCAGACATGATTTTTTAAAAATCCCATCTTGCCTGCTGACCCTTCAAGAGAATGGATTTCTAACCTTTTTAAGTCTTTTTTCATTTGGGGAGAAGCAGATGATCTGAGTATAGTGGATAAAACAAAAGTCACCTGCGATTGTGTTTCTGTTCTTGTCCCTAGTTTAAAAAAAAAAAAAAGCTTAGTGTATTTTTTTGCTTTGTTTTTTTTTTTTTCCCTTATGTTTGTTTTGTTTTGTTTTGTATTAAAAGAACTCAGCAGCTTTATCATGGTTTGTGCCTTTCTTTTTTTCTAGACGTAGGCAGGCGAATGACTAAAACTTTGACTTTGGCTTAGGAAACTATGATCCAACAGTATTTTACAGCAACCTAGGCAATGGTCTTATTTAACGGACTGACATTTTTCACTATGCCTCATTCTTAAAAGATCAGCAGACTGATGTCTCTTTTTCATTTCTGTGTAGCAATTCATAACCATCACAAAGCTTCTAGAATGAGTTAATTTGCAATATTCTGAAAATTTCAAAGACTCAGTCAATTTATTTTTCCTGAGATTTTCTTTTTTCTGCATTTTTCATGTATGTTTCTAACAGTTCCCTGGGTAATCCAATTCAGGTTGTGCTCAGCCTGGAGGGGATATCTTATTTTTATATTAGATTTGGTTAATATATCATCAATATATTTATGTCGTCTCGCCCACATGTCTTATATTGCTTATGGCACTTCAAATTACATCTGTGGGATATCACATATGGAAATGAATCTGAAATTCCTGCAGGCAATTTTTCCCCTTAGCCATACAGAGAGAGCAATTTGTGTCCATGGATTATTTCTGCACTACCTTCCTGATCAAGTTGGTTAATGAAATATAAATTCTCTATGAAAACTATTCTTATATTTTATCTGTAGTTTCAGTTAATATTTTTTCTTTGTGATTTAAAATTGTTCCCCCTTTTTCTGGCAAATAAATCCATAAAGTAGACAAAGAAAGGTCTGAAGGTTGACATATTTTTCATCTTTGGAGTTTCTCAGGCTGACAAATTTACATTATTTGCATATCTGCCAGCATGTGTTTACCACTGCTGTTAAGAGTCTATGCATATAAATGGAAGAAGTATAAAAATGAATCCTGGTTCTGCAGGAAATTATACAGGCAACATGATAAAGTCCTGGTTTGGGATTCAGGCAGCCCTGAGTGAAAATTCCACCTTGGACTATTCCCACTTTTGTGATCATGACCACAGTGTGACATAACCTTTTTGATACTCCAATTCCTTTATCACCAATATAAAGAGGATAATAATAGCATTGAGCATTTAGGGTTTCTGTGTCAATAAAAATAATGTGAATAAAGGGCTTTGCTAGCCTGGTATAATAAATGGAACAATTAACTTGAAGTTATAAAGACCTGAGTTCAAATGTTGTCTCAGATATTTACTAGCTATGGGTCCCTGGCTCTTTCAGCCTCAGTTTCTTCATCCTTAAAATGAAAGAGTTGAATTTGACGGCTTCTAAGATGCCTTTGAGCTCTAAAACTGTGATCCCATGATCTTCTAGATGCTACATAAATGTTTCATTAATATCATTACAATCAGTTTCTAACATATGATGAAAGTATAGGCTGTAAATAATATTATTGGACAGTATATAACTAAGGGCTGCTACTGGACTGAGACCTGAGTTGGAGTTTTCCATGAAACTAGAATCTGATGAAGGCTGAAGTTGCTGTTGAGAAGGCTGCCTGGAAGGTTGAGGTTTCTTCTGGGTCCTAAGGCCAGGCAAACTGCTGGAGGACTGAAGAAGCATGACCAAGATAAGAATTTCTTTGTTTGAGGCTTAGTTGATCTTTGAGTTCCCAGCAACAGAAGTTGTGAAGGTTTTGAGATGTGCTGGACCCTGTGAACTTCAGTCTGTAATAAGAACTGCCTGGAAGACTGGACAAGGACCTGGGAGCTGTCTGCCTCTGAATCCAGGTAACTGTTTGGTGGATTCAGGTAGGAGCTGGGACCATGGAAGGGGATCCCAGGAATCTGAGAGACCACCCCAAGTCAAGATGAAGAAAAGGCCTCTCCTTGGATATTGAATGTGTGATGAAATTGAAGTATACTAGACACTAAGGGGTGGAGGGTTTGTGTAATTTTCTAATGATTGTATTTAGTGATTAATGATATTTACTAATTATGAATCTGCATAAGTGGCTGATTAAGTTTACTTATGATTGCCCAGTAAGTGGAAGGTTAATTATTGTATTGTGAGATGACTGAATGACTGAGTGAGGAGGCAAACCTCCTTAGGGAAACCAAATGATTATTATTTTGTTCTTTGTTCTTAATACTGTGACCACTCTGGTGATAATGATGTGGCCATTCTAATGTTAACTTGTTGTGAACACTATATTGTGATTTTCTGTGATAAGATGTAATATTGTGAATATTATATTGTGATTTGTTGTGAATGTTTGCCTTGATTTGTAATGGAAGAAATGGAGTGTACACTATACTATGTAATCAGAACCTTAAAAACTGTTCACAGTAGCATTCTTTTGGGAAGCTGCTCGTACATGGCATTATACTACCCCAAAATAGCAAGCCTGCTGAATACTCCTCCCCCTAATCTGTTCTCTGTTATACCTTCCCCCTTCACCCCCATAACTTCCTAGTAGGGCAAGATAGGTTTCTATACTCCAGTACCTATATATCTTATTTTCCTGTTAAATGTAAAAAAAAAAAAAAAAAAAAAAAATTAAACATTTGTTTTAAAACTTTGAGTTCCAGATTTTTCCCCTTCTTCCCTCCTCACCCACCCCCCCTGGGAAGATAAGCAATTCAATATAGATTGTACATGCGTAGTTACCCAAATAATTTCCATTGTAGTTATATTGTGAAAGACTAACTATATTTACCTCCATCCTATCCCACATCCCACTTGTTCTATTTTCTCCTTTGACCCTATCCCTTTTCAAAAATGTTTGCTTCTAACTACCCTCTCTCCCAATCTGCCCTCCCTTCTGTCCTTCCAGCTCTTATCCACTACCACCTTATTTTCCTGGAGGGTAAGTTACTCAATGGAGTGTGTATGTTATGCCCTCCTTAGGCCAAATTCAATGAGAGTCATGTTGTCCCATTCCCTTTCACCTTCTTGCTCTTCCCCTCCATTGTAACAATTTTCTCTTGCTTCTTTTATATGAGATAATTTACCCTAATCTATCACCCCCTTTCTTCTTTTGCCAATAAAATCCTCTCTCATCTCATAATTTTATTTTTTAGATATCATCCCTTCATATTCAACTCATCTCTGTGCCCTCTGTCTATGTATACATGAACATACAAATGCATACATTCACACATACACACACACATATATACTCATACATCTTCCTATACATACATATATATGTATGTATACATATATATGTATGTATGTGTGTGTATACATACACATATATATTCCCTTCAGCTATCCTCATACTGAGAAAAGTCTCATGGGTTACAATTATCATTTTTCCATGTAGGAATCTAAACACTTCAAATTACATAAGTTCCTTATGATTTCTTTTTCCTGTTTACTTTTTCATGCTTCCCTTGCTTCTTGTATTTGAGTCACATTTGCTGTTCAGCTCAGGTTTGTTAATCAAATATGCTTGAAAGTCCTCTATTTCATTGAATGAACATATTTTTCCTTGTATCATTATTCAGTTTTGCTCAGTAGCTGATTCTTGGTTTTAGTTCTAGCTCCTATGACCTCCAAAATATAATATTCTAAACCTTTTGATCCCTTATCGTAGAAGCTGCTAGGTCTTGTGTTCTCCTGATTGTGTTTCCACAATACTCAAACTGCTTCTCCCTGGCTTCTTGCAGTATTTTTTCCTTGACCTGGGAACTCTGAAATTTGGCTATTTTTTCTAGGACTTTTATTTGTGGGATCTTTGTCAAGAGGTGATTGGTTAATTATTTCCTTTTCTCTTTTGCCATCTGATTATAGAATATCAGGACAATTTTGCTTGATAATTTCTTGAAAGTTGGTGTCTAGAGTCTTTTTTTGATCATGGCTTTCAGGTAGACCAAAAATTTTTAAATTATCTCTACTGGATCTATTTTCCAAGTCCATGGTTTTTCAAATGAGATATTTCACATTGCCTTCTATTTTTTCTTTTGTTTGGATCTGTTTTATAGTATCTTGGTTTCTCATAAATTCATTAGCTTCTTATTGCTCCAATATAATTTTGAAGGAGTTATTATCTTCAGTGAGTTTTTGAAATTCCATTTCTATCTGGCAAATGCTGCTTTTTAAAGCATTCTTCTCTTCATTGACTTTTGGGGCCTCTTTTGCCATTTGAGTTAGTCTACTTTTTAATTAGTTATTTTCTTCAATGTATATTTGGGTCAACTCTAGCAGGCTATTGACTCTCTTTTCATGATTTTCTTGCATCATTCTCATTTCTCTTCCCCATTTTCCCTCTACTTCTCTTACTTGATTTTCAAAATCCTTCTTGAGCTACCTGAGCTACCTGGCCTGTACCCAGTTCATATTTTTTCTTGGGGGCTTTTGATGCAGGATTTCTGATTTTGCTGTCTTCTTCCTACTCCATGCCTTGACCTTTTTTTGTCCCCAAAAAAGGATTCTATGGTCTGTTTGTGCTTCCTGTGCTTGCTCAAATCAGTAGCCAATTACTTGACTTTTGAGCTCCTTGCCACAGTAGAACTCTGCTTCCAGAATGGAGACAGATATGTCCCAAATAGCTGCAGTTTTAGCAGCTGTTGGAGCTATTAGATGGGCACCCTCTCTACAGCCCCCACAAGCTCTGGTTCACTGGTCACACACCCCAGGACCACCACTCAAGACTGCAGTCCAGATCCAAGTAGGTCAAAGCAAGAGTGATTACCATCTGAATGGTCATTTGGTGCCCCTATAATCTGCAGGCCAGGAACTCTGGAAGCAGCCAAGTGGCAGCGGCTGCAGACACCATGCCTCCTCCACTTCTTGCTCTGGGGATAGCAGTGGGACCGCGTTTCCATTCTTCCAGCAATGGTCTACACTGACCTTTTACTTTTTCTTTGATATTTGTGTATTTAGAAATCTGGAAACCACTACAGATGCTGGTGATTTACTCTTATGAAGTCTGCTCCAGACACGGTTAATAGGGTCCACCCTGGGGCTAAAATTGCAGCTCAGTCTTTGCTGCAGTTGGCTCCCAGTGCACTGCAAAGGACCCTTCCTACTGGCCTGCCAGGCTTCCTTCAGCAGGAGATTTGTTTCTCTCTGTCTCTTTGTGGGTTCTGTAGGTCTAAAGTTTGTTTAGAGTCATTTTCACATGTATTGTAGGAGGTGGAAACCAGAGCCCCTTGGAAGTCCTGTTTTTACTCTGCCATCTTGGTTCCATCCCCCCGGACTAATCTTAGAAATTCACTTCAGTACTCCTCCATTGCTTATGGTAACTAATTATTATTAAATGTCCATCTAGAAGGGACATTTGCAACCCCTCAAGAAAAATACAAGTTTTGCTGTGTAGATGAGTCTTGATTTTAAACCTAGCTTCTTTGACCTCCAGAATATCATATTCCAAGCCCTTACATCACTTAATGCAGTAACTGCTAGGTCTAGTGTTATCCTGATTGCATTTCAACAATCCTCAAATCATTCCTTTCTGCCTGCTTGAAATATTTTCTCCTTGACCTGGGAACTCTGGGATTTGGCTACAACATTCCCAGGAGTTTTCCTTTTGGGATACCTTTTGAGGGGTGATTGGGTGCTTCCTTTAAATTCTATTTGATCTTCTGGTTCTAGAATATCACAGCAGTTTTCCTTGATATTTTCTTAAAAGATGATGTCTAAGGTTATTTTTTTTTAACATAGTTTTCAGTTAGTCCAATATTTTTTTAAATTATCTCTCCTGGATCTGTTTTCCAGGTCAGTGTTTTTTTCCAATGAGATATTTCACATTATCTTCTATTTTTCATTCTTTTGATTCTGTTTTATAATTTCTTTTTTCCTAATAAAGTCATTAACTTCAATTTGCTCCATTCTAATTCTGAAGAATTTATTTTCTTCAGTGACCTTTAGGACCTCTTTTTCCATTTGGCCAATTCATCTTTGTTAGGCATTCTTCTCCTCATTGGTTTTTTAAACATTTTTCAATATTTGGGTTAATCTATTTTTTAATGTGTTATTCTCTTCAGTATGTTTTTCGGTCTCCTTCAGCAAACTGTTGATTCGTTTTTCATTATTTTCTTCCATCACTCTCATTTTCCTTCCCAATTTTTCCTCTACTTCTCTTACTTTATTTTCAAAATCCTTTTTGAGCTCTTCCATGTGCTGTGACCACTTAATATTTTTCTTGGAAGCTTTTGATGCAGGAGCTTTGACTTTGTTGCATTCTTCTGGTTATATGTTTTGATATTCTTTGTCACCAAAATAAGATTCTATAGTCTGAGGTTTTTTTTGTTTGTTTGTTTTAATGCTTTTTGCTCCTCTTCCCAGCCAAATACTTGACTTCCTAACTCTTAGTCAGTGTAGGACTCTGCTTCCAGTGGGGTGAAGGTCAGTTTGGTGGTGGGGGTGGAGGTGGTTGTATTCTCTCAGGCTTCAGGGGTTTTATATCAACAATTTGATCCCCCACCATCTGTGGGCCCAGAGCTAGGGAAGCAGCTGCTTTGGCTGTTGCCACTGCAGCTGTTATGACCTCCACCACCCTGGGACTGGGACTGGACCCTACCTGGTCCACACTCCTTTTTCAGCCAGGTCCCACTGAGTTTTCCCTCTGTCCTTCTATGCTGTCTTTGGCATTTGTGGGTTAAGAAGCCTGAAAGATACCATAGATAGCAGTACTTCAGTGTCCTAAGACCTGTTCTGGCCCAGTCTGTGCTAGCACGGCTCATGCCTGACTTTGCTGTGTTCCCAGCTCAGAGCAATAAACCCTTTCTGTTGGCTTTCCAGGCTCTCTTTGGCTGGAGATCTGTTTCTCTCTGTCACTTTGTTCTGTAGCTTTGTAATTTGTTTAGAATAATTTTTATGGGTAATTGAAGGAGTTTGCGGTTGAACTCAAATAAGTTCCTGCTCTTACTCTTCCTTCTTGGCTCCTCCCCATCTCTTTGTGTATTTTAAAAATAAGTTTTATTAGTTCTGGTTTTCCCCCCATCATATCATAGGCAGCTAGGTGGCATCCCAAATAGAGTGCTGAGCCTGCAGTCAGGAAAGCTTGAGTCCAAAAGTGTCTCACTAGTATGACCCTGGGAAAATCACTAAGCCTCAGTTATCTCAACTGTGAAATGTGTATAATAATACCACCTACCCACTAGGGTTGTTGTGAAGATCAAATGAGAGACTGTTTGTGAAGGGCTTGGCACTTAATCAATGCTTATTTCTGTACTTCCTCTCTATAACTGCCATTCCATATATAGCAACCTTCCTAAAATAAATCCCCCTTTACAATGATGGACAAAAACAAAGCAAATTTCTCTAATACGCTGACATCATGTCAGTGTTTTTAATGTTCTCCACTCAAAGTTATTCATATTTCTCCTGAGAAAAGGGATGTATATTTTACAGCCTGTTCTATGATGTTGTTTATTCACTATAATAATAACAATGATAATTATAATAATAATAATAATAGCTAACATTTATATAATGCTTACTGTGTGTCAGGCAGTGCTTTACAATTATCATTTCATTTGATCTCCATCACAGATGATGAAACTAACCTGATGAGAAGTTCAGTGACTTGCCCTGTGTCACATCTCTAGTAAATGATTGAGGTTAGATTTGAGTCTATGCCTTCCTGACTCCATGTCTAACAGTCTTTCCACTGTGCCATTTATTTATTTATTTTTTTTCAGGGAAGAACCATGAACTCTGTTTAATGATTTTTTAAAAAAATAAATTTATTTATTTATTTTCTTGTTTACATCATTCATTTCCACAAGATTTTTAGTTAAACATTTTCTCCCCATCTTTCCCCTACCCAACACCTCAAAACAAACATCCCACTGTATAGCCCCTCCCTCAATCTCCTCTCTCCTATGTCTTTCTCCTTCCCCCCTGACTTTCCAGTAGGTCAGGATGTATCTCCCTACCACAGTGCTGTATTATCTCAATTCCCAGTTGGATGTAGTTAATAATAATAATAAATATATATATATATATATATATACATATATAATTTTAAGATTTGAATATAGAACTTTAAATTCTAGATTCTTTCCCTTCCTTCCTTGTCACTACCCCTACTGGAAGGACAAACGATTTAATCCAGTCTGCATATGTGTAATTACACAGAACATCTCCACAGTGGGCATATGGTGAGAGACTGATTATATGTCCTTCCTTCCTATCCTGCCCCCTCCTTGTTCTATTTTCTACCCTGTCCCATGTCCCTTTACAGAATTGTGTATTTCCAGCAACCCTCTCCCCCACCCTGCCCTCCCCTCTCACTGTGCCATTTAGCCACCTATTATTTTCACTCAGTACACTCTCACATCAGGAAATTTTTTTGCCAATATACATTGGTATTTCCTTTAAAATTCATAGGTTTAAATAGTTACTTAGGACAATGAGAAATTAAATTATTTGCCCTAGGCCACATAACTGGTAGGAGTCAGTCTTGAACATAGGTCTTTTTGTGTCTGAGGCAAAGGCTTTATCCAGTATACTAAACTTCTTCTCTTTAATAATTCATTCTAAAATCCTGCCAGGAATTAATTGAAAGTTACTGGAAGAATCTGAAAATTATACCCTTTCTTCATCTTAATACGGATAATCTTTTCTCCTCACCAGTCCTGTAGCTTCTACATCATTGCTTTTCTCCCTCTCCATGAACCAATGAGTGGAAGACATAGAAAGTGGAGACTTCAGACTTAATATAAGAAAATTTTTCCTAAGAATTTGAAGTGTTCCTTAACACATTGTTGGCAGAGTTTTGAACTGATCAAGCCATTCTGGAGAGTAATTTGGATCTATACTCAAAGGGCTATAAAACTGTGCCTACCTTTTGATTCAATAGCATCTCTAAGTGTATATCACAAAGGGATAATAATAAAGGGAAAAGGACCCAAATGTACACAAATATTTGTAGTAGCTCTTTTTTGTGCTGGCAAAGAATTGGAAATTGGGGGAATTTCCATCAACTGAGGAACGATTGAACAAATTGTGGTATGTGAATGTAATGGAATACTCTTATTCTATAAGAAATGATGAGTAGGATGACTTCAGAAAAACCTGGAAAACTTTATGTGAACTGATGCTGAATAAAGTGATTAGAACCAGTAGAACATTGTACACAATAACAGCAACATAGTGCAATAATCACCTATCACACACTTAGCTGTTCTCAGTAATACAATGATCTAAGGTAATTCCAAAAGACTCGTTTTGGAAAATGCTATCCACATCTAGAGAAAGAACTAGGGAGTATGAATGCAGAATGAAGCATATTATTTTCACTTGTTTTTTCCTTTCTCATGGCTTTTCCATTTTCTTCTGATTCTTCTTTCACAACATGACTAATGGGGAAATATGTTTAATATGATTGTACATGTATGGCCTATGTCAGATTGCACACTGTCTTTGGAAAGGGGAGAGGGAGAAAAAAATGAAACTCAAAATTTTATAAAAGTGAATGTTGAAAACTATCTTTTCATATCATTAGAGAAAAAAAATAAAATACCATTAAGTTGGGAGGGGAGGAGAAAAAGTGTTCCAAAGTAGAATGAGTTACCTCAGAAAGTTATAGCTTCCAGTTCTTTGAAATCTACAAGCAGCAGCTGGATGATCATTTTTTAGTGATGCTCTTTAGATTTCAGTGAAAGATTAAAAAGTAATTCATGATCTCTGAGGTGAGGGCTTTGATGATGCAGAGAGTCTATGATTCTAGCAATGATAGGTCCAAACTGGGCTCCTTATGAAATTATCAATTAAACATTATTTCCCCCTCAAAACTCCTCAATTTGTTAATGTCAGTTTTCTTATCGAATCCGTGTAGAATTATATACAGCAGTTTATTTCTAAATGAAAAAGAAAAGGGATTTATAAACTTGTGGTGAATTTTGTATAACATACAATAAAGATATATTTTCTGAAAAGAGATATCTTCTCTGAATTGATGTTTCTGGTCAACTTCAGAGCTGTTCTGGATAGTTGCATATGCATAATCAATTGGCTTCACAATCATTAATATAAATATTAATTATGTATGCTAATGCTTATATGGCTCTATTTTATGGTCATAGAACTAGTGTTTTCTTTCCAATTTTTAAATTTACATTGTATTTTACAATAATGAAAAGTATAAGGTAGTGATTGTTAATCAAATTAACAAACTTCCCCAGGAAAGGGATTATTTTCATTTTTCTATGTTACTGATCCATTGCATTCTATAGGCACAGAACTTTGTAGGTATTGACTTTAGGGCTGGGATGATTTCTTTTTTTTTAAAAAAATAATTAATTAATTAATATTTAGTTTTCAACATTTACTTCCTTAAGATTTTGACTTTTAAATTTTTTCTCCCTCCTTCCCTTCCCTCTCCTCAAGATGGCATGCAATCCAATATATGTATGTAATTCTACATACATATTCATATTAAACACATTTTCACATTAGTCATATTGTACAGAAAAGTGGGTTAATTTCAGTGAATTTTTAGAATCTCTATTTTTCTACAAAACATAGCTATGGGAGCTCAGGAAATAATGTATAGTAGTATTCCTTCTGACGGAATTAATCCCAAAAAGTGAAAAGAGTAAGTTGTAAGATTGTAACCATCTTGGAGAACATTTTTAAGCTATCAGTATGTGAAGACAAGTTAGGATAAGTGAGCCAGCCCAAAGAGAAAAGAGAGAATTACAGGTCAGTGAGATATCTCCATGCTATGCATATACCCTAAATGTCCTTATTATCCCCATGATTTCAGTTGTATTTAATTCTCATTATTAGCTCATCCCTTTAAAAAATTATTAACCCTTAGTACTTTAATAGTTCGTCAACTGTTTGAGATAACAGTTATATGTCAATTTAGGAATTATAGCGAACTGTAATTTTACTCTTTAGTTAGTAGTTAAAATGTTCTAATGCTTTTCTGATCACACATACTATGATCTGCTTCATTCTTGACTGTTTTTTTATGTATATGCAAGCCAAGTTGGCCCTGAGAGCTATCTTTAATGATTTGTATAAAACCTTTTGGATATCTCCTTTTATCGTCATCCTTTAGGTAATCATTAATTCATACTTTCAAAATGTTGGGATCCCTCTTAGCTTACTAATGAGATTTTTATTGACCAGATCCTTCTTGGATTGTTTTAAGTTTTAATGCATCAAAAGGCTTGTGATCAATAATTTTTCAGCTATTTACGAGGTTTATCCTTTAGATATCCTTCCTCAGTACAAAAAGGGAATTAATTCTGGTCTGTACAGTGTTTAAATATGATATTCTTAACCTTTTTTGTTTATTAGAGAAATGGTAGAAAATAGTATGCTGCAAAATACATGTGAGGCTGTTACCCCTGCCTTGTACAGACTTTGTTTTCATTTCGATAGCATTAGTGAGGCTGGTTCTGATGATTCTCCAGCATCTTTTGTAGCATGTTTTCAGGTAGTACCACTCCCTCCTCATAGTCCAGGGTTATGTTTAGCCAGAGAAGATACCAAGGGAAGGGATGAGGAAAGGAACATTGTAGTCAATTTTCAGCTCTTGAAGGATTGTCCTGAGGAATAAGAATCAGATTTGTTCTATTTGGACCCAGATGGCTGAATCAGTAGCAGTGTGTACAAATTACAAAGAGGCTTGATGTCAACAATCACTTCCTCACAGTTTAAGCTGAGCAAAAGTGAAATGGGCTGCATAGGAGGTGGTCAGTTTCTTCTCATTGCAGGTTGTCAAATGTAGGCTAGATGACCATTTGTCTGATATGCTGTAATTGGGGTTCCTTTCTGGGAAAGATTTTTCTTTTAATTTTTAATTTATGGAATAAAACATGCATTACCATAACATAGTACACTAAAAACAATCAAATCTATTATGTACAACTTGCTGTCCCTTTTAAATATATAATAAAGTTCTATAAATTTATTTTATTTTAATCTTCCCTCCCTCCACCCCTGCCTTAAAGATGGCTACCATTAGATACAAATTATATATATATATATATATATATATATATATATATATATATATATGTGCACACGTATGTGTGTGTGTATAAACTTTTACTTATCAGTTCTTTTTATATATGCAGCTAGTATTTTCTTTCATGTCCTTTGTTGTTGGTTTGGGTATTTAAATTGACAAAATAATTTATTGACTAAAAATTTTTCTTAAAAACAATATTGCTTTTTTCTGTGTTCAATATATTTTTGATTCTGCTCATTTTGCCCTTCATTACTTCCTGCAAGTCTAGCCATGTTTTGTTTTGTTTTTTTCCCCTAAAATCATCAAGCTCATCATTTCTAATAGCCCAGCAGTATGGGATAGGTTCACCTCTGTGGTTGCCAAAGTCCTTTCCACCTGGGATTCTGTTTATCCCTATGGCACATGCACACACAAACACTCACACACACACACACACACACACACACACACCAATTATTAGGACCTTAGAGGATGGAGTAGAAGGAGACATATGTTATAGTGTAAAGAGAGGACAATTAGAAGTGAAGGAACCTGGGTTTAAAACTCGGCCCTGTCACTTATTACCATAGTGATCTGTCTAAATCACTTCACCCCCTGGATCTTACCTTCCCCATTTGTTAAATTAAATCAGCTGAATTACCTCTCAGTGTATGATTCTAAAGTTCTATGACCAGAAGACACCCAGGAGACTTGGTTTGGAATTTTAATTTTCATTAGCTAAGGAATGGATATTCATACATCTTGTTGTAGGATTTTGAATTCACATGCCACAGTAAAAGGTCTACCAGAGGTTCAAACTCAAGGCTCGCAAACTGTAAAACTCCTGAGTGTGACCTGAACCAGATTAAAATGTAATTTGAAAATTTTAACAAGATAAATAAAAATTCAATACAACCAATGTTAATTTGTAGTTTTCTAAGCCAATATATGCTTGCAGGGATCTGTTTCTCTTTATAATTGACATCTATTTGGAATTAGTTTAACTAAAAAAACTTAAGAAAATTATTTTCATAATTTTTCCTATTTTCATAGGAGCACAGATTCAGAGGTGAAAAGGACATATTCCAATGATCAATTAGGCTAGACCCTTTCATTTTATAAATGATATAATTTGAGCATAATAAAAATGAGTTGACATGACCAAGGTCTCAGAGAAGAGCAGATGCAAATCTCAAATACAATTTTCATGGCACCATGCTCCCTTCTTCCCTTCTTTTATTTCTAATTGTTACATTGATGATTCCACTCTGTAAAAATAAAATTATTCTTTACATTCCCTCCCCAATGAAACAAAGGTAAAAAAAAAAAAAAAGCTCTCTCTCTCTTTCTCATTTTATGAGAAGAAATAAATTCTGCATAAAATTCCTTTCTAAAAAGTGATTAATAATTCATGTTTTTTTTTTCCATTTGGTTTACAAATTTACAAAATCTTCTGTTCAACTTAGTAAAGCTCTTCACAACTTAGCTTTAGGCTTGCTTGCCAGGGTTACATTATTCCCCTTCATAATTATTTCCAATGAAACTGGTCTGTATCTGTTTCCCATATAATGTTCCATCTCTTGTCTCGATGAAAAGCTTTGGACAGCTTGTATTAAGTGTCTCGAATTCATTTCTTCCTTCTCTGTTTCTCAGATTGCCTACTATCTTTAAAGGTTGATTTTAGATTTCACTTCCTTAACAAGAGTTATTTAACACTGATAGGTTGTGAACTGTCTATGTATTGATTTTGAGAGTCCGGTTACATGTCAGTTTAGGAATTAGAGTGAACTGTAGTTTTACTCTATTAATGAGTGCTTTTTGGTTGACTTTCTGCTCTCCCCAGAAAATAGTATTTACTTTTTGGTACATGTCTTGCATTACCCAACAATAGAAAACAAGAGGTAGAATAGAATAGACTTGTATCTCCCTCAAAGGCAGGGAGGGGTTACTTTATTTTTATCTTTATATTTCTATTTTTGTTTCATTTTTGTCTTTGTAACTTCACAGTCTAGGGCAATGCCTGGCAAAAAAGAAATGATTAATAAATATTTACTGATGTTGGATGTTGGAGAGGATGTGGGAAAACAGGGACACTAATATACTGTTGATAGAATTGTTAACTGATCCAACCATTCTAGAGAGCAATTTGAAACTATGTCCAAAGGGCTAAAAAAAACTGTGCAAACCCTTTGATCTGGCTGCTAGGTCTATATCCCAAAGACATACAAGAAAAGCAAAAAGGTATTATTTTGTACAAAAATATTGATAGCAACTATTTTTTGTGGTGGCTAAGAATTGGAAATCTAGGGAATGTCCATTAACTGGGGAATGGTTGTGGCATATGATTGTAATATAATATTATTGTGCTACGAGAAATGAGAAACAGGATGATTTCAGAAAAAGAAAAATGGAAACACTCACATGAACTGATTCATGTCGAAGTGAGCAGAACCAGGAAAATGTTGTATACCATAACAGCAAGACTGTTTGAGGAAGGATTGTGAATGACTTTACTATTTTCCACAAAACAGATCCAAGACAATCCCAAAAGACTAGTGTTGGAGCATACTATCTGTCTCCAGAGAAATTACAGATATTGTTTGAATCCAGACTGAAGCATGGTATTTTAAATTTTCTTTCTTTTTTTTCTTTTATTTGATTCTTCATCTGCAAAACAACTAATATGGGTATGATTTATATAATTGCACCTGTATAACCTGTATCTGTTTGCTTGCCATCTCAAAGAGGTGGGAGGGGAGAGAGGGAAGGATAGAATTTGGAACTCAAAACTTTAAATAAAAATTGAAAAAAAAAATTGTGAAGTAAACATAAGAATGAGTACTCTCAGGAAGTACTTTCCCATAAGCTTTAAATCAGTATCTGCATTTAAGTCCCTAAAAATGGTTTAAAGCAAAATTCATTTCTATTCACTGATCCACAATGGTTTTGACTGAATGTTTTCCTAGCCGGCTTAGCCCACTCATTTCTTCTGTGATGGTTCTATACAATTTCAGTCTCTCCCTGGCAGCTCTCTATCAACTAAAAACACATTCACATAACTTCACTAAACTTTGAGACCTTTTTTTTTCAGGAATGTAGCAGATCAAATAGCTTTGAAGAAAGAGAAAATGTTTTTGGTGGATGACTTTTCCCCGAGAAATGTCTCAAACTCTAGGCAGGGTCAGGAAGCATGGGGCTTTGAAAAGTAAACCTTTCACATCTCCAAAGTAGACATTCTAACCCAAGAAAGACTCACACAGTAATGGTTCTATGGCAATGGAAGTCATTTAAACATTCTTCATTACTGGATCTTAGCTCTCCAGTAAAGTTCAGTTATTTGGATGACACGAATGACCTTAGATTTCAAAACTATACTCTCAAAATGATGCTTAAAAATACCCAGCTACTGCCTCCTCTTCATCCCACATTTGTGTATCTCCACCAAACTGAAGCAAACCACGTAACCTTTTGTGTATATATGAATCAATTACTGAGGAGAGGGTCGTGTATTAATTTTTAAGATTAATTTATTTCCCTTTGCACAATGTTCTCATTAACACATGTCCCTCCTTCAAAAAAGTGTTAGTGTATAAGTTCTCTGCAAGTAGGAATTGTTTCATTTTTTTTTTTGTATATGCATCTTTAGTGCCTTACACAGCCCCTGGTATGTAGAAGGAAGTTAGGAAATGCTTGTTAATGAGAAATATGGAAATATATTTTTCATGACTCCACATGTAAAATGTATGTTAAATTGCTTGCCTTCTCAATGAAGAGGGAAGATAGAAAAGGAGGGAGAGAATTTGGAAATAAAAAATTTAAAAAAAAAGAATGTTCAAAATTGTTTTTACATGTAATTGCAAAAAATAAAATTTTAAAAATGCTTCTTTGTTAACTAAGTGACTACAAGAATAAGAGAAAAAAAGAGACAAATGCTGTGATGGATAGAGTACTGGTCTTATAGTCAGGAACACCTGGGCTCAGGCCCTACCTCAGATATATACTTGATACCCTGAGTAAATCACATATTATCTCAGTGCCACTAGGCAACTCCTTGAGACTATAAGTTACAGATGAATTATTGATCTGCATTAACGAAGGAAGCTTCCACACTGGAAATTATTTGCACTTATACTATTATTAGTCAATTCAGTTCACCAGAGTTTTATTATGTATCTGCTGCGTGCAAGGCATTGTACCATGCAATGGAGATATAAATAAAGTAACCCCTGCCTTTGAAGATAATATAATATACTGGGAGATACTACCTGTGAAAAAATATAAATAATACAAATTAGATGGTAGGTTTTTATATCATGATTTTTTTTTCATTTTAAATACTTGCATATTGATTTAATTTTGCATTGTGTAACCTTTATTGAGAGGCTGTTGAGAAAACTTGAATGATTATACAGTTCTTGGAAATGAACTAAAAATTCTTAAGTTGTATATTACAATGGGGTCAAAACTCTCCTTGTGAATGCATCTCTAAAATTAAAAAAAAAACTCATATAAATAGAGACTGGATCTATGATTTCCTTAGTATCAGGGTATCAGTGATGATGACACTTCTTAGACGAATGCAGTTTTGGCACTTTTTGGCAATTTATTTTCTAGAGAGATGCTTAAAACATTGTGAGGTTAAGTGATTTTTCTCAGTGTCACACAGCCGATATGTCAGAAGCAGTCCTTGAATTAGTCTTTTTGCATGCAAGGCCTGCTTTCAATGGACTCTAATCCAGTGACTATCACAGGATAAGGAGATATGGCTTATTATATTCACATTTACCTTGAGTCAACTTCTTTTTTTCTGAAAGCATTTATTATATAAATTGAGGTCAATTTTAAAGGAATTATAGGTTTGGTTTTCGCTATTTTAGAGTCTTACTTTTATAAGGACCCTGCTTAAGAGATAAAATATCATTATACCTATTCATTTATCTTATTTTTGGGGAATTATCTATCTTAATAATAATTATAATTAAAGACAGCCTACTCTTGCTGATTTATGAGAATTAGTTCCTTGAAATAAAATTGCTTTTGTAAGAGATCGCTATTGTCTTAGAGAAAACTTTAAAAAGTATAGTAGCAAGGAAGTGTGTCCTCTGCACAAGTCAGAATTAATTTAGTAGAGATTGCCATGTAAATTTTGGGTTAAATGTTGTATCATCTCAATGAGAAACTATGGCATGGCGGATAAGACACTGAAATTGGAGTCAGGGAGGTTTTGGTTCAAACCCTTCCTTTAAATACACTAGCTACGTGTCCAATAAAGGGAAACATAATCACTCAGTCTGGGTCTTCTCATTTGTAAGAGAGAGTAATGACATTTGTAGAATTTACCACACAGGAATATTATAAGAATCAAAGGATATAATGATCATGTAATGATACAGGCCAGTTACTACAAAAGAAGTCCATACCAGCGAACCCTCCCCTCCTTCATTAGAACTCTCTTGGTTCAGTCACCATGGCAGCTATCTATGCAGTCATTTCTTTTTTCTCTTGGTATCGAGAGATGATGAGCTTATGGACCTGTCTTACATGTAAGTGTGATCTAAGGAGGGAAAGAAAGATGGGTCTTCAAATGATCCATTGGTTAGATTTTTTCCAATGATGTGTGTCAGCATGGGATCAAATCATGTTAATTCTATCCCGAAGATGTGATTCAAGAAGTCTTTTCTTCACGTGCATTTCTCAACACACTCTTACTGATTCTCTAATGTGAAGATGGGTTAGAGAAGATTGTGCCCAGTATATCTGGATTTTCTTTTAAGTTTTCAAATTCATGATACACCTTTCTCAGCAAGTGGTACAGCAAATACCAGGTAATTGGTAGTGTTATGTCTGTCCTCATTATCACTGTGGATTTAAAAAAAAAAAAGACAAAACAAAAACAATTCATGTAAGTAAAGGATTCTGTCTGAACTGACAATTAGAATCTTAGTGAAAGGTAAAGACGACATCTGGCTAGCTAAAAATTTTAACAAGGAACCCTGTTTTCAAAAAAATCACTGCAAATGAGCAGTTCTGCCTGCCAGGGCTTAATGTAGAGATCATGTCTTTAGGGCTTGGCTGGGATAGTTTAATTTGTAAGGCAGCTATGGTGTTAGGGATAGAACATCAGATATAGAATATGAGGGCCTGTATCCAAATTCCTGCTAAGTGTCCTCAGTGAGACACTGCCCTTATGATTTTGGCAAAGATACTTCTTTTCTCTCAGCCTTTATTTCCTCCCCTCTAATTAAATTCAGTTCAATAAATATTTATTTGGAGCTCACTACATGCAAGACAAGTACTAGCTTCTGAAATACAAACACACAAAAAAATACATGTCTTTAAGGAGTTTATATTCTGTTGGAAGAATGTAGCATATATATGTATGTGTGTATATCTGTATGTATGCATGCATTTATCTGTACGTGTGTACGTATATGCATGTGCAATATGTGTATGTATCTGTCTGTATGTGTGTGTATGTATATGCATGCACTTTCACACAAATGTGATGTGATTTCAAGAGTAGAGAGCTGTAATAGGTGGGAGAGAAGGACAGGATTACATGAGCAGGAGTTAGCACATGCTTTGAAGGGAGGGACTGAGCATGAACTAAATGTAAGTTCTAAGCTTTTCCTTGCATGTCATATACCTCTTCTGCAATCTTGTGGGGATATATAAACACTTCTCAGAATCATGTTTTTAAATAAATGGAAGGAATCCTAAATTTTAGGTTAGAGGTTTTTGGTGTTTCCCCATCCATGTTCATGGAAATACTGAAGTCTCTCCACAGAATTGTGGAGTAGGGGTACATATACAAGGTTTTGGCCCCCTGGATTAGATGATCACTTGCATTTTTTAAACTCAATTTAATATATATGTGCTTTAATACATATTTATATGTATATATGTATATGTGTGTGTGTGTGTATAGTAAACAGTTTTTATGTGGGCAAATTGCTCATGGAAATACATATTCCAAAAATCTGAATGGATTTTTTGGAAGTATTTATTGCATTCTTTTGAATATGTAGGCACTTGGCAAGACTGTTTATCCCAGTGATGGTAATGGTAATTCACCTATTGTTTACGGCACATGTATGACTTCATCTCATCAGTATCAAAGGTTTTTCCAAATCTTAATGCAGTATCCTTTGTTGTAGCCACATCCTCATAATATAGTAGTAGTAGCAATACTTGTATCTACCAAAAAAATTTCTTCACAACAAGCTTATTAGACAGGTAGTGCAAATGATATTATTCCCATTAAATAGATGAGGAAACTAAGATATACTTTGTCCTAGAACAGAAAGTGGAGTTTGTAACTTATAATTTATATAGAATTTGATTAACAATAGCCCTTTCAATGGAACACAACCAGAAGAGGGTTTGTGTTCAAATCCTGACACCACCAAGACTGTAAGAACCACAGCTTGGTAGGAAAAACATATTATATACATAAATATTGATCCATCTGTCTATCTTTCTATCTGTAAACTTCCTCCTCCCATTCCCTTGCCCCAGCTCACCTTCTCTAATCCACACATTTATCTAAAATATAACTAAAAATAACTTTCCTTGAATAAGAGAAAAGCTCATGATTCTAGTTGCAGGGAGTAGCCCCAGTAAAGACCTACAAAATGATGGGTTATAAGAGATCCTTCCAGTACCACTGGTTCTATATAGAGATGCTTCAATGGACCTCATCAGAGTAACCCCCTTTGTGCAAACTGTCCCTACTCTAGAGTAAGCAGTTACAGATAAGGAGGTTCACCTTTCCAGGATCATTCAATTACATGGCTGAGCACGAGTGGCATATATTTCCCTAGTATCGAACAACATTCTCATCTATAACTTTCACCTAGACACTATTTTTTTTTTATTCCAGACATTCTTACCCTGAGATCCAAGGAGCAAAGGATCTTAGCTTGTATTTTTAAAGGGCACATAAACTTGGATGGGGCAAAACAAAACAAAACAAAACAAAACAAAAAAACAATAAACAATGCATATTTATTTTCACTAATCTCATAACTTCAGCATTTCCATTAATTAATTAAAAAAAATATTCTGAGAAGAGGATCTATAGGTTTCATTTAACTGCCAAAGGGCCCCCATGATGCAAAAACAAAAAAAATAAATAAATGAATAAATGAACAAGCCAATACAAATTAATAATCAAAGAAATAATTAAATAAATAAGAACCCTTGGCTTATCCTCACTTTGAATGTAACGATTTTGACAAATTTCCTGAAATTTGCTGCCTCCTAAAAATAGATAATAAAATGATAATTATTTTTATTTGTAAGTGAGAAAATGGGGTAGTTAAGTGAATTGTCAGATAGTCAGTATCAAATACCAATGCCAAACCTGTGATTTTTTTCTTGGTCTCTTGACTCAACTAGGCCCAGTGCTCATACCACTATAACATAGAAGGAAAAGCAATAGTCTGTTTTTCTCTGTTCAATTTATCTACTGTATGAAAAACATATTGTGTTATATTATTTAGATTCTGAAATGTGGTACTTTAATGTTTATGAACATTCAAGTTTCTAGTTACATAGGAAAATAATTTTCACTAAAATATGTCTTACTTGCTCTAGTACTTCAAATGACTATGATACTACTGGCCATAGTTTCACAGATTTAAAATTGAAATTCAGGTTGTAGATCACAGAATCCATTCCCTATCCCTTTCCTGACCTGTCTGAATCCTAGAGAAATGAGGTGTTTTGCCCAAGATTTCACATGTAACTAATGATAAAACTGTTTTCTCCCCAAACCCAGGCCTTCTGACTCCTGAGTCAGTGTTCTTTTTCTACATTCATCAAGACAGAGGTTAATCCCGTCATGCCTACACAGACCATCTTCCTGAATTTCCCCGCATGACATATTTATTAGACAATAGCCAACTTGGCAAGGTGCCTCTCTGTACTTTGTTTGACTGGTCTGTAACATATGTCACTGGGTTCGTGCATGAGTCCTTTCTAGCTTGGGAGGACCTGCCAGAACTTGAGCTAAACCGGTAATTCACAAAAGCTTCATACCATTATGAAGCATTAATGAGGATGTTAACGGAGAATAGCCCATTTAATTTTCTTCAGATAAAACATTCTTTATATTAGAGCTCTAGGCCATTAAATAGGTTAATCACTGAACTGCCAAATTTTGCAATAGTTAGTTTCTTCCATACTTGATTTGATCCAATCCAGCAAACATTTTTTAATTTCTTATTGGTATAGGTATCATGTACTTGACAGGTTTTCAGAATACAAATATGTGTTTCCTGCTTTCAAGTAACTTGCATTCTATTAAGGAGAGAAAATAGATGAAAGGAAGTAGTGATGGCCTGAGAAAGAAATTTTTGATATAGGGAGTCAGAAGTTTTTGAATTAAGCAATAAGGCAGTCTGCTATCAGACCCTTTCCAGGAGTCATGCCTAGAAGAAATAAATAAAACATTCTCCTGCCTTCAAGATGTTCTACTCATCTTATAGGAAACAGCATGTTCCAGAGGCCACAATCTTCAAGTTGGAGTCAGAACAAACTATGTCAGATCATGCCTCTGATGGTTATTAGTTTTGAGATACTGAGCAAGTCATTTAACACATCGTCATCTCAGGAAATATCCCAATAAGTGAGTTGTAGCCTGCTTGGGGAGGGAGTTCCTATAGAGAAAGTTCCCCATATAGAAAAGAATTGAGATTTCTTGTCTAGTTGTTTATATTATTTAATGAAGGAGTAGTGGAAGAGATGCAATGAAAAGGCTATTTGATGTGCAACTGTTAAGACCTGGTTTTAAACAACTCAATTAACATAATTGTACTTCTACTTTTTGAATTTTTATTTAATTGATTTTTAATTTATTGAATAAAACAGGTATTTCCATAACATAATATAATAAAAAATTATAAATCAGAAAGAATAGAAATGGAAAAAGAATATTATGGACCAATTTCATTAATGATTATGACTGCACTTCTGTTTTTGCTTTTAAAAAATGTAGATAAAAATTCCTAATTCCTCAACTAGAAGGGCTGTTGTAGAGAAGAAATGAGAGAATAGATATCAAAGTATTTTTAAACTTTAATATTCTTCACATTATTGTTATTTTCAAAATGACTGTTATTATGTAAAGTATATCTTAATTTGTTGAATTACAAAGGAAAGTATGTTCAGCACAGGCAAAGCAATGCTTTGCACTCTACTGTGCGATTACTAAAAGAATGGTTTCTGGCATAATGAATTCTACCAATTCTCAAAAAAAAAAAGTTGTGAGATTTTACATTTAATAACAAAATAAAAGACCTATCCATTTGTATAAATATAAATTAAATTAATAATTTCAGACAAAATAACTCTCCAGGATAGAAATTTCTGTGGTAATTTGCATAGATTATTTCAATCCAGATATAGTGTTCTATTTTAACAGTCACCTCTCTACTTGAATATGCAGAGGAGTGCACACCAAAGCAATAGTTTCTGTCTTTTGAATGTTAAACAACTCAAATAATTTTAACAAACAATGTGAAGTGCAAATAAGTTCAAAGAATTTTCTTGATTCTTATCATGCTAGTATTTAACAGTGTAGGAAAGATGCATTTTCCATGATAAATTGGCAAGGAAAGAAAACTGTTTGAAGGATATGGTCATGAATGGCACACATTTACTCAGGATAGTCTAATGTAAATGCTAGTCAACTGTGGAGCTAAGTGGCCATTGGGTTTTACAATGAAAAGGAAACAAGTGAAGTCTCCCGGAAACTTAAAATGAGGAAGGGGAAACTGAATATCTTGTTGAAGATCTTAGCTTCATCACTGCACATCACAACCTCTCTGTGGCTTAGGATTACTAGATGTTCTTCAAAGTTGCTGTGGTCCCAAAACATCCCCTTTCTGCCAGCTTTCGGAGGACCTTCTCTGAACATGGCTACTTTTTGTCCTTTGTTTTCAAAGAGGATCAATGACATCAGGAGGGTGATGTCTTGACTTGCAAGTTAATTGGATATAAAAGGGACAGGACTGAGAGCAAACAAAGTGGTCTATCACTGGGCCACTACTTTTCTTCTTGATATGCCCTGCCAGAATTGTGGTAGAGTGGTAGAGTCTATAGTTATCTAGAGTTACCTTCATGCTCTGGTGGAAGCTCAGAGGAAAACTTTGCAACTGAAAATAATGTGTTTTTTATTGCTCAAAAAGATAAAAGGTTATCACAGATTGTTAAAATGAGGAATCATGGTATGATTTTTTAAATGGCAGCAATGAGCTCCTTTCTCAAATCTCTATCCTGAAAATGAGGGTGATTCCATTTTTCTCAGTATTTGGAATAAGAATTTCTTGTTTTATAGAATGTGTGGGAAAATTTAGAATTTTTCATCCTCATCCTCTTTCCTGCCAACAAATGAATTCATTCTGCAATGTAAATGATGAGAAGCAATAAAGTATTTCTTTTGGCAGCCCTGTTTTTTCTCACACACAAAAAAAGAAAGAAGTAATGAACATTTCTTTTATATTTGACATTTTCAAAGGAGAAACAAGTGACCCAGAAACTGACAAAATGAAGTTGATGCTGAAAAATTTTTATCATATTTCCTTTTCACACATTTTCCTCGGTGGCATTACAGAGAGGCATTTGTTTCCTGAGACACGGCTTGACCTAACCCAAATCCTAATATGTAAAATGTGAGTATTTCAGAAGCACATTTGTCATCTCAGATAATGTATTGGAAAAACAGTATAATTTTTAAGGGTTGGTTGGGTTTTGATATGTTTCAGCAGTAATCCTGTATTTATCTAATCAATAGACTGCACATTATTAAAATGGAGGACATACTTGAATGCATCACACAGTTTATATTTTTATGACTATTCATAAATAGAATAGAATTGAATCTGGATCTTGAATTTCAAATGAATAATGAAAGTTTGATGTTTGCTTTCTAGTTCTGAGGAGCAAATATTTGGCTTAATTATTTACTTTCTTACTTTAATAGATCCATGAGCTCATCATTTTGAGTAGCCCTTCCAAACATGCAGGTCACAGTCCTATAACATCTTCATATTCTTTCTGAATTTTATACATCTTTCTACAAATTTGCTTTAGTGTATAACACAATGTGTTGGATCTTTTCAAGTGCTTATTGGGATTCTTTTAATGTCTCTGAGTTTTTAATGTACCATGCCGGATACTGAGCATTTTCTCATTTTTGCTGTGTGATCAGCCTTTCTTTTTCTAGTAGATAATGCTTCAAATGGACCTTTGATTTCATTTCTACTATACGTAGCATTTACTGAGTGCTTAATAAGCATTCTCCTTTCTGTTCCCTTAAGAAATACTGGCTATGTATGTTTTTGAACTATGAATGGAATTGTTTATATAATATTTTTATGTATTTGTTTATGTTTATATAATACTTTTATGTGCGAATATCAATTTGTGTGTGAACATCAATTCAGCCATGATTGACTATGGTTTCTGCATAATATAGTGTGGATAAGATGGAGATAGAAAGTGGATCTCTGATTTCTCTGACATAGAGAATGTCCAGGTGAGGACATTCTGCCGACTTCTACCAACAGTTTGGCATGTTCCCCAGATTTATAGGTTTAGAGAGTTAATTTAAAAATTGAGAGGTGGCAGAGCCAAGATGGTAGAGTACAGGTCAGGACCCAGATAAACTCTCCCAAAAATCCTCTCCAAAGAACTTTAAAACAATATCTTATATCACATAATAAAGTGGCAGAACCACCAAAAGGTTAGAGGGTAACATTTGCCAGCCTAAGACAATTTAGGAGGTGTGTAACAAGGGGAGGGTGCACACTTGGAGTAGGGCAGAAACACCAGTGGTGGGCCTTTAGATGGCCATGAGAGCAGCAGCAGGAGCAGCAGGAACAGTTTTCTTAGCACTCACCTAAGAGAAAATGAGGGAGTTGGTCACTCGTTAAAAAGAGATTATAGATGACCGTTTCGTTTGTTGGCACTTGGTATAGCTGGTGGGGTTACACAGTTCAAGGACATAGAGGTTACAAAGGACCATGCTCCCCAGTCACAGTTTCATGGCCAAGAGGAGCACTATCACTTACAGCGAGAGGGTAGTGGGAGCCTTTTCTGGGTAAATACCAGAGCACAAACCAAGAGAGCAGTGACAACACCTCTCTTAAGATAACACAAACTGGGATGTACCAAAAACTTGCAGATCTCAAGAACTAGCTCTGAAAATTGCTGTATGAAAAAAGCCTAAATCTAGGCACCCCCAGGTAAGCAGAGTCCAACTTTAACACAAGAAAATGAGTAAACAAGCAAAAAGAACTTTATAATAAATAACTACTATAGTAGCAGGGAAGAAGAAGATGTATATTTGGAAGACAATTGTTTGGTAATTGGAACTTTCCTTGACATTACCCTTCTTTAGGACTGGGTATTACAAATGACAAAAAATAGTAAGAAGCAGGGAAAGAATTATAAGTGATGGAAAGAATATACAAAAGAACTATACAAGAAGGATCATGACATCACTGATAAGAACAATGGTATGGTTATTCATTTAGAGCCAGACATACTGGAGGATGAACTCAAGAGAGCCTTAGGAAGCTAAAAATAAGACTAGATTGAATTCCAGCTTAGCTACTTAAAATCCTAAAAAGATGTTTTAGTTAAAGTACTACACTCCATATGTCAGCAAATTTGGAAAATTTGTTCAACAGTGACCACTGGATTGGAAAAACAAATTGGTTCACAACCCAGTCCTAAAGAAGGACAACGTTCAAATTACCAAACAATTCCATTCCTTCCACATTTCTGCAGGGTTATACTTAGGAGTCTACAAACTAGGCTTCAGCATTATGTGAGCCAAGGATAACCACAAGAGCAAGCTGATTTTCAGAGTCAGAGGAGCTAGAGACCAAATTGCCAACATTCTCTGGATTATGGCGAAAGCAAGGGAGTTGCAGAAAAGCTTCTACTTCTGCTTCACTGACTACACTAAAGCCTTTGACCCTGTGGATCACAGCAAATGTGATGAATCCTCGAAGAGATAGGAGTAGCAGCTCATCTAACTTGTCTCCTGATAAACCTGAATGTGGACCTAGAAGCAATAGTTAGAACTGAACATGGAAGAATTTATTGCTTAAAAATTGGAAAATGAGTACAAAAAAGCTTTGTATTGTCACCTTATTTATTCATGTTCACAGTACCTCGTGTGAAATGCCAGGCTGGATGAATCAAAAGCTAGAATTAAGATTGCTGGGAGAAATATCAACAGTCCCAGATATGTAGATGATACCATTCTGATGGCAGAAAATGAAGAAGAATGAAGAAGCCTCTTGATGACAGTGTAAAGGGTGCCTTGAAGCTTAACATCAAAAATAAGCAAACAAACAGAGAATCAAAGATCATGGCAACTGGTCCCACCACTTCCTGGCAAGTAGGGGAAGAAGAAATGTGAGATTTTATATTATTGGGCTCAGAGATCACTGCAGGCATGAAATTAAAAGATTCTTGTTCCTTGGAAGGAAAGTTATGTCCAATATGGACAGTATACTAAAAAAAAGCAGAGACATTCTCTTGCCAACAAAGTTCTGTAATATCAAAGCTATAGTTTTTTGCAGTAGCAATGTATGAATAGAAGCTTTTGATTGTAAGGAAAGCTAAACATCTGAATCAATATTTTTGAACTGTGGTGCTGGAGAAGACTTTTGAGAGTCCCTTGGTGAGCAAGGACATAAAATTAGCCAATACTTAAAGAAATTAATTCAGGCTATTCACTGGAAAGTCAAATACTGAAGTTGAAACTTAAATACCTTTTCCACATAGTAAGAAGGTGAGACTTTGGAAAAGACTCTGATGTTGGGAGATATTGAAGACAAAAGGAAAAGTAGACAGAAGAAAATGAGATGAGTAAATAGTGTCATGGACAACAATGAGCATGAACTTGGACAGACTTTGAGAGATCGTAGAGGATAGAAGAGCCTGGAGTTTTATGGTTTATGGGGTGATGAAGAGTCAAACACAACTGACAACTGAACAACAACCACAAAAAGTGTTGGGTTTTTTTCCTATAAGAGTTTCCTACAGTAGGAGTGCTATGACAAATCTCTCTCTCTCTCAACATATATATGTAAGTGCAGACATTATCAATAAACAAATTATGTGTTATATATATACATATATGAATATTTATACATAAGACTAAATATGGTATATAAATAAAGATACATATATATGCATATTTCTGTATATATTTTTCATCTCTTTGGATTTAAATCTAGTTTCACTGTAACAAAGAGTTTCCACATTCCTTTATTCATATAGATGTATGTATGTGTACACACAAAATATACAATATATGTACACCCAAACATGTATGCACATGCTTATCTCCATATACACATGTGTAAACATACACACATAATACACACATATAGGCATATACAAGTGTGTATGTGTGTGTGTGTGTGCTTACATGTGTGTATGTGTTTATATGTATAAGTTTTGGGGTGTAGTTCCAAATTCCTTTTCAGAAAGTCTAAAAGAAAAATCCTAAGTGCACTAACAGTATATATGTGTATTGTCAAAGGAAAGAGTTTTTAAAAGCTAGAGATGTGAGACCTTAAGAAAGTAAAAAAAGAAAGGTAGTAAACCCATTCCAAGTAGGAATAATGAAGTGATCAAAAGGGCAGAATGGGCATTACTGTGTTTTCTGGCACTCATGGAACATTCTTTAAGAATTTCAACCAAAAAAATATATTTAATTGTATTCCTGTATAATATAATAGACTAGAATGTGCTCTTATTTTAACCTAAGTATCAGTAAGGTCTTTACTGTGATGCCTTTCTAAAAATTTTATATAGTTGTTTTGCTTGGTTATTGTTATTTAATTCCAGCACTCATTTGCTTCTTTAAGAAACTGCACAAACAGATTGACTTTAGAAAAAAACTCATAATCTTGAATATGTTAATGGATTTTATATGACTTTACTAATTTCACAAAAAGCTCCTGTGAGGAACATTACAATGATAATGCCCTAATGAAGGGTAGTATTTGCAAAAATACCTAAGTAGCCACTGAAGAGCCAATAAGATGAATCATTCCTGACTAGAAAGCCCTCTAGGCTACAATGTTTTTCTGATTGTTCTGACTGTTTTTATTGAAGGCACTGGATTCTTCACTGGTTTAGCTTTCGCATTTTAGTGCTGAGATTCTTTTGACCAAAGTTTTATTTCAAAATGTAAGGATTTTAATTCAAACTTTTTAATCATTACAATGTTCATACGTGAAAAATTCATAACTTAATCAAATTGGATATTATGGACAATAGTATTGATATCAGTCCATTCATGCTTTCCCACCCTCTGTAACTCTTGTCTAAGTCCTCTCAAATTCTTCATTCATTATATACCCAGCCTCTGGAAACCTTCTAGGTCAGGGATTTGTAACCTAGGTCTCTAAACTTAATATATCTTTACATGTGTGTAT
>CM053592.1:66427901-66445750 GCA_028646515.1 Pseudochirops corinnae | reverse complement strand
ATATATATATATACGTGTGTGTGTATTAACCTCTATCTATCTATCCATATATCACAACTATGATATCAAAGAAAAAAGAAAACAATAATTCTTATCCTATTGATATAAGCGACATAATTGGTCAGCTTCTTAAAACAGTAAATAGAGCATCATGGAGAGCAGAGTTCAAATCCAGCCTCAGACACTAGCTGTGTGACACTGGCCAAGTCACTTAATCTTACTTGCCTCAGTTTCCACATTTGTATAAAGGCCCGGGGAATGAAATGATATACCACTTGTATTTTTGCCTAGAAAACACCAAATGGTGTCACAAAGGGTCAGACATGACTGAAATGGTTAAAAAACTACAAAGCGCAATGATCATTACATACAAAAATGAACAATGACCAGAGACTATTCTGGCAAAGTAGAAACATATTTTTTTTAAAGTCAATTTAAAGAATTCAAAATACTCCCATTTAAAAATTTCTCACAGATATTTTTTTAATCTGTTTCAGGTAGATTACAAAGGCAGTACCTTTAATGGGAAGAATGTCGAACTTACAATCAGAAAAATCTGCATTTAAAGTTTACCTGAAACATTTAATGCCACTCATGTCACCATGAATACCCATCTTAACTTCTAAAAGTCTTATTTTCTTCATCTATAAAATAAGAAAAATAATACTCCCCATGTTTCACAGGACTTTTTAAAGAAAGTACGTTCCAAACGTTAAAATGCTTCATAAAAATAAGATCTTATGCTTATCTTTTTTCCATAATCAGAATGCCATTACTGTGTTCCATGGCATTTACAGATCAGTAATGGATACCTGTGTATACATTCAATAGTATTCAATACAATAAACATTCAATAAGCAACCTATTATATGCCAAGCATTGTAGTACTGTACCACCCATCTGTATTAGGCTGATGTTTCAGAGAGTTTTGTAGCTGCTTCTACCCTCCTTCCAAATCAAAAAAAAGGAAAAAAAAAAAGAATATTTTGCAAAATGTCTTCTTGATTAGAGGCAGTATAAATCTAGAAATAAATGTATTTTCTATTTAAATTGGAATTCATCACAGATAAATGAAAACACACAGAAGCTGGTACATAATACAAACCAATTTTTCTCATATTGGTTTGGGGATGGAAGGAATTCTGCATTTATGTGGTGCCTACCATATTCCAGGCACTGTGCTAAGTCATTTTTACAAATATTATTTCATCACAACAATTCTATGAGGTAACTGCTGTTATTATCTTTGCTTTTTGTGGTTGAGAAACTAAGCCAAACAGAGGTTAAATGACTTACCCAGGGTCAAAAATTAATACATATCAGAGGCTATATTTGAACTTAGGTCTTCCTGTTTCCAGTCCCAGTGCTCTATCCACTGTACCACCGACTGCTTCTATGATTGTTTTTTTTTTCTTTTAAACTCATTGGGAATAATGAATGAATAACCAGCATCTACAATGACAGGCAAGAGCTAATTGTGTGTGTGTGTGTGTATGTGTGTGTGTGTGATTCATGAATTTTACTTTTCCCTCAATATGTTTACAGTGAAATCTTCAGTGATGTATCTTAGGAGCTAGTGATAGCTAAAAAGGATGAAGCCTTGAGCGTAATCATGCTGTTTCTTTGTAATACTAATAAAGATAATGATAATGCCAAATTTGAGACAATAAAACTAATTAAGCATACTTTTATAACTATTTACACTTTTGGGGGGGGAGTCAATTTAGGAAAGGCTATAACAAGTCATCACTCTTCTAGGAACATTGGATTCAGAAGTAGAAGACAACTGTCTCTTCATGTCAGAAGAGAAGAACCTGAAGTCCTAAAGATTAAAGTGACTTTTCTGAGGACTCAGGATATCAAAGTCAATATCTGAACCCAGATTCTAAATTCATTTCCTTTCCCTATATTCTGTATTTTCTTTCATTCACTTTGGAATGAGTATTGCCAGGCTTCTTTATCCATATGCATACTATTCCTCCTTTTCTGTTTATCTGGTTTGATATTAAGGCAGTTTTTGATGTTATGCTGCTTGGGGGATATTATTAGTAACTTAGGTGTTGATGATAAAGTCATTGTAGACTTTAATTACAGAAAATTAATACAGAAAATTAAAAACTAGTTCCAGAGAAAGAAATTTGTGAGCAGAAAAGAAATAATAATCAAACAAGGGATGGTATCTTTAATGTTGGTATAGAAGAGGACATTTTTGCATGATGTGGAGAAAGAAACAAGGAATTAACAAATAAGTGAGTGAAAGAGAGGTGATACGGGTGACACTGAGGTTGGGGGCTGGCTTTGGAAGGATGGTCATGTTCTCAACACTAATTGAGAAGTTTAGAAGAGGAGTTAGTTCAGGTGGGGGAGATGATTTCTGTACTACCAATCAGAAAACTTCATCATAAGAATGTCCGTAGGATCCATTCAACCATTCATCCATCCATCCATTCATCTAAATCTATCAATCATCTCTCTCTCTCTCTCTCTCTCTCTCTCTCTCTCTCTCTCTGTCTCTCTCATTATTCATATTTTCATTAATGTGTCATCTATCTTTATTCATTTGGTTATTCATTAATTTATTTATTCATCTATTTACGATGCACTAATATGCTACTATAGACATACATAAATGTAGTGAACATGTTGTATGTATATGTATATATCTATGTGTGTGTATTTTTGTTGATTGCCCATAGTGATTCTCAAAGATTATTTACCAAATCACATGGGATTAACAATCTGTTTAGTAAAGGAATAAATATCACCAACAAATCACATCTACCGAAATTATTGAAAGACAGAAGCCATCATATTAGAAATTGCTGGTGAAATAGCTACAGAAAGAGGAGTGATCTGACTGTAGGTATGTGCAATAAAATAAAAATGGCAGTTCTTAGAATGGGGGATTAGGAGGAAGGGAAACAGGAAAACCTGTTATACAGAATTTAATAATATCACACAAGGTACCTATAAGTGAGGGAACAAAGTAGGGTGTTGGAAGTAGAAATGGAGATGACAGCTCAATTGCAAAACATGTTGACTATTTGAAATCAAAAGGATTTGACAGTTAAGTCACTGAGACATAAAAGGGGGGGGGTAATTTTAAATGAAAGGTCCACATCTTTCAACCACAGTAGAAAAAATAAAACAATGTCTGAGCTTACTCAGAAGCTTCTGCTGATGTGCCAAAACTCTACACACAGCTCAGGATCAAAACCTAGTAACATTTATATGTAATTCCTCTACTGGCTAGACTCCTGTTCTTACTGAATTCATGGTCTGGAGGCTCCATGAGGACAAGAATCACATCTCAACTAAAATCTGAATCCCTGTTGATGTCTGACACATATGCACATAACATTTGAAAAAGTGTTGGATTGGGGGAAAATGCCTAAAGATAAAGGATGTTTCTTACCACATTTTCACTTTGGTTAGGTAAACTAAATTATCCTAAAATTATGTAAGAAAAAAATATTCTCCTTTGTCTTCAGTGTCAAGTATGCAGACAGCCTCTTGGGCTTTTCTCCAAATTTTTCAAATGTTAATTTAAATAGCTTGACTTTACACATTATACATTCTCATGTCTAATTTTAGGTATATTTCTGAAGAGAGAGAGTTACACAACCTTGTCCCATTTTCTGGGCAAACCTTCACTCCCAATGTTATGTGGCTAAAATCTGGGAAGTCAATTAAATGGAGTTCATTAAAAAAAAGAAAAGAACAAAGAAAAAAAAAGAAAGAGGAAAAGAAACAAAATGTTTTTAAGGCTATCTAGGTCCAGCCTTAAACAAAGCTTTAAAGTAGGCAAACATTTGTTTTTAGCATTATAATGGATTCCCTTGTGCCTTACCTCCACATATTGGAGTAGAAAGAAAGTGGGTTTTTGAGTCAGGTGAAATCTATGTATAAATATCATTTATCATATTTATTATTTATTTGTTGCTATTGTTGAGTTGTTTTAGTTGTGTCTAATTCTTCACGAACCTTGTCTGGGATGTTTTGGCAAAGATATTGGAGTGATTTACCATTTCATTCTCCAGCCCATTTTATAGATGAGGAAACTGAGGCAAATAGGGCTAAGTAACTTGTATTGGCTCACACAGCTATAAGTGCCTGAGATCAGATTTGAACTCAGAAAGATGAGTCTTCCTGACTTCAGGCGCAGTACTTTATCTACTGTGCCACCCAGCTGCCCTTATTAATTATTTAGTTATATGGTCATTTCGTGATTAGAGATTAGTCACTTGATCTTTCTAAATTCTAGTTTTCTCACTAGTTAAATGGGAATAATAATACCTACAGAACCTATCTCACCAATTCATGAATATCAAATGATGTATTCTGGGCAAGTCATTTAATACTATATTTGCTTCAGTTTACTCATCTCAAAGAAGGGAATGGCAAATCGCTCCTCTGTCTTTGCCAAGAAAATTCCCAAATGGTCCCAAAGAGTCAGATACAACTGAAACAACTCAATACCAACATCAACAAAACTGGATCAACTCCTTTTCAAATAGTAAAACTCTATAAATTATAGTTATTGTGATTGCTGTTATTATTTTTTCTAGAGTGGAGTATATGACTAAATTTAGGAAGAGCTGAGTTGGAACCATGCCTTAAATACTTACTAGGTGAGTGACTATGTGCAAGTCACATGAAATCTCTCAGACTCTGACTAGTACAGTGCACAAGGTGGAGTAATGGGCTAGTATGGCAGCAAGTTGATCCACCAGCCACAAAGGCCATTCCCAGGCCTATCACCCCAGGGCTAAGATCTGTCAGAGTTGGGTAAGAGACAAATGCAGGCCCCACGGATAGTGGCAACAGCTACTCCTGGGACTGCCAACTCACAGCTTGGAAATTTAAAAAGCACCTATCTGAACTTCCAGGTACCAGGATGGGAGAGTGAACCCCAGCTGCTCCAATTCTCCCCTCTGACACTGAAAACACAGAAATTACTGTCCCAGAGGAAAATTTTAAAGTAGTGAAGGATTGGGCTTCCTAGAGGAAGGGCAAGGCTAAAGCCTTGCCTCAAAATGGGTAAAAAACAGACTGCAAAGGCAAAGACTATAGAATTCTATTATTGCGAGCAGATTGAACAAAATTCAGAAGGAGACAGCATTTACTCCACACCCACAGCTGAAGCCTCAACAGGGAATATGAATTGGTCTTGAACACAGAAAATGTTCTTAAAAGAGCTCAAGAAGGACTTTGAAAACCAAATTAGAGAGGCAGAAGATAAAATAAATAATTCTTTTAAAATCACAGTTCTGAAATTACAAAAAAATTACAATGAAGAAAACAACTCCTTCAAAAGAAAAATGTGTGAAATGGGAAAAAAAAAACATACGGAAAAGGAGCTTCAAAAAGTGAGGAAAATAATTCACTAAAAATTAGAATCAACCAAATTGAAGCTAATGACTCTATGAAGTACCAAGGATCAGTCAAAAAAAAAAACATCAAGGATGAACAATTAGAAAAATAGGTAAAATATCTCAAGGGAAAATTAACTGACCTGGAAAACAAATCCAGGAGAAATAATCTTAGAATTATTGGTATACCAGACAATCATGATGAAAAGCAGAGCCTGCAAACATCTTGCAAGAGCTCATCAAGGAAAACTGCCCTGAGATCCTAGAACCAGAGGGTAAAATAGAAATTGAGAGAATCCACTGGACACCTCCTGAAAGGGATCCCAAATTGAAATTTCTGCAAAATGTTGTATCCAAATTCTAAAACTATCAGGTAACAGAGAAAATACTGCCAACAGAAAGAAATAAATAATTCAAGTATAACAGGACTACAGTAAGGATCACACAGCATCTGGCAGCTTCTGCACTGAAAGATCAGAAGGACTGGAATATGATATTTCACAAGGCAAAAAGAGCTTTTTTATAACCAAGGATCAGCTATCCAGCAAAACTGAACATAGTCTTTGAGGCAAAAAGGTGGCCATTCAATGATATAAGGTACTTCCAGACCTTCCTGATGAAAAAGCCAGAGCTCAATGGAAATTTCAAGTTCCAATTACAGAAATGAAGAGAGACAAAGAAAGGTAAACAGGTAAAACACACACACACACACACAACCTGTTATTTAATAAGATCAAACTGTTTACATCCCTATATGGGAAGGTGATATCTGGTAATATTGAAATTGCATACTTATAGCAACATTTAAAAGGGATATAGATAAATAGAGGGAATGGTTACAAACTAAACAAAACGATGATAAAAAAAAAAACTCATTAAGGGGTGCAAAGGGACATCAGTGGAACAAGAGGAAAGAATGAAGCAGAAAGTGTAAATTATGCCACACAAAGAGGCATAAAAGCATATTATAGTAAAAGGGGAAAAGAGAAGGAGATGAACATTATAGGAATTTCACCCTCATTGGTCCTGGTGTAAGAAGGGAATAAAATATCAATTAAATATAGGACTCTATCAAGAGGAGACATAAAACCTATCAAAATAGAGGGGAAGAGGGGAGGGAGAGGAGCACTTCATGAGGTCTATTCTCATCAATCTTGGTTCAAGGAAGAAATAACAGTACATTTAGCAAAAAAATCTATCATACCCTACAGGCAATAGGAGGGGGAAAGGGCTAAGAAAAGGTGGGGAAGAAGTAATAAGGAGGATGATAGGAAAAGAGAGGGGAGCTGATAAGGAGGAAATACGGAGGGGGGAAGTGGTTAAAAGGAAACCTCTTAAGGACAGGAAGGGGGGAGAAATAAAAGCATAAACATGGGAAGGAATACCATGGAGGGAAAGACACAGATAGTAATCATAAATGAATGTGAATGGGATGAACTCTCCCATAAAATGGAGGTGGATAGCTGAATGGATTAAAAACCATAGTGCTACAATATGCTGTTTACAAGAAACACATCTGAAACAGGGGGATATACATAAGGCTAAAGTTAAAACGCTGGAATAAAATATATTATGCTTCAGCCACAATAAAAAAAAAAAAGCAGGGGTAGCAATCACTATCTTAGACAAAACAAAAGCAAAAATACATCTAATTTAAAAAGATAAGGGAGGAACCCATATCCTGCTAAAAGGCACCATCGAGAATGAAGCAAAATCATTACTAAACATTTATGCACCAAGCAGTACAACATCCAGATTCCTAGAGGAGAAGTTAAGGGAGTTAGAGGAAGAAATAGAGAGCAAAACCATAGTAGTAGGGGACTTCAATCTCCCCTCTCTGAACTTGATAATTCTAACCTCAAAATGAACCAGAAAAAAGTTAAGGTGGTAAATAGAATCATAGAGAAGATAGATATAGTAGACCTCAGGAGAAAACTGAATGGGGATAAAAATGGAATATACCTTCTTCTCAGTGGTACATGACACATAAACAAAAATTGACTATGTACTAGGGCATAAAAACATCACAATTCAGGCAGCAATATTAAATGTATCCTTCTCAGATCATGATACAATAAAAATTATATGTAATGAAGAGCCATGGAAGGATAGACTAAAAATTAATCAGAAACTGAATAACTTAATCCTAAAGAATTAATGGGTCAAACAAGAAATTATAGAAATAATCAGTAACTTCAGTCAAGGTAATGACAATAATGAGACAACATACCAAAACTTGCGGGTTGCAGCAAAAGCAATTCTCAGGAGAAGTTTTATATCCCTGAATGCATACATAAATAAAACAGAGAAAATGGAGGTTAATAAAATGGGCATGCAACTGAAAAAGTGAGAAAAATAACAAATTGAAAGTCCTTGATTATATACTAAATTAGAAATAATGAAAACCAAAGGAGAGATTAATAAAATTGAATTTAAGAAAACTATTGGACTAATAAATAAAACTAAGAGCTGGTTTTATGAAAAACAAACAATAAAATTGGTAGACCTTTAACCAAAATGATAAAAAAAGAAAGAAGAAAACCAAATTTATGAGTATCAAAAATGAAAACTGTGAATCTGCCTCCAAGGAAAAGGGAACTAAAACAATAAATAATTAGGAAATAATTTGCCTACTTGTAAGTACATACATTTGACAATCTTCATGAGGTGGATTAATATTTACAAAAATATACATTGCCCAGATTAACTTAAGAGGAAGCAAATTACTTAAAAAACCCTTTCTCAGAAAAAGAAATGGAACACACCATCAACAAACTCCGTAGGAAAAAATCTCCAGGGCCAAATGTATTTAGTAGTGAATTCTATCAAACATTAAAAGAACAATTGATTGTACTCTACAAACCATTTGGAAAAATTGCTGAAGAAGGAGTCCTATCAAATTCTTTTTATGACACAAATATGGTACTGATACCTAAATCAGGAAGAGACAAAATGGAGAAAGAAAATTATAGACCAATTTCCCTCATGAGTATAGATCCAAAAATTTTAAATAAAATATTAACAAAAAGACTACCACAACTGATCACAAGAATAATACACTTTGATCAGGTATGATTTATTCCAGGAATGCAAGGATGGTTTAATATTAGTAAAACCATCAGTATAAATGATCTTATCAATAATAAAACTAGCAGAAACCATATGATCATCTCAATAGATGCAAAAAAGACTTTTGACAAAATACGACATCCATCCCTACTAAAACCACTAGAAAGTGTAAGAATGAATGGAATCTTCCTTAAAATAATATGTAGCATATATTTAAAGTCATCAGCAAGTATTATATGTATTGGGGATAAGCTAGAAGTATTTCCAATAACATCAGGGGTGAAAAAGGACGTCCGCTATCACCCCTCTTATTCAATCTGGTACTAGAAATGTTAGCAGTATGTAATGCCAAGCAAAGGCAACTTCCAAGCTTCAGAATACCAGCATAGCAAACTCCATTTATTCAGTGACAGAGTAAGGCATAACATTCACAGAATAGAGAAAATCAAAATACAGTGTAACTCATTCATTTAGCAAGTAAGTTCTCAATTCAATCCATATACTACTCCACCCCTAAACAGTACATTTGTTTAGTCAGTCAAAGTCTCTCTTCTCAAATGGAGATTAGTTTCCAATCATAAACAAAATACATTCATTTGATCAGTCACAGAGCACAAAGGAAAGTCAAAAGTTTTTCACCTCTGGATCACAACTGAAATAAAATACCATCCATTAATGCCAATAACTTTCTCAAAAGGGGCAGGAGGGTACAAAAAGCCATCCACCCTTAAGCTACAACAAGGTTAAGATACTATGACAGCATTGAATACCCAAGGAAAGGTCCTTCCTTCATCTTGACAGCACGGAATTTCTCAGCAATCTCTGTTCCTGGGGAGAAAAATAGTTTAACAAAGCCACAATATACATTGCCATTGTCTTCATTAATTTACTCTCTGCCTGCAGAACAGTCTCATAACCCCTGAAAACATCAGCAAGACCCTCTTCTAGGATTTCTGTAAACATACAACAAGAAAATCTTCCTTCAGGGCTTCTGAACCAACATAAAGTTTCCAGGACCTCTGCAACAGCAGCACTGTCCTTCACCAGAAGAGGAATCTGGAAATACAACATCAAAAAAACCAGACAAAATACCAGTATCATAGCCATGCTTCCTCAGTTCTTGACAGCTCAGGGTGGCAGTTCTCAAAAGTCCTGGGCAGCTACAACTGGACATCAGCAGTCTTTCTCTCAGCAACTCTGGCCCCTGGCAATTGTCCTCTCTCTCTGCCTCCATGATACTGTTCCCCAAAAGTCCTTCTGGTCTCCTCTGCTTGGGCCTTCTCTCTGCTTGAGCCTGCTCTCTGCTTGGGTTTCTCTCTAAATCCACAGCACCAGCTCCTCCCAGTTCAGCCCTCTCTCTTCATGTAAATAACTCCATCCCACTAGTGGGATTCACAAGCTCTGGGTTTTAACACTCAACCTGAAAACCAAGGCAATACGGGGGATCTTTAAATTCCATCACCATTGCACAGTAGCAATTAGAAAAGAAAAAGATATTGAAGGAATCAAATTAGGCAAAGAAGAAACTAAGCTATCACTCTATGCAGATGATATGATGATATACTTAGAGAATCCTAGAGAATCAAGTAAAAAACTACTTGAGATAAGAAACAAATTTGGCAAAGTTGCAGGATATAAAATAAACCCATATAAATCCTCAGCATTCCACCATATTTCTAACAAAATACAACAGCAAGAGATAGAAAGAGAAATCCCTTTTAAAGTTACTGTAGACATTATAAAATATTTGGGAAACTACCTGCCAAAACAAATCCAGGAACTATATGAACACAACTACAAAACACTTCTCACACAAATAAAGTCAGATCTAGCTAATTGGAAAGACATCAATTGCTTGTGGCTGGGTCGAGCTAATATAATGAAAATGACAATTTTACCTAAATTAAATTACATATTTAGTGCCATACCAATCAATCTACTCAAAAATTGCTTTATAGAGCTAGTAAAAATAGTAACAAAATTCATTTGGAAGAATTAAAGGTCCAGAATATCAAGGAAATTAATGAAAAGAAATGCTAGGGATGCTTGCCTAGCCTTACCAGATTTTAATCTGTACTACAAAGCATTAGTCATCAAAACTACGTGGCACTGGCTGAGGAATAGAGTAGTGGATCAATGGAATAGATTGGGTACACGAGACATAGCAGTCAATGACTACAGTAATCAACAATTTGATAAACCCAAAGAACCCAGTTTTGAGTATAAGAACTCACTCTTTGACAAAAACTGCTTGGGAAAACTGGAATATAGTATAGCAAAAGCTGGACATAGACCATTATCTAACACCATATACCAAAACCAAGTCTAAATGGGTGCATGATCTAGGTATAAAGGCTGATATTGTATGCAATCTGGGAAAGCAAGGAATAGTGTACCTGTCAGACTAATGGAGAAGGAAGGACTTTATGACCAAGCAAGAGTTAGAGGGCATTATAAAATGCAAAATTAAAAATTTTGATTACATTAAATTGAAAAGTTTCTGTACAAAGTCATTGTAACCAAGAGTAAGAGAGAAGTGGAAAACTGGGAAAGAATTTTTACAGACAGTGTCTCTGACAAAGGCATCATTTCTAAAATATACAGAGAATTGAGTCAAATCTATAAGAATACAAGTCATTCCCTGATTGAGAAATGGTCAAATGATATGAACAGACAGTTTTCAGAGGAAGAAATTCAAGATATCTATAAGCATATGAAAAATTGCTCTAAATCATTAGTGATTAGAGAAATGCAAATCAAAACAGCTCTGAGGTACCACATCTCACTGATCAGATTGGCTAAGATGACAAAACAGGAAAATGACAAATGCTGGAGAGGATATGGGAAAATTGGAACGATAATGCACTGTTGGTGGAGTTACGAACTGATTCTACCATTATGGAGAGCAATGTGGAACTACGCCTAAAGGCGTATAAATAATTGCATACACTTTAACCCAGCAATACCACTTCTAGGGTTGTATCCCAAAGAGATCACAGAAGTGGGAGGAAAACCTGTATGTACAAAAAATATTTTTGCAGCTTTTTTTGTAGTGGCAAAGAACTGGAAATCAAGGGGATGCCCATTAATTGGGGAATTGCTAAACAAGTTGTGGTATATGAATATAATGGAATACTATTGTGCTATAAGAAATGAGGAGCAGACAAACTTCATATTTACTTGGAGAGACTTATACAAACTGATACTGAGTGAGAAGAGCAGAACCAGGAGAAATCTGTGCACAATTACAGGCACAACATTATGTTTAATGACCAACTTTGATAGACTAGACTCTTATGAGCAATGCTAGGCTATAAGACAACTCCAGAAGACTCATAGTGGAAAAAGATGTCTTCATGCAGAGAAAGAATTAGAGAAAGCAGAGTTTGAATGCAGACTGAAGCAAACCACCTGCTCTCTTTCTTTTTCTTGCTTGGTTTTGCTTCTTCTTTCCCATTGTTCATCCCATCAGTTATAATCCTTCTTCACAACCTGACTAATGTCTAAAGAGAAAGTATTTGCAGATCCTATATTTGATTGCATGCCACCATTGCAAGGGGGTAGGGGGAGAAAATTTGAAATTCAAGCGAATGTGGAATAGAATCTTGTAAACTAAAAGTAAACAAACAAATTAATAAATACCAAAAAAAAAGGAAAAGAAAAATATTTTTAAAAATCTCTTAGCCTCCTTTTTTTTTCATCTATATCATGAAGCTATTATAGAAGCTGACTTCCAGAATTGTGAAGAATAAAGGATATAATGTGTGTTAAGGGTTTTATAAAATTTAAAGCACTATGTAAAAATGCTAGTTTTTCCTCCAGGTAATTAAATGTCTTTTCTTACCCCTATACCACTCCACCTTAGATTCAAAGAATCCATAAGGACAATTTTTAGTCTTATGAAGGGAGGCCTAAAGACATGTCTTAATTAAATCAATCTTCTTACTAGTCATTCTATTTCTTTGCACCCTTTTGATGCCCTGTAGTTGGGTGTTTGCTTTATCCTCTAGTCTCCCAATGTGATGATGATTGACTCAATACCACATAGCTGCCCCTGATTACTCTATTCCCCAGATGCTGACTACATCTTTTTGTTGTCATTGGTGATTCTGTTCTACCTGGGCAGGCTCCCTAGATCATGGATAATAATATGACAAGAGCTAATGAATAAGTGGGGATAATTTTCAATTTCCCAAGAATGTTCAGATTCCACATACATTCTTTCATAGCAGTGTAATTGTCCTTAAAAAAAACAATAGTCTTTTCTGTTGCAGACTTGATCCAGGGCTCGTATTTAGATCAAATTTTAAATGATTTTTATGTGCTTTATCTGAAGGCCTGATTTAAAAAAGAAATATAAAACAAATCATTGTGTTGTAAAAGAACATAACAAATCTCTTCCAGACCAGCTCCTTACAGAAAGGAAAAGAAAAAGAAAAAGAAAAAAGAAACATTAGTAAAATGTGTTCATTTGACCTTCACCCTGAGACTGATCATGCCTTTGGGCTTGTTCATGTCTTCAAAATTCCTTTTTTTTTTTAATTTTTATGTTTCCCCTTAACATGTATGCAGAGGTCTCTGAACTGATCTATACTTATGTGTCTAATGAGGACAGCTAGTATGCTGCCTACCCAGCAGATGACTTAGCAGGGGTCATGGCTATCATCATGTGAATACATATCATCCTAGGATTAAGACAGAGGATAGGGACTGGGGCCATTATATACTGGTATAGGAAATACTGAGTGAGGAATCTCCCTCTGTCAATGCTTGTTAGCAGTGTTTCTGTCTGTTATAGATTCAGAGATTTGCTTAGGGAGGACATAAATTACTTACTACGGGCAATATAGCCAGTATATGTGAGAGAAAGGATTAAACCTATGTATTCCTAACTTCAAGATCAGCTTTCCATGTATTATAAAATGATGTCGCTTGAAAGCAACTTTATACATCCTTTGTTTTCACTTACATGTATGTGTTGTTGTTTTTTTTTTTCCCCTGAAAGAACACAAGCTCCTTGAGGACTGTCATTTTTAAGGAAATGTTTCATGTTTTGTCTCCCTGGCACCTACGTATTACCCTATCTATCACCTTTAGTCACTTCAGAAATTCTTATTGAGCTTAGTACTTTAGATACTGAGACAGTAAATTAAAGTAGATGTTTTAGTTTAGTTTAGTTTAGTTTACTTTTGGAGGGGAGAAGGCAATGCAGTTGGGATTAAGTGACTTGCCCAAGGTCACACAGTTCAGTGTCAAGTGTCTGAGGATGGATTTGAACTCAGGTCCTCCTCACTCCAGGGTTGGTGCTCTATTCACTGTGCCACTTCGCTGTTCCTAGTAGTTATTTTATAAGTCATTGAGAGCAATAAATAATAACACTCAATAAACCGGAAACCTTCCTCCTTTTTATCTTGCTAACAAAAGGCTATCTGTGGATTACTAGCATATCTCCTTGTCAAATCTTGCTCATGCCATTGCTCTTTAGACAAGAGTTTCATATGGAGCATACCAAGAATCAAAGAAAAGTTTACAGATAGTTTTAAAAATGTGTAATTCTTTATGATCTCTTCCCCCTATCTACCCGTGCCATTACCAGCATTAAAGAAGTAGAAGGAGAAAACACAGGACTGAGGGCAATTTGGTTTTAGTTTAATGAGTTGGCCAAGTAATTCATGACCATATGTCCTTCCTGCTTATAATGAGCCTATTACTAAATGATAAAAAGAAGCCGTGAATCATTTGATAGTTATACATTTATCATGATTAGGACCCACCAATATAACAAAAACATTACTACCTTATATAAAACATAGATTTAGTGTTATGGGTTGCCACACATTACAATCAAGGGATCATACTAAGGAAAATAATATTGCCCCAAAAAGCATGAATGGAAAAGATATTTATATCTACATATTTATACCTATAACTGTCTGTCTATCTGTCTATACATACACAGACACACTGCTCACATAAGGAGTATAAGAAGTCACATTATCCATAGTTATCAATATCATGTGACATCAAGGGAGAACAAAACAATTAGGAGAGTGTGGTGGAGAGTCAAAACGGATGGGGAGGAATGAATGGGTTACAATCTATATTTTTGGAGAGAATATTAACACTTGTATGATTATAATTGCACTGGAATATTGGAGAGGCTTATACCCATCAAACCTCCTGACATTCTTTACCTTTTAAGTAAAAATAATCTAAGCTATTTCTTTCACATAAACTACATACTATATTATTTACAGTAGAACACTTTCTTCCAAAATAATGGAGTCATGACTACTTTGAGAGATGAAACAACTTCATGGAAAATATTATATGAAATCTATGGGGAAATTGTAACATGAAACATCATTTCTTTAACTAAATTTCTTGTTTTGACATCTTTATCCCCAATGTAATCCCCAATAGGATTATATGTAATGCAGCCTAGAACTGAATTTATTGTGAATGAGACAAATTTGCAATAAAAAGAAATGACATAAACCCTACATTCCAAGGGTAAGAGCTGATTTGCTTTGAAACTTTAAAGTAGAAACTGTTATTTGGAGGAATGTCAATTGGATTGGATCCTATAAAGGTAATGGGAATTTGAAGGCCTTCTCTTTCCTTTGATAGGCTTAAGTGAATTTGAGGACCTTCCCTGATTTGAAAATCTGCCCTCTAATAGATTGAATGTGGTCACATGGACCCTGTTGTGGGAGGCTTGTTTTTCAGGAATGCCCGCACTCTGTTACTTTGCAATTGGTCAGTGGGTCATGAGGGTTGTGATGTTTTCTGACCTTGGAGAAGACTATGTCTACCTTCATGTGTGCTTTTGCTTTAGGGCTCACTATAGGAAGAGTTGTGTGATTTGGTCAGATGAGACTCTGGGCAGCCATTGAGCCCCCCGGCTTTGAAAACCCAAGATGTTGGTATTTCTCTCTCACACTGTGAGTAATGATCAGACATATAGAAGCCCTACCTGCTTCTGTTGTTTTTTTCTTTCTGTATTTTTTGTCTGCTTGTAACTTCTGGTTGTATTCTCTGAAGTTCAGGGTGCTGACTTTTCCACCTGAAGTAAGTGCATGATATTTTTTTGATTAAAGTAAGGTGGTTAACCCCTTTTTGAGTTGCTTTCCTTTAGAAATGCAGATCAAAGAATCTGTGCTGGCAGTCATTCCAAGTATACTAGGGTGCTTTCTGCTATAGATCCCCAGGATTTTGCTTTGAGATGTATTGCAGTACTTGGAGAAAGTTCCCCAAGTGGAAAAATATTTTGGGAGGATTGGTAAGATGATGTTCATATTGATAAAAAAAATTTGAATCTATCTTTTGTTTCTGAAGAATATTTGAATAAAATGATAGTCTGATGTTCTTAATATTCACAGTTCTAAGTTTAATTAACTATGTAATTTAAACATTTTCAACAGTAAGACATTTCATTGTATAAGGTAGTGAGGAAACAAACAGAAAAGCACTCTAAACCCTGTCTTCAAGGAGTATATGCTGCAGATGTGATAGTTACAGAGGTATGGCTAATGGAAAAAAAAACATTCTTAATGAAAACAAAAAAGATAGTTGCAGTATAAGTACTTAAAGAAATATCAAAGTACTCTTGTATATTTATGAAGAGGTTAAGAAAAACAAAGTATGTATAGTTGCTTTGTAATTTCTTAGTTATTTCATTGAATTGGCCAAGGTGAGGGGAAAACATGAAAACATTGGCATCATTCCACTCCACTGGATTATTTTATACAAAATTCTTACAATCATTCAGGGCCTCCTTTGCTGTGTTTACTTTAAACATAATAGGTTTGTACTGAGACAAAAAGTTCATAATTTTATTTATTGATTGATGATATCTTTACTGAAATTGTATAATATACTCTCACAATAGTTCTTACTTATTCTTTCCTGATTTATTTTTTTAAGAAAATAAAGAAGGATATGAAATCGTGATTGGGTTTGAAGTGGGGAAAAAAGAGGGGAGTCAGGGACCAGAAGCAGACTGTACCAACTTTAGAGCAATGGAACTGAGCACACTCTTCTTCTTTAGAAATACAAGTAAAAGTAAAAGTATAAGAGGGGAAGATGGAGGGAAATACACAATAACAATTATTGTAAATACCAATGGAATTGATTTACCCCAAAAATGAAAGAGGGTAGTAGAATGGAGTAGAAGGCAGAATGCAACAATATATTGTTAACAAGAAACATTGTGGAAACATAAAAGAAGGAAGAAAAGAAATAGAATATGTAATTATTATATGTCTACTATATGCCAGGAACCATTCAAAACACTTTACAAATGTTATCTCATTTGACCCCCACAACAACCCTGAGAACTAAGTATTGTTATGATCCCTATTTTGTAGTTGATGAACTTAAGGCAGACAGAGACTAAATGACTTCCTCAGGTTCACAATGATAACATGTATCTGAGGCTGAATTTAAACTCAGATCTTCCTGAGTCCTGGCCAAGCACTATATTTTTGGTGTTGGGCAACTTCCTGTAAACATGAACAAAGAAAACAGAGAAGTACCTTTTGTGCTTTATCTGAAGTTAAAAACAAAGGTAACAATCATTATCTCAAGCAAGTTAAGAGAGAAAAAAAGACATTTTAAAGAAATAAACAGGAAATTACATTTTGATGAAAAGTTCTATAGAAGGTAAATTAATACCAATAAATCAAATCATATAACACCAAAACAGTTAAAAGAATAGTTAAAAGAATTCTATGGAAAGACTAAAAAGGTAAAACAATAGTAGTAAAGGTAATATTTTACTCCTTTTAGAAGTAAATAAATCTAAAAATTTAAAAAAAATAAAAGTGTACCTGAATAAATTTTAGAAAATTTCAGTATGATAGAAAATAAAAGGTTATTGAATGTAGTATTGACATTACAAAGATATGTGAGACCTTCCTGAAAATTGACCACATATTGGAAACTAAAACCCTCACAAACAATCGCAGAAAAAAATAAACATACCCTTTATTAGACCATAATGCAATAAAATTATATTCAATAAAAAACCTTTGAAGAATATATCAAAATTAATTGAAGACTAAATAAATGAATCCTAGGAACAATTGGGTCAGAGAAAAAAATTTAAAAAAAATTAAATTTAAAGAAACGCAAAAGACAGAATATGAAAATGTGGTGTATACTCCCAAAGCAGTCATTAACAGACAACATACATCTTCTCTGGAGAGAGAGAGACAGAGGCAGAAACAGAGAGACAGAAACAGAGATAGAGAGACAGAGAAAGAAACAGAAACAGAAAGAAAATGAAAACACAAAGCAACAAATTGGGTATAAACAAACAAAAAATAACAAAACAAAGCTAGAAAAACCAATAAATTAGGAAACCATTTTCAGAAATTAAAGAAAAAACAAATCCTGAAAACCAAA
>CM053592.1:66407238-66427401 GCA_028646515.1 Pseudochirops corinnae | reverse complement strand
TGACCCAGCAATACCACTGTTGGGATTATATCCCAAAGAGATTACAGAAGTGGGAAAAGGTCCCATATGCCCAAAAATATTTATTGCAGCTCTCTTTGTGGTTGCAAAATCTGGAAATATAGGGGATGCCCATCAATTGGGGAATAGCTAAACAAGGTATGGTATATGAATGTAATGGAATACTATTGTGCTATATGAAATGGGAAGGAGATGGACTTCATAATTACCTGGAGAGGCTTATACAGACTTATGCTAAGTGAGAAGAGCAGAACCAGGCAAAACCTGTACACAATCACAGACACATCGTACATATGATAACCAACCTTGATAAACCTTGATAAATTATTCTCTACAACGCACAGCTAAAGACAACCCTACAAGCCTCAGAATGGAAGGAGATATCTAAACTCAGAGAAAGATGTAGAAAGACTATAGTTTAAATGAAGACTGGAGCAAAACAAGCTTTTGTTCTCTTTCATGTCTTGTTTTGCTTTTTTTTTTTCTTTTCCCAGTGATCACTCATTGGTTACAACCCTTCTATACAACCAAACTATTGTACAATGTGAAAGTATTTGCAGATCCTATACATGATTGCACGCCACCATGGCGGGGGGAAGGAAGGAAGGGGAGAAAATCTGAAACTGAAGTGAATGTGGAACCGAATCTTGTAAATTAAAAGTAAATAAAGAAGTAAAAAAAGAATAGAACAAGTATCCAAAACTAAGTGTAACTCCAAAAAAAAAAAAAAAAAAAAGAAAGAAGGTGTTGAGTCTATAGCTTCTGCTCAAAGTTGCCCCTGAGCTGATTAAGGCTGGTTCCATGGCTTTTGGAAGCTATAGGCATCCCTAAATTCAGCTGGACTTTACTCTGAAAGAATCACTGGTATGTCAAGCAGCTCTGAGCCTCAGAAATCTTCATAATTGGTTGGTGGTTGTGTCACTCCAGTGTCCTGATCCCCTGTAAAGAAGGGAAGTTCTAGCATATTCAGTCTGATAGTACAGGCATTAGGGAGATCACGGTCACACCACAAAGCTGGTTGTCCTCTTTTAGGCAATTATTGAGTCTTCAGAATGAGGTCTAGAGACTAGGGTAAGAGTATGGGGGGTAGATCAAATAATATGTCTCAGGAGATTTTATTATCCTTAAAGGGTAGGTCGTCATTTTCTCCTCACATTGTCCCCTATCCATCTATCTGTCCTTGCCACACAAAAAGAGCTGTTATAAATATTTTTATACATATAAGTCCTTTTTTTTTTATCTTGGATCTCTTTGTGATATAGACCTAGTAGTGATATTTCTGGGTTAAATGCTATATATAGTTTTATATCTCTTTGGGCATGTTTCCAAATTGCCCTCCAGAATGTTTGGTTCAGTTCACAATTCCACAAACAGTGCTTTATTGTCCCACTTTTCCCACATCCCCTCCAAAATGTGTTATTTTCCTTCTCTGTCATATTAAACAATCTGATAGGTATGAGGTACTACCTCAGAGTTGTTTTAAATTGCATTTTTCTAATAATTAGTGATTTAAAGCAATTTTCTCATGTGACGATAGATAGTTTTGATTTCATTGTTTGAAAAGTACTTGTTCATATCCTTCAACTCTTTTTCAATTGGGCAATGGCTCTTATTAAAAAAATAAATAAATTTAACTTAGTTTTCTATATACTTGAAAAATGAGACTTTTATCAAAGAAAGTTGTAAGAAAATTTCTCCCAGTTACCTCCTTTCCTTCCAATCTTGGCTTCATTCATTTGTGCAAATCCTTTTTTTTTTAATTTAATGAAATGAAAATTATGTATTTTGCATTGCATAAATTCTTCCCTTATCCATAGATCTGATAGGTAAAATTTTCATGCTCCCTGTCTTTTATATGATCATGTATCCATTTTAGCCTTATGTGGGGATATTGTATGAGATGTTGATCTAGTCTAGACCTACTTTTTAACCAAACTGCTTTGTGATTTTTTTGTTAACTATAGAATTCTTATTCTAAAAGTTTGCATCTTTGAATTTATCAAACATAGATGACTATGGTAATTTACTACTGTGTTGTGCACCTACTGATCTACTCCTCTATTTCTTGTCCAGTATCAGATTGTTTTGTTGATTACTACTTTGTAGTGCAGTTTGATGTCTGGTACTGCTAGGCCACCTTCCCATTTTTTTCACTGATTCCCTTGATAGCTTTGATTCCTTTTTGTTCTTCCAGATGAATTACATATGTTTTCTTTAAATAATAATTATTATTAATATATATCATTTAGCAAGTATGTAGAAATACCATATTTCTTGCATTTCCTGATAACAGTATACCCATAAAGATGAGGTAATCGGACCTGGACCCTAAAAATCAAAGACATGTCTCTGGAAGCATTCTAGAATCTCAGTAGGTGCCTGTGAGAAATGTTTTTTCTTGTACAGAACTGACCCTATAAATCTTCAGATAAAAGCCATCAGTGCAGATAGAGGTGCCTGCCCAAGGACTCAGTCTGTGGCACCTGGAACAGAACTATCTTGTCCTTTCTCCTCCAATATCTGGTATCAATAGGAGAATCTCTGTTGACTCCCTCAATTTTCCCATGCATTCCTTTCCCCGTCACTTTGCATATAAGCAGTAGCATGACCCCTATGAATTTGCAAATTCCTTAAGGAAATTTGCCTGCCTTATTGGCATCAGAATAAACTTTGTCATTTGACTGGGAGATGGCTTGAGTGCATGAATTCATTCCAGGTGACTCCACGTGGTTCCCTGACATTTTGGGGGTTCCAGCATGACTACACCATGTTAGCACCCCTAAACAACATCACATAAATCAACACTTTTATAGGATAATCATTTTCAGAAAGCTTTAGACATTTAATTATATTATCCAGTAAGTATTTCTTCACAATAAAATGACAGACAGGAAACCAATTAAAAAATTTGCTAATTATTATTTCATGTTTACCCGCATGATTCCATGTTCTTGGTTGCATATAAACAAACAAGGTTCTGTAAGAGAAAAGCACAGTGTATGTGTTTTCCTTCTACTTCTTTTGTTGACCTTTTTCTGCTTGGTAGTAAGTCCCAATATGCTGTCATTAAGATGTGACCTTTTAACTCTAGATGTTAGAAAAACATTAGTGAAATGTGCCTAGTACACAATCATGCAATTATCACAAGCTAATTAGAGCCCATTTTCAGTCCTTCATGCCAACAATAACAAAAAATCAAAAATACATTTCATAGAATCTAGAATACTATATATTGAAACTCAAGCTCAACTCTCCTTTTTATTCACAGGCATATGTTAATGCACCAAGAGAATCACAGAATTTTTCCTGACTCCAAATCTATGGTTCTGTCTTCATCATTTTACTTCCCAGAATGTTACTCATAATACATACTCTGTCAAAGTCTATCGAGTAGAAGTTCTATCTAACACTTTGAAATATCTTTATTATTAAAATCTCCTTTCCTTACTTCCATAGTGGTGGCACATGGAGAGAGGAAATCTCCAATCATCTTCAATTCTTTGCTCTCCCTTATACCACCTCCCCTTACTATCAATTCTTATAAAATATAACTCAACAACATTTTTCTCATTTTTCTTGATTTCTCCATTCACTCACATATTAATCTGGTTAGGCCACCATAGTCTCCTGCCTGGACACTTGACGTATTCTTCTGCTTGCTTTCCCCAAATCTAGTCTTTCCCTTCCTAAGCTCATTCTCCACAAAGCTAAACACCTGTTATTCCCAAAGCGTGGTTCTGATGATACCATTTGCCTTGTGAAGAAATTTTACTATGTCTCTTTTACTTCTAGAATGAAATATTAGTGCTTCCTTTCACCAATCAAAGGATTTTAAATTCTGGATTAAATTATCTTTCTCGACTGCCTCACCACACACTATCAACTGTGGTCAAATTGTCTATTTGTTACTCTTCATATATGTTATTCTGTTTCCTACTTCTATACCTTGGCACAGTTAGTACCCAGTACTGGAATGTTCTCCTTCGTCATGTTTACCTCATACAATCAGTGACTTTTTTCACAGTTCACGGTCATTTACTATAGATTGACTTTTATATAGATACACACATATACACAGAGACGTACATATACATATGCATATGCATATATGTGTGCATGTACACATGTGACATACACCTACATCTATACCCATGCCTATACACATACATGCACATATACATACACATGTACATATACACGTGGATGAAAAGTAATGAATATAACAAGTCTTCCCAAAGGAAGAATAGATATTTGTATGTGTATATGCATGTGTATGCATGTATATATTTGTGTGTATGGATATATGTGAATATTGATGTATAGATATTCTGTGTACCAGTAACTTCAGTACATCACATCCTTCTTGAGGAGGAAGATTTTATTTTTGTCTTTGTTTTCGCAGCATTTGCATAGTGTCTAACACAAAGAAGTCATGCAATTAGATATTATTTTAGTGAATCAAGTAAAAGCGAACTTCTTATGCTGGAAAGTAGGAAGGTCACATACCATTTTACAGAGGAAAGGTTATCAGTACAGTGAGACTTTGAAAGATATTGCCACCAAAGTCTTTGCAAACTTTGTTGAGCAATCGCTTCAGTTAAATTCTTGATTCTTTTTCCATGAGTCAGACAGAATCAAATCAAGAGTCTGCCAAGGTTTCCCCCTTTTGTCTGTGTGAACCAAAGTTAGGTGATCTGTTATGTTGTCTTTGCTTTTTTGTTTGTCTGTTGTTGTTGTTGTTGTTCCTAATTGACTTCAGAATGACATCTACCAACCAAAACCAACCAATGTTATGTATACACATACTTTATAGCATGTAAAGTTTAATTATATTTATTTATTTTTCATTGATACAAATCAAGAGTTCTTAACTCTGTGTGTGTGTGTGTGTGTGTGTGTTTGTGTATGCATGTGTCAGGGATCTTTTTGGTTATTTAGTGAAGCTTGTAGTTCCTTTGCATTACAAAAATATTTTTAAATGCCTCAAGTAACTATAATTATAAAGAAAATTAATCATATTGAAATGTAGTTACCAAAATATTTTTACAAAATATTCAGAGAACCTAACTTAAGATAGGGAGGAAAAGGAATGATTACTATGTAGAGCATATTCTTCTTTAATATCAAAGGGGCGATACGAAGTTATCTTTCTGACTCAATTCACGCTATACAATTTCTTCTAGATAATTATGCATGATGTATGTACAGAAATATACAGTTACTGCTATTTATAAAGGAACAGAAATTTTCTGTTTCCTTTTTAGATTTTAAGATGTGAGAAAATAACAAGTTAAAGTTATATGAGGTATGAATGCCTCTTACAACTAATAAAAGCCATCATAAATAAAAAAAATAATTTCAAGAATTGTAATCATTTTCCTGTCTATCTGGGAAGAATCCAGAAGAATAATTACATTTTCTACTTTTCCTTAGTTTTCAAAGAGGTCCATGGCATCAGAGAAATGATGACATGACTTGCATTTGACTTTGATTTGAGTGAGGAAGGGCTCACATTCTCCTCTAGAGCCATCTGGGTCCAGTGGCCAGACATTCATAAGGACAAGTAGAGATGACCCAGGATGCAATGGGAAATCCTGGTCCTTTTAGGCTAAGAAGTTTTCACATACTCACTTAGAGAGAGGTAATGCCCATTCAGTGAATAGGCCTATTTAAGAAGTGAGCCAAGGGATGGCCCTTTTAAGCAGAGAAGGGGAAAGGAGGCTATGTCTGACTTATTTCTTAGTTTACCCAGGGTTTTGTCTGGAAAGGTAAGAGAAAAGATGAGAGAGCCATTATTTGTATGTGAGGAAACAGGCCTAGAATGATCAATTAACTTACTTATAGCCACATAGCTACTAACTGAAAAAAGTAAGATTTGAACTCAGATCTGTTTGACTTCAAGTGCAGCAATTTATCGACCACTGATTATTTCAAACTCACAATTTCAGAGTGGAAAGAATCTTAGCACTCAGTTCATTCAGCTCATAACACACAAAAGAATTCTCACTACAACAAACCAGAGAAATGGCCATCTAGCAAAACTCTGGTAGGAAAAATCCATGAAATAAAATGATTACAAGATAATTAAATATATTATACTGCTAAAAAAAAAAGAAAAAAAAAACTTTAGAAGTGAATTCTAAGTCTGATATGTTTGAAGTGAAAGTAATAAAAGACACAGCATTATTCAACCAAAAAATGCACACACAAATACACGCATATCTAAAAGGTAGACTTTACCTTTTGTTTCATATATTTTATTAAAGCAAAGATTCTGAAAGATGATAAGAGTTGTGGAAGAAATAAAAGTAGATAGTGTCATAGACTATAGTGTAGTCAATGCATCGGTGACTGACAGTACAAAAAGGTTGACTTTTATTTGGAATTCATACACTCTCTTAAAAATTTGTCCACAATGATTGATCTTGAAAACATGCTGGAAGCATCTATCAGTTTCACTTTTTCCAATATCTAGAGAATATACTCTACAGTGTTTTCTTCAAAAAATCCCATAGATTGAGAGAGTTCATGGAACATTAGGTCTGAAAGGAATGATATTATTTAAACTCACACGCACACACAAACACACACACCACCATCACCACCACCACAATCATCAACAACAACAACTGTAAGCTAACCTAGAAAAGAGAGTTTCTGTAGTGATTTTCTCCACTTTTTGAAGATAGGTTATGTAGGAGTCTTCTATTTTATAAAAATGACATGGGATCCTAGATTAGGCCCCCAACCTAAACCGAATTTATATCATCATAAAACTATTTTGCTCAGTTTCTACTCCTTAGAAATGAAACTAGAAATTAGAAGTGATGCTATTTACTATGACAAAAGAATTAGGCTGAACTAATCTGAAAAGATGTGTTATCCATTTCTTTGCCAGCCACAGTTATAAAATATAGTCAGAAGATAGTGATTTTTTTTTTCCACTAGGGCTCAGTATTTGTAAAAATTCCTGAAAAGCTAGCTATTTCTGTGAATGCTGCCATATGTCAAATGATTTCTGATGATAGTCTTATTATCTCAAGTTTTCCTCTGAAATTGTGTTTTTTGCGGTGTGAGGAACTCTCAGTGAGATGCACAAACACACATATACACAATAATTTTGTATTAAATTAATATACAATTATAAGAATATCTAAGTAATAAATACTGGTCTTTACCTTTTATTATATTTCCTTCACATTACTGCCAAAAAAATCTTCCCAAAGTATATGCCTGGTATTATAACTCTTCTGCTCAGCAAGCCTATGTTCTTCCTTATATTGTCTCTAAGAGACTATGTAACTATATAAACACTATATCATGCTTTAAAGCCCTTTATAATCTAGTGCCATTTCCAAGTTATCCCTCTCACTAACCCTCTCAATCCACCTGATTGTCAGGTCAAACTGATCTGTTTACTTTTTCTAAACTCAGCACACAATCCCTTACCTGTCTGGCTTTGCAGAGGGTTCTCGCCATCACTTAGCATTCAGTACTTTTATCTACTCCATCTTTTAGAAATTTTGGCACAGGTGATGTGAAAAATCCCTTTGGGAATCCTGTCTTTATACTCTTTCTCCATCATATTTTTAATCTCTCTCCCCTTCTTAAGTTATCCTTAATATATTTACCCATTTACACTTATCCCTTTGGTAGAATGTAAGCTCCTTAAAGACAGAATTTTTTTTTTAAATTTTATTTGGATTCCTAGTTACTGTTAACCTATGCCTTCCATACAATATGTATTCTATGAAAGTTTGTTGACTTAGTTTATATTATATTCATTCATTTTTGTTCCGTTTCACTCAATAATTTCTTTAATGTTTTATCTTTACTTCAAATTAGAATGTTGCTTTCATCAACAGTCAAGTTGTATATAGTTCCATATGGGTTGTATTGAAAAGTTGAACATTTAAATAAGAGTCTGTCTTTAGCTTTGAAATTGTTCTATCTATTCAAATTAATCATTTATACTACAATTCCAATAGAGTGAATATCAAGTGAAGCAGAAAAATATAGAGGAGATTTAGATGGAAATATTCAGTATATTTACAAATGCTTCCCTGTGTAGACACATTTCAGGATCTAGTATCCATTCCTGGTAGTTTTTCTTGCATGTGCTAGTGAATATGAGTGTGTGTGTGTGTGTGTGTGTATGTGTGTGTGTGTGTGTGTGTGTGTGTGTGTGTGTATAGGGCATAGATTCTGAAGTTCACAGTGCTAACCTCCAACAACCGTGGCAAGTCAACTCCTTGGAGTATTATTGCTTATGCCATGCGGTGTATTCTCCCAATATAAATCTCCAATTGATGTCTTCCAATATAATTTAACCAATTAATCTACTTTTCCAAATTTATTTATTTATTTAAGAGATTATTTTCTTTAAATTTTCAGTACCAAATTCTCATCTTCCCTTTCTCCCACCAATCCCCTATCCACTAAGAAGATAAGCAAAATAATATCAGTTTTTTTTTTCTTGTTTATCAGTCGTGTCTGACCCTTTGTGACCCCATGGACCATATACAGCAGGCCCATTTTTCCTCCCGTGTCTCTCAAACTCTGTCCAAATTCATGTTCATTGCTTCTGATAATATCTATACATCTTATCTTCTGTCATCCCCTTTTCCTTTTGCCTTCCATCTTTCCCAATATCAATGTCTTTTCCAATGAGTTCTGTCTTCTCATTCTGTGGCCCAAAAATTGAAGCTTAATCTTCAGCAAATAGTTAGAGTAAATTTCTTTAAATATAAACTCATTTGATCTCCTTCATGTCAAAGGAATTCTTAAAAGTCCTCTCTAGCACCAAAATTCAAAAGTGTATATTCCACAAAGTTCACTTCCATTATAGTCCAAAGCCTTATATTATTACTTAAAAAGATAATGACAACAACAACAAAACATAGTTTTGACTATATCGACCTTTGTGAGTAAGGTGATATCATTACTTTATAGTTTTTTTGTTGTTGTTGTTCAGATTTAGCAGAAGTTTCCTCCAAAGGTGCAAACATCTTTATATTTCATGGCTGCAGTTGTGGTCTACCATGACCTATCAGATCAAGAATATACTATTTCACACTGCTTCCATTTTTTATCTTTCTGTTTGCCAGGAAATGATGGCACCAGTTGCTAACATCTTTGGCTTTTTTGATGTTAAACTTCAAGCCATCTTTTACTCTCCTCTTTCACCCTCATAAAGAGACTTCTTAATTTTTCGCTTTCTGACATTAGAGTGCTATCATCTGCATATCTGAGATTTTTGATATTTCGACAAGCAACCTTCATTCCAGCTTTTGATTCATCCAGCTTCACATTTCCCATGATGTAGTGTGCATATAAATTAAATAAATGAGCCTTTTCATACTCCCCTTCCAATCTTAAGTCAATCACTTATTCAATGCATGGCTTTAATTGTTGTTTCCTAGCCTGCACACAGGTTCCTTAGAAGACAGATGAGATGGTCTGATACTCTCCTCTCTTTGAGGAGTTTCAATATTTTGTTGTGAGCCACACAAATACATGTAAAAACATGCAAAACAAATTCCCATATCAGTCATCTCACAAAAAAGCAAGAACAAATAAAATAAAAAAATTATACATTTTTTCATCTTGAGTCCTTTGAAAATATCTTGGGTCACTTTATTGATCAGAACAGCTAAGTTTTTCAGAGCTGATCATAATTACAACATTGCTATTACTCTATACAAAAATCTCCTGGTTCTTCCCATTTCACTTTGCATCAATTCATATAGATGTTGTCTTGTTTTGTTGGTTTTCCCCTGAAATCACACCCCTTGTTATTTCTTATACCACAACATACTCCATTACAATCATATGCCACAATTTGTTCAGCCATTTCCCAAGTGATAAGCATCCCCTCAATTTCCAGTTTTTGGGCAACACACACACAAAAAAATCAGTTACTACAAACATTTTGTACACATAGATCCTGTTCCTTTTCCTTTGATCTCTTTGGGCTACAGAACTAATATATTGCTTAGTCAAAATATTCAAAGCCTTTATTCACCTTAGATCACAGTTCCAAATTTCTCTGCAGAATGACTGGAACAGTTGACAGCTCCACCAATAGATTAGTAGTAAACCTATTTTGCCCGCTCCCTTTCAGTTGTTTTAATTTGCATTTTGCTGATCAGTAGTGATTTAAAGCATTTATTTTATCTATATGATTATAGATCATTTTTATTTCTTCTGAAAACTGCCAGTCCCTGTCCTTTGACCATTCATCAGCTAGGCAATGGATCATACTTTTAATAAATGTTGATCAGTTCCCTATGTATTTGAGAAATGAGGCCTTTATCAGAGGAAGTTTGCAATAACTTTTCTGATATATATTCATTGTTTATGTAATCATTTAGCAAAATGTAGCTTTCCTGCTTATCTTTTTAGTTAGATCTGTTTTTGATTTTGCTTTAAGTATTTTAAGTAACATATTATAAGCATCCTGTTTCTGATCCATTTCGTTATCTGCTTCCATTGTATGAGAGAGCTCATCCTATTCACACTCAGTCATGATTACCATGTATTTCCCTCTATCCTATTTTCTTCTGTTTTTCCTTCTCTCTCTTTTTATCAAATCTCTCCTCAAAAGTCTGTTTCGCTTCTGAATACAACATCTCTTAATCCACCTTCCTTTTTATAATTCTTCCCCCTCCCCCAATAGCTCTTCTCCTTCTCCTCTCATTTCTTTATTTGGTAAGATAGATTTCTATACACAAAGTGTGTGTGTGTGTATGTGTGTGTGTATGTGTATATGCACTCACATGGGTGTAATTCCTTCTTTGAATTAGTTTGTATGAGAATAAAGTTCAAACATTACCTGCCACACCCAGCACCATTTTTATTTCCACTATAAAAGTTCTTCCTGGCATGCCGCTTTTTATTTCCTTTTTTTTTGTTTGTTTTTTGTTTTGGAGAGAGGAAGGCAGGGCAGTTGGGGTTAAGTGACTTGAGCAAGGTCACACAGTTAGTAAATTTTAAGTGTCTGAGGCCTGTTTTGAACTCAGGGTTGGTGCTCTATTCACTGCACCACCTAGCCACCCCAGGCATGCCTCTTTTAAGTGAATAATTTTCCCTGTTCCACCTCCTTCCCTCCATCTCCCCATGCACATCTCTCTTTCTCATCTTCCACCTTTTTTAGTGACCATCCCAACATAATTGACTTGCATCCATGCCTTCTCTATATATAAACTTCTTTTAACTGCCATTTTTAATAATTCTTAGGAGTTAGATATATCATCTTCCATAATAATAATGCAAATGGTTTAACTTTATTGAGTCCCTTATGATTAATCTTTTATATTTACTGTTTTATGCTTGTCTTCATTCTTGTTTATGAATGAACTTTAGATTTTCTATTCAGTTCTCATCTTTTCATTAAGAATCTACTTTTCCCCCTGAAGGATCATACTTAATTTTTCTGGGTAGGTTTGTTTGATTGCAATTCTAGCTCCTTTTGCTTACTGGAATATTGTATTCCCAGCCTTCCACTCCTTTAACATGGAAGCTGCTAAATCTTGTGTGATCCTGCCTGTGGATCCATGAATTTGAACAAATTTGAATTGTTTCTTTCTGGCTACTTGACATATTTTCTTTTTGATCTGGGAGCTCTAAATTTTGGCTTATCCCTTGGGAGTTTTTACTTTGTGTTCTCTTTCAGGAGGTAATGGGTGGATTCTTATAATTCCTATTTTACTCTCTGCATCTAAGCTATCAGGGCAGTATTCCCTTATAAATTATTGAAATATTATGTTTAGCTTCTTTTATTTTATCATGGCTTTCAGGTAGTTCAGTAATTCTTCAATGATCTCTCCTTGACATGTTTTTAAGGCCAGCTGTTTTTCTGATGAGATATTTCACATTTTCTTCCATTATTTCTTTTTTTTTTCTTTCTTTTAACTTTTTTTTTTAAATTGGTTTGTTTCTTAATGTGTCAAGGAGCCATTTGATTCCACTTGTCCAATTCTAATTTAGAAAGAATTACTTTCTTTAGTGAGTTTTTCTACCTTTTTTTTCCCATTTGGACAATTCTGTTTTTAAAAGAATTCTTTCTTTCAATGAATTTATGTACCTCTTTTTCCATTTGGCCTAGTCTATTTTTTAAGGAGTGCTTTTCTTCAGTGAATTTTGTGTCTCTTTTTCCATTAGGCCAATTCTATTTTTTAAGTCATTACTTCTCTATTTTTTTTTTGTGACTCTTTACCAAGCTGTTAATTATTTTTTTCATGATTATTTTGTTTCAGTCTCATTTATTTTCCCAAATTTTCCTCTACCACTCATCTCTTTCTTTCTCTCTCTCTCTCTCTCTCTCTCTCTCTCTCTCTCTCTCTCTCTCTCTCTCTCTTTTAATCTTCCAGGAATTCATGTTGGGCTTAGGTAAAATTTGCATTATTTTTTGAGGCTTTTGCTTGTAATTCTTTTCACATTTTTTTCTTCTTCAGAGTTTCCTGTCTTCTTCCTGACTTCTCTGTTGCCGTAATAGCTTTTTATGATTAAGTTCAGTTTGTATGTGTGTGTGCACACGCATGTGTTTATCTATCTGGTTTGCTCAATTATCCAGCCTATTTCTTGACTTTGAATGTTATGTTGAAGTTGGGCTCTCTTTTCTTGGGAGTGAGGAGGCACCATCTCAAGCTTCAGGCTTTTTCTTGATATGATTTTCAGTGCTAGTTCTGGGGATCTGCAAGTTTCTGGTACCTTTAATGTTATCTGGGGAGTGATGCGTTAACTTTTCTCCAGGTCTAATGCTTTGGTCTTTACTCTGCTCTCATGTAGCCATAAGTATTAGCACTCATCTTCACCCTGGAACTGTGACCAGTTCCCCTGCTATACTGAAGCTACAAGTGCTAGTGTTCCTTTCCACCTTGGAACTGCATCCCTTGGCCACTGCTTCTTTGTGACAGAGCACAAGCACTCTTTTCCTCCCTGGAATTGTGATCCAGAACTTTGCATCACAGTAGAAATGCCGGTGTCAGTTGCACTAAGGATCAGCAAAGGGTCACTTATAATCTAACTCTGACCAGTGATGTGATCTCCTTATTGTCTCTGCACTGAGAGCCCCCAAAGCTTCTGAGTGTTGGTTAATGTTATCCCAGACTCATAGCTAGTGTTGTTGCCATGTTCCTAGCCTAGAGGTATTACATACCTCTTCTGCCCACCTCCTGAGCTGTCTTAGGTGAGAAAAAATGTCTCATTCTGACATTTTATTACTGCTGCAGCTCCAAAATTTGATTTGCAGAATTATTTTAAAGTCGTTTGGAGGGGAATGTTATAAGAATTCATTTCTGTGTACTCTCTCTATTCTGCTATCTTGGCTCTAACCCCCTATCAAAAAAATTTTTACATGGGAATATTTACTGAGATTGTATAGCAAGAATCTCTAGAATATTTTACTCTGCTTCTTTGTTTCTTGAGGAGAATGGCCTCAAACTTTAACTGGTGACTATCAGACATTCTCTCCTCTCCTCCACCCCTACCAAATTCACTTTTGTCTATGACATAGCTGATGGACAAGTAACTTTTTCGACTGTAGAATCTGGCATTTTAGCTGCTAGGTTGATTTATTGCTAAAGTGAAGCAGAAGTTTAGGCTACCTGAAGATCCTCCTATGGATCCTCGTTGCTGGATATGACCCTTAAAAACACTCACAAGTATAAACTATCTGTCTCATACAATCATTCACCTAAGATGAGGAAAGTATAAACATAAGAGAGAAAGAAAGAAAGATAGGGTACCATATTCACATGACAGCCAGTTTAGAAGATAGATAAATAGATATAAAGACAGATAGATCAATAGATGGATAGTTAACATATGCATATTCTGAATCAATGATGGAATAGAGCGTTCTATCATTCATTTCCTTAAGCAGAATCAGCAAACCTTCACATCAATTGCCAGAAATCAAAGTAAAAGTCAATACTGTCCTAGAGACTAAAGCCTCATTTGTAATTGCCAACCCCTTCTTCACTGGCCCTTTTATATATCTGTCTGTCTGTCTGTCTATCTATCTATCTATCTATCTATCTATCTGTCTGTCTGTCTATTTGCTTATATATATATATATATTTGTTAAAATACTAGACTTCTCTTTGCCTCAGTTTTCCCATCTGTAAGGGATTGTTATTTTTTTTTCTTCCTGTGAATTGATTATGATATTTTGAGCAATAACAAGATTATATTTATGAATTGCAAAGGATACCTTCGAGACATCCAATATGTAAATACAAAATGTTATTATGCTATCTTATCCCGATTGTTTCATTTTCTCTATAGCAACTATGAAAATCATTTGCTGTGTTTTATGTCAAATATTCAGGTAGATCATGGAACAGATGAGAAAACAAATGCCATAAATAATTTAATTTTAGAAAGGAATACAACATTTCCCAGAAGAAATAACAAACAAGATACTGAAAAAATAACTTCATAAATACTGTAGAGAAAATGCAACAGTTTATATAAATCAAAACAAAATCCATTTTGACTTTCTCTGGTTACAACTTATGAGTCTATGAACACATAGTTCAGAGGAAATTTCTCACCATTGGTTAAGTCAGCACTTTTTGTTGTAAATAATATACATATTAAAAAAAAAAATCGTCTCCCTCCCCAAACAGAGTGCTATAGAATTTATTTGTGTTTTGTAAAAATATGCTAAATCCTCAGTTAACATGTAATTATTTCTAATTCTTTCTCTTAGAACTAGCCTGAGATGCAAGTACTAAAAGAACATCCTAATCAACATTGAACAAATTGCATAATGGACTTAAACTCTATATTTTATAGGAATTTATGAATCTGAGGATTTTGAGCTGGAAGGGACCTTTGAGATCTGCTATGCAAATCCTTTCATTCCCCTCCCCCTCTTTATTTAGTCTAAGCATTCATAAAAATCACTTAGCTTGCAATATCCTAACCTAGACAAGTATTATTGAGAAATCAGAATAGAAGATTGTAGTCAGTTTAGGGATTACATGACTCTTAAATTAATCAGATTTGTCATTCAGGTATAAAGTTGTTAATGTGGAGCCAGAATTTGGAGCAGCCAAGGTGGGTGATAAGATTTTCAGTTGTCAAACACTCTTTCTCACCCTTTCCTTTAGCATCTTTTTTTTTTGGGCAGCTTTATTTAAAAAACAAAATCTATGCTCCAACTGAGTTCATCTTCTGAGACAGCTGCAGTCCCAGTCTTCTTGACATAGAAACAAATATAGTGGGCATGGAAGACTCTCTGAAGTGGCAGACTCCAAAAATGAATGGGATGGATTAGTAAATTAGCCCCCTTTGGAACACCATTTATTAACATTGCTCATTGCAAAATATACTAAATTATAGCCTTAGGGAGAGTCTGGATGAATATTATTTCTTTAAGAAAGATATATTTTCTTATACGGTTTATATTTACTCATTTCTCTAATTTTCTGCAAATGTCATCTTTGACAGCAAAAATGAAAATATTGCTAAACTTTTGGTCTCCTATGAACAGTGGATTGTCAATTGGGATTTGGTAGAATAACAACCACAACAAAATAATGCCACTAGAAATCTTGTATTTTATCTTCCCAGAGAAGTAGAATGAGAATATTTGAGTAGTAATTGATAGTATTTCTTTGTTTTATATAATTAGATAACTTAACATTTTATTTATGCATTCAGTCATTTACTTTGCCATCGTGATACATTTATACATTTTAAAAAGATTTTTTCGTTTGTATTATCAAACTGTCTCTAGCCCTTACCCAACCCATACAGAAGAAAAGAAATGTGGTATCAATGACATATGAAGTCATACAAAATATATTTGCAGATTAGCTAAGTTGTTTAAAAAACGAGAAAAATAAAGAAAGTAAAAGAAAATATGTTTCAAACTGCACTCGGAGTTCATCGGTTTTGCCTTTGGAGGTGGTTAACATTTTTCATTATGAGTCTTTTAGAATTGTCATAGATGATTTTATTGATCCAAATAGCTTAGGTTTTTGCAGTTGATTGTCATTGCAATAATGCTATTACCATACAAAATATTCTCCTAATTCTCTTCACTTTATTTTCTATCATCTCATATAAGTCTTCCCAAGTTTTTCTGAAGTCATCCTTTTCATCATTTCTCACAGTATAATAGTATTCCATCACATCCTTATACCATTTCTTCAACCATATCCCAATTGATGTGCATCTCCTGAGTTTCTAATTCTTTGCCACCACAAGTTAAAACAAAAATAGCTGCTATAAATGTTTTGCATATGTAGGTTCTTTTCCTTTGATCTCTTTGGATTATAGAACTAGTAGTAATATTTCTTGGTTAAAGTGTAATTATAAGTTTTTGGACATAGTTCCAGATTGTTCTTCAGAATGGTGGAACCTATTTCAGAGCTCCATATATTAATATGCTTGTTTTTCCACATCTTCCAGTATTTTTCATTTTTCTTTTTTGTCATCTTAGCCAATTTGATGGGTGTGAAGTAGTATTCAGAGTTGTTTTAATTTTGATTTTTTTCCTAATTATTAGTGATTTGGAGCATTTTTCATATTACAATTAGTGACTTTTATTTCTTGTGAAAACTTTAGTTGCCTTTGACCATTTATCAACTGAGTAATGCCTCTTACTTTTTTTTTGGAAATTTGGCTCAGTTCCCTATATAGTAGAGAAATTAAAACTTATAAGATAAATTTGCTGCACTGCTTTGCCCCAATTTTCTGTTTTTCTTCTCATTTTGATTGGATTTGTTTTGTTTGTGCAGAACCTTTAAATTTAATATATTCATAATTATCTCTTTTACTTCACATGATTTTCTCTATCTTTTGTTTTGTCATGAACTCTTATCTTATCCATAGATCTGACAGGTATTTTTAACCACTTCTTCCCTTAATTTGAGATAACTCAATAATTAAAGGGAACAATAGAAAAATTACCACTAAAATCTACTTGAAAATATATCTCTGCTGGCTATATTGTTTTACTTCAAAGGATGTCATAAAGGGACAATATTGATCATAATTTAATCTTTCATAAATATGTAAAAAAGGATATTTTTGACATAAAGAGGAAAACAAGGAAAATCTCTTTAGAAGATATGTCAGGTGTTTTACTCCCTGTAGAATTAGTACAAAATGAAACTTTCTAAAATCATTTAAGATCTAAGGATACACAAGCTTTCTTGTCTTTTGATAAAAATGAATATTTATTATCATAGAATTCTAGCTCCAAGGGACCTCAAAGGTCATTTAATCCAATAGTATCAAAATCAAATAGAAACAGGGGACACTAAAAACCATATATAAGGATCCCACTGGGAAATATATTCACTTAACAAGCTTGCCTATTAATATTACCTATGTTTTGTTACATTTATTAAAATTTATTTTCTTAATAAATAAATGTTTTATGTTGCTTATAATCCAGACAGACTTTCCAATTGTGTTTCTCTTTTATCTTGTCCTCCAGTAAATTTATAATGGCTGGAGGCACAAATGAGTACATTAGAGTCTTTCCTCTCATTTCCTAGACATTGAACATGTACTGGTTAAGCACATGGGCTATCTGTTGGTTATATCTTGCTTTTGCTCCAAGACCACTTTATTTTTTCCAGGCATACCTATCTTTGGTAAGATTCTTTATGTCACATTTCATACATAATTGCTTCTATACATGTACTGTGACCTTAACCTAGCTACTAAACCTTTCAATCTCAAAAGAGAAAAAAAGAAAGCAAAGGCAATATACCATGAGCTGAAATTTCATACATTGTAATTTAAAAAAAAAACCAATAACAGCATTTATTTTAAAATCAAATTGGAAATAGGATATTCTGAATTAAACCATAAGATGAAAAGCTAGTAAACTTCACCTCTAGAAAATATCAGCTAAAATTCATCTAACATTTTGAGATTATTTTAAAAAATCAAAGCAATGTGTTCTGGAAACATTAGTGTATATTTCTATATAAAATAACATGCATAATAGTAAGTGACATTTAACAGAATATTATATGCATCTTTGAACATCCTGACAACCCAGGTGGGTACTATACAGCAGAACTTTGCAATGAAAAGAATTTACAAAAATTTAGAGTAATTTCTGAACTTTGGCACACCATGTATATTTTTTGCAGATAGAATTAAAACAGGAATAGACAGGTCTTAGAGTCAGTTATTATTGTAATGATGAGTGCCTACAATAATAATGAGTAAATTTGTTCAAACAGTAAGACATTGGAGTCTTACATACATGTCTACATTTCACACTCATTTTGGAAAATATATATACATATTATCTATCAATCTATCTATCTATACACACACATACACACAAATATATATATATATGTTATATATATACATACATATACACAAATATATGCATATTACATATACACATATGCACACAAACACATATATATATTTATTTATTTTAACTGATGGTTCCTATTATAAATAAGTAAAAAGATAACATTGTCTATAGACAGCTGGTTTGTTACCAAAACATTTTCTAGAAAAGATAAACTATGACTGCTAGTCTTCACTTCTTGTCATTGTGATTTATAAACTGATCTGTTTTATCAGGATATTGTGTCTTAGAGAAATTAAAGGACATGATGAAGGTCATATAGCTAGCAAATACCAGAGGCAAGATAGAGAACTGGTCTTCCTGAGTCCAAGTTAAGTGTACCACCCAGAGGGCTTTGGCGGTTGTTTTATTTTAGACTGCCAAGAATTTCCAAGGAAAGGGATATTTTATGGCCGTTTGAGGATTAAAAAAAACTAGTTCTTTAAACCATTATTTAATTACTTTGTGTATAACATAATTAATTAGGCTGAACATTTCTAGCCCATTGTGCAGCATAACTTTATCTATATTGCCATATTTCTTCCTCTTTCACCACTTCGTCACAATAACAACAGTATTTGTTTTAAAATCAAATTTGGAATAGGATATTTCTGAATTTGTCATTTATTAAGTGCCTGTTTTATGTGAGTCACTGGATACTAAAAGCCAGATATAAAAAGACATTGCTACTTTCATGGAGCTTACATTTTATCAAGGAGATCCATATACATATCAAAATTTTTGTTTGTCTCATAGCTACAAATTTCCATGTCGATTACCACACTTAACATTCAATAACAGATATAAATTTTTACTACTTTCTCTTTCATAGCTAACAACACCAAATTATTTATTTTGCTTTTTTTTTTTTGTAGTAATAGGAAGAACAGCTAGAGTGGTCCACTGGATAGAGCATCGAGTTTGGAATCAGAACTTCAAATCAGGACCTCAAATACTTAATAACTGTGTGACCCTGGGCAAGTCACTTAACTGTGCTTGCCTCATTTCCTTACCTGTAAAGTGAGTCAGAGAAGGAAATGGCAAACAGTTCTATCTTTGCCAAGAAAAGTCCAAAATAGGATCATAAAGAGTCTGACACAACTTTAAAAATATCTCCAAAACAGGGGGCGGAGCCAAGATGGCGGTGTAGCAGCAGCAATATATCGCAGCTCTCACATAGCCACCCCAAAATACCCATGGAATAGGACTCTGGACCAACCTAGAACTTCAAAACACACACAAAGATACTTCCCACTAAAGTCAGCATGGCTACGAGGAACCATATCAGCACTGTGAACCAAAACCAGCCTGGCCTGAAGCCCCGGCTGTGCCCCGGGGGCAGCCTGGCAGGAGGTGCAGAGAAAGCTCTCAAAAGCTCTCAGATGAGGGGATTAGCACCAGCTGCGAGGAGGGGGGATTAGCACCAGCTGCAGGAGTGGGGATTATGAAAGAGGGAGATAAGCGTCCAGCCGAAAGGTCTCCAGAGCGGAAAAGCGAAAGGCAGAGGTTTTGTACCCGCCTCCACATTGTAGCTTCCCGCCCTCGGCCTGCAAAAAGCAGGGGGATTGAGCAATTGTTTTCAGGCCAGGGCTCTCGCTTTGAGCGGCCTGGACCCTGATTGTCATCTTGGGCCTCGGTCTTGGAGTCTTCATTATCCAGTCAGCCGGAAGTCTACGGCAGCCGGGAGGACCCCAGCGATTTGGGACAGAGCTTTCCCTTCTGGAAGCAGAGCCCCACAGAGATTGTAAAAAAATTCATCATCTGAAGAACCATGAGTAAGAATAAGCATAAGAAGCTAAGTAAGA
>CM053592.1:66360784-66406738 GCA_028646515.1 Pseudochirops corinnae | reverse complement strand
TGGCTGTTTTGGGGCGGTGGGTGGGGGAAAGAGGGGGAGAAAATATGTAACTCAAAATCTTGTGGAAATGAATGATGCAAACTATAATAAAATTAAAGAAAATATATCTCCAAAACAACAGTAGGAATCATAAAGTGTTTTATGAATGACAAAGTATTTCACTCATAGCCATGTGTGATCAGTGGTGTCCTCACTTGTAACCATAACTTGTTAGCTGCTTGTCATTAGATCACAATTATCAGTGGACATAGAATCATGAAGTACTGAGTTCACATCCTACTTTAGACATTAATGAACAGTTCTACTGGACAGATCATTTAAACTCTCTCAAATTAATTTTTGTATCTCTAAAATAAGGATAATAAGAGTGCCCATCTAACAGAGATGTTGTGAGTGATCAAATAGCATATCTGAACAATTCTGTATAACAATATCAGATCAGTTGCTGATCTGTATTAAGTAAAAGAATTTCTTCACTGGAAAATTTTAATATACCAAAAAAATCAAAGGTCTGGTTCAGTCCAACTAGACATAACATAATTGCATTAGGGAGATTGTTATCACTAAGAGCTAGCTTTGTCAATAGTAAAAAACTGGATTAACAGCTAGAATTTTGCACTTTAAAAAAAGCTTATAAGATGCATAGAAGCATTGTTCAAAGGAAGTAGGAGGAAATTTGATCATTGATAATCCCTGATTCTATTTGTTTTTACATACCTTTATTATCAGTCATATTAAATGATATAGCTTTATTTTAGCACATATGCTAAAGAGAGCCACATGAGTTGGGGTCAGTCCACATGATGTTAAAACTATTAGATTCAATCAGTGAATCAGTCCTTCTTTATATGTCTTATCCTGATAAATGCATAACTGATATTTTTATCTTTTTAATTGACTCCATAGGTTGGCAATGTGTAGATGCAATCTCAGTTTGCTGAGTAATGGAGAGTTAGGAAACTGTTTTAGTGTAACAATAATGCAATATTCACAACACCCATGGTGGTTATGAATATGCTGGTATAGTTGTGAATTACAAAATGTAGCAGACACTCCAACCAAAGTCTTTATTTATAGACCAGAAAACTGAGTCCCAGAACCAGAAAGCCAAGTCCCAGAACCAGAAAGCCAAAGTCATTGCAATAGCCACAAAGTTGATACACATAGTTAATGCAGTGAACACCCACATTCCCAAGCCTTCCCAACAGAACAGGCTCCCTCAAGCAGGGATCCTCCTATCTCACTCATGGAAACTCCTCAGCCTATTTCTTGGAAGTTTTTAGCAAAAATTCCCAAAGGAAAGGTCTCAGCAGAAGTTCCCAGAAGGAAGGTCTGAGCAGAAGTTGCAGCCTCCAAATGCTCACTGAGAAAAATTCTGATTGTCCTGCTGGTGTTCTTCCTTATATACAGTATAGCTTCTACCCCTTCCTGTTACATCAGCAACTTCCTCCCAAGGTGTTAACTACTTCTATGTTAATTAAATAGCTTAAACAAGGTGTTAACTTGAAACAAGGTACTAGGTACCTGCTTACTTGCCAATTCAAAGGGAAATGGAAGATCTTCAGATTCCATTAACATTACAGTTAGTACTAAATCTTTCATGTAGTATGTAAATCATTATATTATCACTTCTTTAAAGAGTATTTTATTATTCATCTTGTATTTTTAAATTTTGTTGCTTTTTAAAAAATAATCCTCACCTCACACAGAGAATCCTTTAAACAATAGCTTGCTATAACTACCTTTAACATAGTAATAGAATTAAATAAATGAATGATTACATCAAACTTAAAATACATGACACGTTTTATATCCATAATCTGAATGGTGGGGTGCCTGTGCTAAAGCCCCTACCCAAAGACATTGTTTTATGTGCTCATCCTCTGTTATCCCTGTTACATTGTTTTAAAGTTCTGTTGACACCAGTTACCCTGAAAAGTCCCATCGGTTTGTGTAAGGGACATGAAATATCTTGGGGTTGAATGTAAGGGAATCAGAAGATCTTCCCTGCCCCTTAATAAGCCAAATGTAATCACATGGAGCCTGTGGTGTGATGAGTTTTCTGAATGGGTAGAGCAGGAAGGCTGGTGCAAAGCCCAGAGGAAGCATGGAGTCAGATCAGTTAGAGCTGCAGGAGAGAGAGGATGCAGGCAAGCAGACAGCTAGGTTTGTGAGTATTTGTGGGAAGGCTTTGGTATGGTGTTGCTCTCTGCAGTGTTGTGTATGCAATTCTTTGTTGCTATGATGAATTCTGTTTTCTGATGTTGGGATTTGACTTTCTGGTGTCTGAATAAACATTTTGCCTGGCTTCTATATGGAGAGTCTGTCATATATTGCAATTCAGAATTACTTCAGCTTATCCATAGTCACTTTTGGAGCTGGGAATATCTTGTTGGTGCTACACCATGTGATCTCTGTCCATCCTTTATTTACTTTGGCCAGTTCAATTGATTTCTTTTTACTCATCAGTTATAGACCTTGTTAAGGAGCAAGCACCTTAACTGTCCTTCATTTATTCATCTACTAGTCATGGATCAATAGACTGATGACTGGTACAGAAATATGAATGTTTGTTAATAGTCATACATGGACATTGGCATTCAAAAGATTTAGGCTTGCACCAACAAGATATTCCCGGCTTCAAAAGTGACTATGAATATGCTAGAGTAATTTTGTGTTTTTGTTATTTATCACAGTTGCTTCAATAATTTTTATTGTAGATATACATTTCCAGTTACGACTGAATTTAGCATTCTTAGATCTGGTAGATTCCAAGTTAAAAACATTATTTGGTCTGAATCTGACCCAGATGTCCTTTCTGGTCCCAGTTCTACTTGAGCATGTCATGGAGACCTCTGTCACCTGAAATTTTGTGAAGAAATCATTGAAATACACCTACCATAATTAAGTAAACTAGAGTAGCCCTGCATTTATACCCCACTAATTTCTTTCCTCATACTTATGCCCCTGGACAGTAAACAGAAAGTTAGCAAATTCTACTGTTGTAGGAGTAATATTTAAATCAGTGCCTCTCAAAGTCGGCTAGTTTTTTCCTTAAAAGTTATTGAAACCTTTCTTGAGGCTTTATTGGCTCATGGAACAAAGAGCTGATACTATTGACATCACTTTCTCATCATCTGATACAAACCAGCACCACAGAGCTCCAAGGGTGCTCTGATACTAGGCTAATGGATATCCAGGGTTAGGGAACTTCCTCGGGTAAATTAATTCAAGGTATCTTTAATCCCTGTCATTGTTGCTATGACTAAATAAGTCTATTTGTTTCTAACTGTCAAATGACCTAAAAGCATCTCAATTTGTTCCAATTTTGAACCTAAATTTGCTGTCATTTCCCAATAATTCTAGTCTGCTCAAAGATTGAGAGCCCTACTTTAAACATAAGAATAAAGAAAATAAATGTATACATAGAATTTAAAATACATGGCTTTTTTTGTTCCCATAGTCTGACACCTTACTCCTCATAGACACATTTTGTCACTTTCTAGCCTTGATTTATATTTGGCCGTTAGTGTGATTTCTTTATGCTCATCATCTTTCTTGCTTCCGAATTTTTCTTAGCCTCCTCTCTTCAAAAGGTGTGTGTTAAAGTTATATGTCAGTGAAAGAAATGAGTTTACATCTTACTGTTTCTAGTTTGTTTAGGAATGTGCTAATAATAATAGGTAGCATTTTTTAAGTGCTTTTCACTTTGGAAAGCACTTTACATGTGCCTTTTCCTTTGATTCTTACAATAACCAGGCTGGAGCTAGTATTATCTCTATTTTACATATGAAGAAAGCCAGACTGAGAGAATTGCCTAGTCACACAATTAGTCTCTGTCTTAGAGAATTTTTGAAAGCACGTTTGTCTTCCTGACTCCAAGCCACAAACCCTATCCTATATGCTACCTGGATGAGTACTAAATGGTTATCTTTAGAAAGTTGTTTCTTTAAGAAAAAAAATTGATCAGTGTTAACCTGACAGGAACTGGCCTCTGAATTGTGGGTGTCTGGAGCCACACAAAGGAGGCCAGAGGCAGGTGAGTCAGGACAAAAAACAAGTTTAATTTCAGTGAAATAATGCTTACAAGAGGAACCCTCTCCCCCAAACTCTTTCCCCTCTAATGCTCCCTCACCCCAAAGGAGGGCTTAATAATCTGGAGCAAGGCAGTGCTTTACATACAGAAAGAACTGCAAGTGGGTTTGACCATGCGTAATCATTCTTAGGTCTTGAGTAGTGGTTCCCATGGCAGGGTCTTGTGTGGACAGCATAGACTTTCCCATGTCCTGTGAGAATAGTCTCCAAGTTGATTGTCTCAGAGCAGGGTACAGAACCAGAGTTAGGGTGGTGGGAACAAGAATGCAGTAACTGGTTCTGTTCACTTAGCAGTTACAAGAAACAGGAGCTGTGAGCATGTCAAGAGGTCTGATGGACAGCTCTCTGGTCACTGGGAAATGGGTTCCAACAAATTCAAATAGTTATTGATTAATATGAAACATAAATCCCTTAGTGAATATCTGGTGCTGGTCAAAGCAAAACTCTTTGCCAAAGTGTGAGATCATGCAGAGCCTAAAGGATAGCTTTTTTTGTTTTGTTTTGTTTTTTTTTTTTGCCAAGCCCAGCAAAATGGAGGGATGGGTGATAGAGTATGACTCCTATATCTCAATGAGGGTATAATGAAGCATTTTAAAGTTGTGCATTGAGTATGTTTCTTACAAAAGAAATTCAATTGGAAGTACAGTGGGGAGATTCTTGTGGGGAAATTGAAAGAAAAAAGAAAATGACAATGAAACAATGAGAAAAGGAGAAATATTTGGAGTCAAGAGGACCGACATTTTAATTTACATTTTACTACTATCTCTGTGGTCTCCAAAAAAATCACTTAAGGTCTGTAGACCTCAGTTTCCTCAGCTATGAAATGCGTATGTTGAATATGTTCTCTAAGTTCCTTCCAAATAAATATTGAGAGTCTCACAGAATCTTGTACTTTCATTGCTCTCTCTGTTGTCCTAAAGTGATAGGGACCTCTTATGGGCGGCTCTCCCAAATTTGGTGCTCAACTTCACAAAAAAATGATGAGCCTTCTACTGGGTACAAACAATAAGAAAACCTTCATTTAACCCCATCATATTCTCAAGGTATCATTCCATAACTCTCCTTTTGTCGCCAAGCTCCTATAAAAAGCTGTCTATAAATTTTACCTTTACTTCTTAAATTTCACTCACTTCTCAGCTCTTTGCAGTCTGACTTCTTAACCCACAACTGCACTAAAACTTCTCACTCCAAGATAAACAGTTGTCCCTAAACCATAAATCTAATGAACTTTTTCTCAGTCTTTATCCTTCTAGACCACTCTGTACCTTCTGACACTATTCACTACTGCTTCCTAGATAATTTCACTTTCCTTGGTTTTTATGCCACTGTACTGTCTTAGTTTTCTTTCTGATTCTCTGAAAAATTCTTCTCAGTGCTTTTTGCTTTGTTCTTCCTGATTTGTGTAGTTGTGCCCCAGAATCTATACCAGGTCCTGTTCTCTTTTCCACAATATTTTTTTCTAAAAGTTGCACTAGCAGACCTCCCAGGTGCATTTATTATCTCTGTAGATCTTTCCCAAATCTATCTATCTCTACCAATCTATCTGTCTATCTATCTATCTATCTATCTATCTATCTATCTATCTATCTATCTCTCTCATGTCTAACAACCATAAAAAACTTATGCCATAATATTATGCTATAAGAAATGAGGAGCAGATGAATTTCGTAACAACCTGGAGAGACTTACATAAACTGATGCAGACTGAGGAGAGCAGAACCAGGAGAACTTTGTGCATAATTATAGAAACATCATATGTGTGATGGCTAACTTTGATAGACTGGGCTCTTATCAGAAATGAAAGATTATAAGACAATTCCAAAAGATTCATGATGGAAAGGGATATCCACATCCAGAGAAAGAACTACAGAGTCTGAATGCAGATTGAAGCAAACTACCTACTCTCTTTCTTTTTTTTCGCTTCTTCATTCTCATTGTTCACTCCTTTGGGTAATCCTTTTTTACAGTTTGACTAATGTTTAATGTGAAGGTATTTGTAGATCCTATATTTGATTGCATGCTGCCATAGTGGGGAGGAGGGAGTAGAGAGAGGAGGAAAAAATTAGAAACTCAGGGGATTATGAAATTTAATGTTGTAAACTAAAAGTAAATAAATACATTTAAATAAAAAAAAATCTTATTCCATAAATGACAAGGGACTTTCCTACATGTTCAATCTCAAGATCAAAATAACCAAACAGAGCTCAGTGTCCTTCTCCCTAAAACTATCCCTTTTCATTACTCCCATATTTCTGTCGAGTTTACTACCCTCTTCTGGGATACCAGAGCCAATCTGATCCCATTTGTTGTTCACTTTCCCTCATCATGACCCATTTGGGGATTTCTTGGCAAAGATACTAGAGTGGTTTGCTATTTCCTTCTACAGCTAATTTTAGAGATAAAGAAACTGAGGCAAACTTGACTGAGGTTAAGTGACTTGCCCAAAGTCACACAGTTAGTAAAGACCTCAGCCTGGATTTGAGCCCTGATCTTCCTGACTCCAGACCTATGGAGCTTTACATTGTGCCACCTAACAACCCCTGGATCAGATCCCAGAGGCAGCTAAACTTGAATCCAGTTAGGCCCTGGCAGCAGTTTTGCCTTCTAAGTTTCTGGTTGAAGAAATTAAGTTGCACTCATTAGTCTTGCAATATTAGTCTTGTTCATTCTAACCCTAAATCATCCCTCATATGCTTCACCTTCTCCTTATTCATATCTCAGCTCACTCTATATGTCTTCTGCTCTTCCTGGTGCCTTCAAAATATTCTTCCCGGGATAAACTCTTTGTTTCTAATCTCATCTATCTAATCTCATCTGCTGCTAACTCAAACCTAATTGGAACTACCTCCCTCAATCTCCTCTTCACTCAGATTGGAGGACTGAATAACCAAATGGGTCCCCATGACCTCCTTTATAGAAGCTACAAACTGGTTCAGCTCACTCCACTTTGCCTCTGCTGCTCTGACTGGTTTCAGCTCCACAGAAGGAAATACCCTCTGCTCAGCCCCAGATTTCCGGCCTCTTTTTCTTTGTGGATCTCCTCATTAGATTTTAAGCTCCCTGAGAGTAGGTATTATCTTTCTTTTTCTTAATTGTATTCCTGGCATGTAGCAAAGTGTCTGGCACATAGTAGGCAATTAAGCTTAATAAATGTTTATTGGATTAGATTTCAAAATCTCTTGTCTTGACTGTAGCAGCCTCATACTAGGTCTCCTTGCCTCCAACCTCTTGTCTTCCCAGTCTATCCTTCACACTGTTGCCAAATTTATATGTCTTCTGTCATTGCTACTCTCTTGCTCAAGAAGTATTAGTGGCTCACTACTGACTTTAGAATAAAATACAAACTCTTTACAATCTGACTCTATACTTATTTTTCAGATTAATTTCAAATTGTCTTCTGTAGTAAGAATTGTAGTTAAACTGTACTTTGTGGTCAACCAAACTTGTCTATCTACTATTCTCTAGAGTTAAACTTCTATCTCCTATCTCTATGTCTGTGGTCTTTCCCCCAATTCCTTCCTTTTAAACTTTTGCCTTGCAGAATCCCTAGATTCCTTCAAAGTCCAAGGAAGGTGCCACTACCACCTATGGGAGGCCTTTCCCAACTCTACCAGTCTTCAGTGTTTTTTTTCCCAGCCTTCACATAATTTTGCAACTTTTTTGCTTATACTATATATACAATTCCCAATCTCTATATTGTTTTTCCCCAAACAGAAGGAAGCTTCTTTGAGGTAATTCATTATGTGTTTTTATGGTTTTTGTGTTTCCTGTGCCTATCACAGTGCCCAGCAAATCATACTTCTCTAGAAACTGTTGTTGAGTTGTAGTTCCTGCCCTTGGTACAGGATGATAAACTTTCTCCCTGTAAGAGTTAGAGAATACAATTTGGCCAGAAAGCATTAACTGTATTGCAGACAATGTGAATTGCCGATCTGATTAAGAAAGGTGGGCCCCACCAGGCACAGCTTAGCTGATTTTAGCTCAAACTCTAAACTAATTCTCCCACCCACCCACTCCCCAATACATCTCAAAATTCATTCTTAAACTTGATTTTGGGTTGCATAAATATCTGTTGAATGTTTGTGAATGTCATTCCTACTTGTATGCCTTAGTGATTATGTGATTTTACATGCCTTATTGGAAAATTTGTTCATCACAGTAATTAAGTGTGAGTTTATTTTAGAACCAAGATTCTACATGTGGTGATGAGAATAATAAAAGCTACAGAAATAATGATAATTAATTATGCATTTAACTACATGGCTAGAATCAAATATTCTATAGAAATGAATGCAATACCCATGTGCCCTCATTCACTGATTATTTAATATTATGATGTATGACATTTTAGATATATCTAATCAGATTGAAAAATCTTTTATACACTAATAGATTATTTCCTAGAATGCAAATGCCTAGAATGTAGAAGACTGGTTTTGGTTTAATGTGCCAAGTTATGAATATACATTGTCTATACAAATGGAATGCTGACTTCTGTGGCTTTTTATGGCCGAAAAGTTTAAGATAATTAATATTTACATGGAGTTTTTAAAAGACCAGAACTCTCTCTATACATTGTTTCATTATGATATAAGTATAGTAGGTCTTCATCTCTCTACTTTACAGATGAAGAAGCTAAGGATCAAAGAATTTAAATGATTTATCCTATGTTTACATAATGTGCATGAGTGCATGTGGTGTGCATGTGCATGTATGTATGTATGCATGTGTATGTGTGTATGTGTGCGTGTGTGAGTGCATGTGTGTGTGTGTGTGTGTGTGTGTATGTGTGTGTGTGTGTGATGAGGCAGGGGTGTTTGTATTAAGTTCTTCTTTTCTTTGTGATTCCAACACTCTAAGGAAGGTTCGGAATCTTGGAATCCAGATTCCAAGCATAGGACCCCATTCTATATGCTACCTGAATGGCTACTAAATGATTATTTTCAGGAAGTTGTTTTATTTTTTTTCCTAAAATTTTGGGCAGGGAATTTATAAAGAAAGAACAAGATTGTGGATGGGTAATGACATACCAGTTGGTTTATATAATTTGCAGTTAGGTTAGGAGGGTTTCCTTCTTGCTAGATTCTCCCATATGAAATGGGCTTGAGGTGAGCATAAAGTCAGCTGCCAGTGACACTGTCAAGACGAATGAAAGTTTTCAGATGTCTGTTGTTTTGTGATTATTAAGGACCACTTGACAGCTGTTGTCACTAGACTTTTGAGAGGACTTAAATTTCACATGGAATGGACAGCTACACATTCTACATTATGAGAAGTTACTCATAATTGATTAGATCACATAGATCCATTTCAATATTTGAGTATACAAAGAATTTATGTTAGACTTTGTTAGCATACTGCATTGACTTTCTTCATGATCATTAAAACATTTTGGTGTAAGAGAAAAGGAGAGTAATGTGTTTGCTCAATAGTTAATGCTGGAAAGAATGGCAGAAGAAGAGACCTAATGATTGGCTATAGAATAACTTATACTTAAACTTCCTACCTGTTTTCAATATTGTGAAAGGAGAATAGAAAAGGATAGAGAAATGGAGTTATGATGAAGATGAAAAAGAAGTTTAAAAGGAGTAAGACTGGAAAATGTGGTGCTATAATCAAACAGCAATGTCACAGAAATAAAGGTCATAGAGTTGTTATGGTTTTGCTTTGAATGTGAAGTCTAAGGTGACAAATTGTCTGTCCATAGTAGACTAGAGAATTTGATCATAGGGGTTTTAGTGGATCCATCAACTTAAATATGCAATCATTATTTAATAATTTTTTTTCTGTATAAAATAGCTTTTTATATAAAGGAACTGATTCACATTTAATTAATACAATAAAAATGCAGTTACTTTTTAAAATGTGAATTTAGTTCAGTTAAAAAAAAACAACTAAAGCATTATGATTAAGTAAATGGCAAGTGGAGTTTAGAATTCATCTGCCATACAACTCCTTTATTGGGAAAATTCTTTAATTTAGTCTGTTTTTCCCTTTGCAAAACGTGGACAAAATGCTATAGGACAGGGGGTTGGGAACCTGTGGCCTCAAGGCCACATGTGACCTTTTAAGTCTGTGGGTGTGACCTTTTGACTGAGTCTACATTTTACAGAACAAATCATTTTGTTAAGAGAATTTCTTCTCTGAAATTTATATTCAGTCAAAGGTTCCCCACCTCTACTATATAGGATATTAAAAATTAGATATGTTAAATTAAAATGTTTGAGTCTTATGGGAAAATACAATAAAATAAATTTAATCTTTCTCATTATTAACGAACTCTAGTGAATTAAATCCCAACATGATTTAAGAAGGCACTTCTCTCTTGTCAAGTAATTTGAATACTTTCTTACTTGTAAAATTCATTTTAGGTTTAATTTGTCCTAGCCTATGATTGGACTAGGAGGCAAGTGTTATGTTTTGAGTTTTTTTGACTAGTTACTAAGAGAGAAAACAAGAATTTCTTTAGTAATTCCTATATGTTAATCACTGTTTCCTAGCAATTTCTTATTTTCTGCTGCTTTCTAAATCCTGTCTGACATAATCTATGACAACTTCTGGCCTAACTCATGATTATTTCATCTTTTGTAAATGCTTTATCAAATTCAAATTGTTTGGAGAGTTGTCAGTGCCAATGTCTCAAGACAGATAAAGACATAACAAGAACTCACCAACCAACTTGATAGTTCCAAAAACTCTCCATTTTCCTTGTTTTCAGAGTTATTTTTATTTATGTCTTCAAAGGGTCATTATTGAGATCTTCCCATTTCTTTAAGGTTTGCTTTCTTTATAGAATTTTAGCCCATAGTATCTTAACGATAATTTCTCTGAATCCTTAAAAATTACCTTTTTTTTTAGAATGTATGCATGGTTTTAGAGTTACTGAGAGTAGTTAGATTGTGCATTGGGCAGAATGGTGGGGCTTGAGTCAGGAAAACTCATCTTCATTAACTCAAATTCAACCTCAGACACTTAACCAGATGTGTGACCCTGAGCAAGTCATGTAACCCTCTAGGTGTTAGTTTCTCATCTGTAAAATGAGCTGGAGAAATAAAAAGCAAACCACCCAGGTATCTTTAACAATAAAACCCCTGAAAAGGGGTCATGAAGAGTCAAACATGACTGAACAACAATAAGAGTTACTTTTTCATAGATAACACACAGGAGGCACTGGAGTTTTTAGACTCCAGTCTCTACAGGTTCACTCTTAATCTGGTCAGAGAAGCAGATCCCTTTGGAGAGGTTAATAATCAGCTGTATTCTAGTCTGATCTTCTCTTAAGGGTTGCTGATAATGAGAACACAACTTCTACAGCATTCCCTAATCACCCTTCTCACAGTAGTCATGCAAAAGTGGAAGCAACTACATCTCAATGGGATCAGTTGAGACAGGCACACCAAGCTTCTGCACTTCCCTAAATCCCCTCAAGCCTTGATGGGAGCAAGCCAAGGCACCCGCAGATTTCCCTATGGGTTCCCCATAGATTTCCCCAGGGATTCCCCTTGGTTTCCACCCTTACTGACCAGTGCCCACTTGCTTTATAAGGCAACAGACAAAGAAGGTGTCTTGGTAACATTAAACTCACAAATTAACTTTAGCAATATCATTCTGTGCAAGTATAGTAAATATCAATTATGTCACCCCATATGTAAAGATGCAGTCACAATAGGACTGTCTGTGATTCTAGGAATTACTCTCTAGGATCCTTGGGGCTATTCTGGGAGTTATTATCTAACATGTGGAAACTAGATATTTGTTTCCATGACCATGGATCCTGAGAAACTGAACTCTGAAAAAGATAACAAAATCCTCCTTACATACACTAAGGTTCCTATCCTCCACTGCACATTTTAAGATAGAGTGTTTACTGTTCCCTAGCCAAAGTAATAATTTCCATCTTAGCAACAAGTCAATGCTTGTTGATGAGAATCAGATTCAGACTATACTTTCCTCTGTTTCCTCTTTACATATTGAAGGATCAAATTATCATTAGCATGTAAGACAACATTAACTGCTTTACTTTTAGCAAATTGAGAATTCTAGCAGATGTCCATACAACTGAAGTCCCCTTTGATTTATAACTTTGTTGCTATGAAAGGTCGATGACCTTTTCCCTTATTTACATATTGAATTAAAAACTACTAATTCTTTTCATCATGTTTGTAATATTCAGAACATTTTTATTTGTATTTTTAATTATTGGTGTACTTATTTTCCCTCTCCTGTTTAACCATAGTCTTCCTAAGAGCTATAGTAACTGTAGCTTATAATCTTGGTTTACTTTGGTTGCTTATCAATATGCCAAATAAGTATTTATTAAATGAATGAAGAAGAGCAATAAATACTAGTATACATAGTGGTGTACTTAATGACTTTTTGTTCCTAAGCACACCTAGATGCTACAGTGGATAGAGTACTGGGCTTGGAAACAGGAAGACTTCTCTTCCTGAGTTAAAATGCCACTTCAGACACTTGCTCGTCCTAGTCACTTAATCCTTAGTTTCTTCATCTATAAAATGAACTAGAGAAGGAAATGGCAAGCTTGTGACCTTGCCAAGAAAATCCCAAAAGGGGTAAAGAAGAGCCAGACACAATTGAAAAATGACTAAACCAACACTTTTAAAGCCATCTTTTGATAAGATTTCTGGAAATGATTATTATTATTTTCATTTCACAGATAAAACTGGGTTACAGAGAGGTGAAATGCTTTTTTCACAGTCACACAGATATCAATGGGGGAGGCAGAACTTGTAACCAGTTTTCTGACTTCCATTTCCACTACATAATTGAGAGAACAACTATACTGTTAAAGTACCCACGCTTATGATACATAATTCTGTAGATAAACTATATTGAAATCAAATAAGAAGTCAGTGTTCCAACTATTTTGGAAAGGCATTTTAAAATAAAATAGATATACTTTTTGAAAATCCAGTGATTCTTGAATATTACTTTCTAGATTTCTTCATTAAGCTTTACTTTAGTGATCTCATTAAAGCATGGAAGTGGCATTGGTCCTTATAACTGTATCTCTAGAATATAAACTCCACCAGCTTGCTACAAGATATTTCCGTTAAGGGTTCATTAAAATGCATTTATATTCCATTGAGTGTTACATTTTTTGTTAAGCTACATTTCTGTCAAAGAGGCGTGAATTTCGTTAGAGGGATAGGCAGTCTCTACTGTTGAAGGACTGATTTGGCTAAGTCCTGAGAGACTTAACACTGATATATTGCTTAGTAGATGCAGATTTTTTTGACCACTGTAACCAATGACATTTTAAAATATCTATCTCATAACAGCTACAGTCCAGTGAACCACACTTTTGCTTCCATATTTCCATATCTGCTCCCAGTTATGCCCCTAATTATGTGAACTTTGCTACCATGGCCCAAGTGTTATCTCATGTTAGAACTTACCATAGCACCAAGAGCCTCCTCGTCATGGAAAATCTGTCCCAGAATTCTTCTCACATTGGAACTTCCTTTCAGTATGCCAATTCCTTTCTCCTACTGGTAAATTCTTTCTATTCTTCCTATATTGGAGAGGGGCTGATACTAGACAAACTTCATTCTCCCTCTAGCTTTTTGACTTTATGTATTTTGCAACATTTTTTTTCAGTTGCTATCTCACTCTGGAACTCTCATCAGTATTTGGGGTATTCTCCACCTGGAATATCTCTCTGCCATAACAGCCCCCTTCTCCCAGTAGCAAATTATTCCTAGTGCTTCCATTTTGGGGATGTTGTGGAGAAAGCAAGCCAACTTTGTCTTTTTCTAGGCTCTGCTTCTGATTTTCTGAAATTTGATAGGGTTCTTCTGTGTTGAGGTCTCACTCTAACTTCTTCAGTTCCTTTTATTGCATGTTATCTTTCCCTGCTAGAATGTGAATTTCTAGAGCGGAGTGGATATTTTTCTCTTTAATTTTATTTTTATCTACAGTGCTTAACACAAGGTCAGAAAGAAACATGTACTTAAAAAAAAGGCTATTGCCTCCTTTAGCCTTATGTGACTGATGGAAATAGAGCAGTAGAAAGCAGTTTCAGAGAATACTAAGGATCACAAACTTTTAGATTATATATAAAAATAATAAATTATGCCAAGGAGTCTAAATGTGAAATCTTTGCCCAATGGCAAATATATTGACATATAGAAGGAGCAACTTAATCACATTAGTATTGATATTATCAGCATAAAAAGAATCAAAAGACCAAAGGTTATTGCAACTAAGTAATAGTATAGCTTTCAGGTCTTCCATGTAAAGGGAACCAAAGAAGTTGTTGGAGTTGGTTTCATTATTAGTTAAAAAAAAATTAGATAAACATTATTCCATAGGATACTTGGTTATCTCATCTTATACCACTTATCATAAAGTGAAAGGTGCATCACTGACATAATTATATTTTATATACCAATATTTATTGCATAGAATGAAGTGGTAAGGTGGAGAAATTCTGTGAAAAACTTGACAAGAATCTCCAAACAAGTTGATAAGTGCTTTTATTCAATGATTTTGGTGTAAACATGGGAAACCAGTAGAGTATGGCAGAAAAAAAAAAAGAAAGAAAGAATGAAAATAGAGGGATAGATGGATTACTTTTAAAAAAATGGAAAAGACCAATGACTTGTAGATTATTTTACTAGTGTCATACTTATTTATCCTGGTTACTTTATTTAAGAAATCTGAGTCCCTAAAATAGCATGAAAGTCAAAAAAATGTTTTTAATCTAATTTACTATACCATTATAGACTTATGTTACAGGAAATAATTAGGAGTCATCACAATCAGCTTCCCATGTGTAGACAGCCTATCAACTAGTTACAACAAAGGCAAAAATTAATTTCACATTAGAAATGTAATAATTGTAATTAATCTTTAGCATTTATATAGTACCTGCTATGTGCCAGGAACCATGCTAACCACTTTACAAATTTTCCATATATTATCTTATCTGATCCTCACAAATCTTAGAAGCTTAGCCACATGTTTAGAGTTTAGAAAACTCAGACAAACAAAAGTTAGGTGATTTTCCCAATGTCACATAACATAAGTGTCAGAGCATGGATTTGAACGCAGATTTCCTGTGCCTAGCACTCTATCTATTGTGCTACCTAATAATGATGAGGAGACTTTGAATCCAATTATAATTTCAATTTTACCCCCTGAAATAAGAAGTTGATGATAAAAAAGAAGAGGTGATTGTCAGTGAAAAAAAAACCCACTACTGAAAACAGTAGCCACAACCAAGAGGACAAAAGATGCCAGAGTCCAACTCGGGTAAGTAAAATTGAGCAAAAGTAGGCCAAGAGTTTTTTTCCAGGCCAAGATAAGTTTATTTCCTGCTATTCATAAACTGTTAATAATTGCCTATCAAGGACCTGAGCATGACTGATTTATTAATTAGACTAGCAATAACTAATAAAATGAACTAGATGACTCTGTCAGAGACCAGAGACCCCAGGTGACAGGGTCTTTTAAACCAAGTTGTGTCTTCCTTCCGATTGCTCTGAAAGTACATCCTGTGGACCTCCCCTGGCAAAGGTAAGACAATCCCAATTGCTAGACATTTTACAAAAGAAATAGATTAAGAGATACCTCAATTCCTCCCCATTACTGCTTCTTTGCAGATGGGAGTAATCCTTAGTTGATAGGGTTAGTCTACATTTGGGTCAAATGCATTGGCCTTCTGGTGTGGCTGGGCATGTCCTTCTCTGACAATTAAGGAATGCTAATTGTTTTATGAACTTTAGTTGCCTCTAGTAATCTTGGCTGGAAAGTCAGAACCATTCAAAAGAAGATACCTCCCTAACCCTACTCTGCCCTTCTCCTTAGCCTTCATCTTAGGGACCAAGTCAACCCTGATTTTGAAAGGAAACAGAGGAATTGGAAAGTTGTTCCCTGGGGAGGGATGATCAAGTGCCATAGGAGCTAGAAGTGATCACATTGCTCTGCCTTGCCTTTAGAGACTGCCTGGTGACCTGAACTAAAAAATGAGGTTTTGTAAAATGTGGAAAAGAATGTACTGCAGAGTAATATTAATTATCAAATGATTCAACATAATATAAACTTTCATCACAGCTTAGACAGCAATCCCTTGATATTTTTTGCCAAGGACAATATTGATTAGAGTTAAAACACATTTGTAAAGTAAAGTGAAGGTGTCACAATCTTGAAATCATCAAAAGCTCCTACCTGAAATAACAAAGTGACTGAAAAACTCCAATTATATCATTAACAAAAAACAAGGGATCAAGATAACATCAATGACTACCATCAAGCATTATTATATTCTCATTTGTGTTAAATATTTATAAGAATGATCAAAATATGGGTCCCAGACATATTTACCTTTGAATCATTAACACTTATCACAGGCCTTCACACAAAATAAGTGGCTACTGCAGGACTTTTCATTGAATTGAAGCTGTCTTTTTCTTCTACAAGTTCTTCTGTAGTTCTTTCACTCCAAAATTTCTCCTAAGTGTTAAATTCCCAGGATATATGTCTGTAATATCTGATCACTGATAGCAGTCCCTACAGCTATTTTCAGATCATTGTTATTGATCAAAATTTAAACATTCTTCCCAAGAGGGTGACATTTAGAAGTCAGTTGATCTTGTCTTGCCCCTCTGATAGATTATATCATTGAAAGAAAGCTTGCATAATAAGCTATCCTCTGATGCTTTAAAATATATACACTGGTGACTCATTTTCTTTTCAATGCTCCAGAGCAACATGAAGGAAGAGGTCCCACATTTACTGTGAAGGGCACAACCATAATACTCCAAGCAGTATTTAAATTGAAAAATTCCAGGCAAGTTTTAGATAACCATTCTGTCATTATGGGGGTTAGGCGGATATCCAAATTTCTTCAGTGGAAGCAATTTACAAAGTTGTTGTGTTTATCCTGAGGACCCCATCTCTACTGGCTAGCCCTTTTAAGTGAACTGCCTGGAGGGTTAATGATTAAAGGCTATGAACACTGAGGAAAACTGTGAATAAAACATTACCATGAAAAGAATTCCATTAATGTAGCTTTTCTTTTAAAAACCAAGATGAATAATGTATAAAAGGGAAGTTATAATCTATGAAAATATTTAAAAGATTTTTCTTTTTTTCCACTTCCTCCTTTTTTCAATCTCTAACATGCATATAGGAGGAACAGTTTAGAGCTAGTGTTTATAAATGATTTTGTCTTTTTAGGTTGAAAGAAGGAAAGGAAATGAATATTCACCTATAACAGATAAACTCCCAACAAAGAGTTCAAGTATATAAGAGCAGGCAACTAGAAATAATAACTGAATGAAAGAATTGAAGTCTGGGTAATTTTTTTTTTCCCATTTGAGGGAGTGGGACAGCATTACAAATGTATCATGAGGTTGTAATAAATCATTAAAATCATCTGCCTGAAACAAATATTAATAGACAGAAACTATTATTAATTGTCTCTGGTTGGTGAGTTTGTCATAATTTCATGAGCTAGTGAATCTCCTTTAGAAATTTGGAATTTACTTTAGTTTTCAGCTCTTTATCATATTGTTCATTTCTCTTTTAGAAGTTTGGATTCCCCATGTGTTTTTAGCAATTCTTATTGGGATTTTTTTAATTTTAATCTCTTTTTCTTCTCACCCCACTCTAATTACTTTTTAAAGTAATCTATCACAATTTCAGGTTTGTTTTATATAACATTCTATGTGTTTTAAAATCCATTACCTTTGAATATGCTCCCAGTAATGCATGGTGCAATAGAAAGATGAGTAAAGTGAAAGCCTGGACTCAAATTCAGTGTTCCTGTCTTATTATCTTTGTGCAAGCCTTTTAACTCTTCTGGTCTTTACTGTTCAAAATCAGGGGCTGGGCATATGAATTAGAAAATTATTAAAGTGTTTTATGGCTTTAAATCCATGTTCTTTGTATATTTTTCATGTTTAAGCCTTGGAGAAACAGAGAGCATTGCTAAGTAATTTATTGTAGATAAATAGATAGATAGATAGATGGACAGATAGATTGATAGGTAGATATGTAGACATAGATGTGTGTGTGTGTTTGTGTGTGTGTGTGTGTGTGTGTGTGTGTGTGTGTGTGTGTGTGTAGTGCCCAGGGTCCCTTTCATTTATGGTCCCATGTAGTTATCGATGATTCAAAATATTTTCTAAATCAGAATATTTTCCATGCCATAGGTAAGATTACTCCACCAGTTTGTTTACTTCAATCAATTGGTATTTCATTGCTTCTTCTACTAGTCAGCCAGTTCATAACAAAGATATTATCAAATACAATATAATAATAACATAAAGAGAGTTCCCCCTTCCTCCTTCTACTGGACTACCTTGAGCTACCTGTATGACAAATATACATATTTTCTCTGAGAAAAATAAAACTGAGTAAGAAGAATGTTTGGGACATAAAGCAGTAGTGTCCCACATGGAATAATGACATTTTCTTGAACATTATAAACCCCGGGAACATATGTGAATGTCAATCTATAACTGATGCCTCAGATGTTGGAAACCTGTTTATGTCTCTTAAAGATGTCCTGACAATGATTTCTTTTGGACCTTTTCAGAGGCAGGTTTTTTTTCTCCAATAAACTCTGTCAGAATTCAGAGTATCATCAGATCATAGATTTAGACTTGGATTAGGTCTAGAGGTCACCAAGTTAAATCTTGTCATTTTTTCAGACAAAGAAAATAAATCCAGGAGAGCTTGTAACTAGCTTTACTTATGGACAGTTAGTATCAAAGCCAGAATTTGAACCAGCTCACTGAGTCCAAATCTATTGTCTACATGTAATGCTGTTTCTGATGCTGTAATGCCAATGTGATACCCATAACAGCCACCAGGAAAATGCATGCATATTTACAGGATAGAATCACAAAATATAGTAAACTGTCTTCCTAAAAGGCAAAATCAAAATGTTTATTTGGAACATCGTAAGGATACCAAGGGGTAAGATTTAACAAGTTACTTATCACTAATCCAGGGAGCACCAACATCTTAAATCTTCTTTCTATTAGACCTCTCCACAAACAAGTTCCCCTAGTGTAATGCCATGCATTAGCAGTTTCCCAAAATAATGCTATTGTGAATAGCTTTTAAGGTTCTGATTACACAGTATAGTGAACACTCTATTTATTCCATAACAAATCAAGGCAAACATTCACAACAAATCAAGATACAATATACACAACATTACATCTTATCATAGAAAATCACAACATAATGTTCACAACAGCTTATCATTAAAATGGCCACATAATTTTCACCAAAGTGGTCACAGTATTTAGAACAAAGAACAAAACAACAATCATCTGGTATCCCTAAGGAGGTTTGCCTTCTCACTCAGTCATTCAGTCATCTCAAAATACAATAGTCAGTCTTCCACTCATGGGGCAATCTTAGCTTAACTTAATCAGTCACTTACCCAGATTCACAATGACTAAGTGTCATTAATGGCTAAATAAATCATTAGAAAATTACGCAAACCCTCCACCCTTTGGTCTCTAGTAAACTTCAATTTCATCACTCATTCAATATCCAAGGACAGGCCTTTTCTTCTCTTGACTATGGGAGGTCTCAGATTCCCTGGATCCCCTTCCATAGTCCCAGCTCCTACCTGAATCAACCAAACAGTCACCTGGATTCAGCTACCAGGTTCTTGTCCAGTCCTTCAGGCAGTTCCTGCTACACACTGAAGTTCACAGGCAGTTCCTTCTACACACTGAAGTTCACAGGGTCCAGTACATCTCAAAATCTTCACAATTTCTGTTGTGAACTCAAGGATCAACCAAGCCACAAACAAACAAAGTCTTATCCTGGTCATGCTTCTTCAGTCCTCTGGCAATTTGGCTGGCCCTAGTACCTAGAAGAAATCTCACGCCTTCCAGGTGGCCTTCTTGTCAGCAACTTCAGCCTTCACCAGATTCTGGTCTCAAGGAAATCCTTTCTCAGTCAGCTTCCAGATGCTTACTGAGAAAAACATTCTCTCTCCTCTACCAGGAGCATTCCAGGAAAAAAAAAATCTGATTCTGACTGTCTATCACTGGGGCTCTTCTTATATACACACAAAGCATTGGCTTCCTGTTTCAGTCAAACCCTTCCTGTTATGTCAGGGAAGGAAGACAGATTTCACACCCTCTTACACTTAGCCACAAAGGTTGATTAGGTACTAAGGGCTAAGTACCGGCTTACTTGACATAACAAAAAGGCATCTTCAAATTTAAATTAATTACCATTACAGCTAGACAAATTCTTCCCTCACTTGCTCAAGCTGGTTCTTGCTCTCTCTGCTCTGCCTTGCTCTCACTCTCTGCTACTGCTCTCTCTCTCTCTCTCTCTCTCTCTCTCTCTCTGTCTCATTCTCTGTCTCTGTCTCTCTGTCTCTGTCTCTGTCTCTCTTCTCCCCTTTACATACATACACATTCATGTATATTATGCATTTTCATTTACACATATATGCACGGATATATACAAATATATGTGTATACATAATAAATATACATACAAACACATAACACCTAGCCTTTATGTAGCATTTTAAGGTTTGCAAAGAGTTTTCAAACGTTATTTTATCCTCACAATACCCCTAGTTAGTTGGTGCAATTATTATCCCCATTTTAGAGATGGGGATTGAGACTAGGAGGGTTTTAAGTAAGTATCTGAGGCCCTATTGAAATTGAATATTCTTAGCTGAAGGCCCAGTGATCTATAGATACACATACATAAGCATGCATATATGCATAAATGTATTCATATATATATATATATATATATATATATATATATATACACATTAGCATATATGTAAGATTAATATCAAAACCTCTTCAGAGGGACATGCTTTGTAAGTATGGCAATTTCTGATTGGAAAGATTATTTGTGGGAAGTGAATTTACAAAAGATTGCTTTACACCTAGAATAGACACCCAGAATTTCCAACTACTGAATGGTGAAAATCACAAACAAAAATCACAAACCAAGAAAATGGAAGGCAAAAGACATTTTCTTCCCTGTTACTTTGTGTTTACAGCAAAGATTCCTTCCAGATCTTTGGTTTATTTCTAAATAGTAGTATATTCATTTTGAATTTTTTAAAAAAAATGCCTAGCCTATTTATTGTATATTCCAGATTTAGTAGCCTCTTGTTTTCTCATAATGAATCTTTCTCTCTTTTCCTTTTCATTCCAGAATTATCCACAATAATATTTTCCACTTCCTTTTGTTTTGAATGATGTTATTGATGACTGTTTCTTAGGGTGTCATTACTAGCACGCATCTCTTGAATCATGGAGCTTATTTACCTTCTTTGCTTCTTTAGTATTTTTTTTTTAATTATAAAATGAGACTTTTGGCTTAGATTTGAACTCATGGACCTCCTTCAGCTCTAAGTCTTTGATCTCATAATTTAAATAAAAGAAACCAACTATAATTCCTAATAATCACCGGAGTAGAATGTAATTAGAAACTATCCTTGGCTCTAGGAAATTTGTTAAATATTCTCCAATGTGAAAGGATAAACATGGAATTTCATAGTTTGATGGAACATTAGAGGTGTTCCAAGCTATGATCAACAAGAACCAGCTCTAGCATTGCTACTCTTATCTCTGAGGGTAAACATAGAAATGTTTCTTGACAATCCCTAAGTGATGAAGAACTTACTACCTATGATTATGACCATTCCATTTTTGAACAGCTTTCATTGCAAGGAAATATTTCTTTACATAAATCAAAGACATATCACTCCTCAACTTCCATTCATTTCTTCTTTTTTTTTTTCCCCTCCAGTACTGAGCTGCATGTCATATCACATCTCCACATAATAACCTTTCAAGTGGAGACAACTATTGTTTCTCCAGTGTTCCTTTTTTAATTTCTCTAGACTAGGTATTCCCAGCTTTTCAGTTTCTTATGTCATGGCCAATTTTCCTATTGCTTCTCTAACTGCGCTCTCGAAGGACAGTAGTTTGTCAGTTCTTCCTATAATCAGATGTCCAGTATTTAACACAATTCTTCAGATATAGGTAGGATACTAATACTGTAGCACTGGAGACATTGCAAAGAGAAGAGAAGTTCTTTTATTTCCCATTGTTCATAAAGCTATGAAAAGGCAGAAATTCTTTCCCTCAACCTTTAGCTGTTTTTGTAGTTCTTTTTCCATACAATTATGTACCCTGCAAATAATCTTTTAAGAAGTTTTATCTTTAAAAACTAAATGACTTATTTGAAATTACTTTATATATATTACTAAGGAACATGGTGTGACTTATAAATAGAGTCATCTTCATTCCTGGTAATATGAACACATTAGTTAGAGTGACTCCTCAACAAAAGAAAAATAATTTATCCCCCAAGTTGCAGAGGAACCCAGAGAAACAGATAGTGAGTGCTGTTCAAACAGAGGCTTAAATGGTTGCCAGAAGATGGGGAAATCATGTCAACAAGATTTACAGTTACTGTCACATTTTCAAAGAAAAGGTTGAACAGATTTGAGGATTGAATTTCCTTGTTTTACCAGCAGAACAGCAGCTGTTCACCTTTAAAAGCTAGCATTTGTCTAGGTAATATGAGTCTTACCATCTATTAAGTTTTTTGCAAAATATTCTTTTTTTTCCTGCCTGTTATGTATATACAAGCTCACATCTATCTAAAAATGCACAGCATGGTCAAAGCCACAAAGACTAAACTGACTACAAGTTTTATTGGCGCAAATGCTCACTCTGTCAATAGATCTCCTTTCTTCAAAGCTTTAATAGTCAGACTTCCTAAGTTACTATAGCTGAAAAAAAAATTACCTTTGCACTAACCACCTCGTAAAGAACAGCTCTAACCTTAGCTAAAGCTTGTATTTATAGCAACGCATATCTAGACCATGTATAAGCACTTAAGGCCTTTGCAATTTGGAAGGATCAGTCAGAAACTGCACTCTACTGGCATAGTCTTCAAAAACACAGTCAGTGTCACACAACAATGAGATACCAGATCAAAATACAGTGTAAGAGATTACCAATGTGGTCACCTAGAATTTGGATTAATATAAAAAATGAATTCAACACATTGTTTTATAGATTCTTCCAGCTGCAAGTTTAAGGACCAGTTATATAGGCTTTTTTAAAATTAAAATTTCAACTATTTGCTAAAAAAAAAAATGAAAAGTATAATTGAATGATAATAGCTAGCAATTATGTAATACTTTAAGGTTTGCAACGTGATATGCAAATATTATCTCATTTTGTCCTTGCCACAAAGTTATGAGATAGGTGCTATTATTATTCCCATTTTTTAGATGAGGTAACTAAGTTGGAAAGAGATTTTGTCTTACATGTTTAAGACCAGATTTAAACCTGTTTTCCTAACTCAGTATCACTGGAAGTCTTTTATCCACTGAATCACCTCCTTAGCTCTATAGGTGTGTGAAATGGTGGGCTATCTTTAAAAAAATCAACAATGTATTTTCCCCAAGTAACCTAGCAGGGTGAATCTAGGTTTAATGAAAAAGATTTAAAAAATTCAAGCTAAATTATTTCCGTCATATAAGAGCTTCATCAGTATTTTTTAAAGGTGGCACAATATGGCAAAAAGAGTGCTGAGTTTTTAGTTAGAAGGCCTGGGTTAAAATTTCCCTTCTGTCACTTTCTCCTTGTGTGATTTTGGTCAAGTCATTTAAACATCTAGAACTCTTTCCTTATCTTTAAAATAAGGAATTGGACTAGGCGAACTCTAATATACCTCCCAGATCTAAGTCTCTGAGTCTTTTATACTATTTATGACCCACTATGACTAGTCAGTAGGTTTCAAAATCAAATATAAAGTCTAGGTATGGTCCTAACCATTTTGGAACTTACTTCAGAACTTATCTTATTGCAGAGAAAAGATGCATATACCAGAAAACACACACAGTCACATCAATGCAAGGTAAGATATACCATTAAACATATAAATTATTAGTCTCAAAATTCATGAGAGTGAAAGTCAATATCTAGTGAAGTGAGATTTTCTTAAAAATTAACTATTAGTACACAAGGTTAGTGAAGTTGTTTACTTCTTCTTGTAGACACCCACACTGTGACCCTATGACCTATAGTCTTGGTGTGCTGACCTCAGACCCAGAGAACCCAGAAGTGCCAAAGCCTGTAATGTACTGGAATCTTCTTCACTCACTCCAGATCTTTGCACAGCTTCACACAGACCTCAGGGTGGGCAGGACAAGCCCTGGCTGGAGCTTTCAGGAGAGCAGATCACCAGCAGCTGTGGCAGTTTCCAGAATTATCAACCCATAAGAGCCAAGGACAAAGGGAAAGATCAGTGGAACTCGGCTAAATTTGGGGGAGAGTGTCCAGCCATCTACTCCAGTGTGTGTGTATACACACACACACACACACACACACACACACATATCTCTACATAGATAAAGATGCATATCTATAGTAAGAAACCTCAAACTCCAAAATGGGATTTTTTTTTTTTTTTTGCTTTTTATGGAGAGGGGAAGGCAGGGCAATTGGGGTTAAGTGACTTTTCCAAGGTCACACAGCTAGTAAGTGTTAAGTGTCTGAGATTGGATTATAACTCAGGTCTTCCTGACACCAGGGCCAGTGTTTTATTGACTACACAACCTAGCTGCCCCACGGGACGTTTCTAATAAGCCTCAAGTCCAGACAGGAACTACAATTTTTTTGACTCAGGTTCACCCTGGAATAAATTCTTGCATGTTAAATGCAAGTTAAAACTCTGTATTAATATACTGCCTATAAAATAAATATGTTCACACACAGCCACAACTACAAGCCAAATCTTACAATGCTGAGTACTTTAAAAACCCTATTTTTATAGAGGGTGAAGAGATTATTGATATTTCAGAATCCTCACAGGGCCAGCCCCCTAATAATAGCATGCCCCTATAGGTAAGCATTGTAGTAGGTAGCATTAGATTAGCACTTTAGGTTTGCAAAATACTAGCAAAATATTGTCTAATCCTCACAACAATTCTTGGATCTAGGTGCTGATATTCTCATTTCAAAGAAAAAGGAAACTGATATTGAGAGGTTTAGTGACTTATATAAGATCACAAAATTAATAAATATCTTTGGAAGGATTTGCACTTGAATCTTCATGTCTCCTGGTCTTCTGTTCTATCAACTGAACCATGTAATTACCTGTACTAGGACCACGTAAAGACATTAGCAGCTTTCCCAGTTCATTTGCAGACTGAGGGAAATGCCATTGGGATTTATCATACATAATTCCTGTGGTTCTAGTGAGTGGAAAGAATATTGGACCTGGAACCAGGAAGATATGAGTTTAAATACAAATTTTTATTATTTATTTTACCTTGGCCAAGTCATTTAACCTCTGTCTTACTCTGTTTCCTCATCTGTAAAAAAGAAACAATAATAGCACTTAATTCTGTGCATAGTTTGAGGATAAAATACAGTAATAAAAAGCATTTCATAGACCTTAAAGTGCTATATAACTGCTAACAGCAATATTAATTGTTGTTGTTCTTACATTGACCTAAGTTTACTATTGGATTTTTTATTTATTTTGTTTATTTAAAAATTGTTTATTTTTATTAATTTTTTTCCAATTAAAAAAATTTGGAGGCAAATAATTGGGGATAGGTAACTTACACAAGAGTATACAGCTACTAACTATTTGAGGCCGGATATGAACTCAGGTACTCTGAACTTTAGGGCCACTGTTTTAATTCACTTCCACTCATCTAGATTTTCAAATCCAACTTCAAGATCGACCTACCATGTGAATTACTGGAATGGTTACCAAAAATTATGAGATAGTTCAGCGTCCCGGTCCAGAGTTAGTCAGTACTTGAATAAAAACCAGCTCACTCCAATCCCTGGCATATAATTGGTGCTTAATAAAAGTTTGTTGTTTTTTTTTTTCTCTGTCTCTTAATTTTGTCCCCATTATCTAAAGAATTATATCGAAGCTCTTCCACTTGGCATTTAATATCCATAATAATATGGCCAGTATCTATCTTATTGCCTGTTTTCCACAACTTTACTACAAATACTCTGTGCTCACAGTAAACTTTCGTGCTTTTCTTCCTTCTTTCCTTCTTTTGTTCCTTATATTTCCATCAGGAAGAGACTCTTATTACTCTGCTGATCATCATTCTGTCTGTTTTTGAAAATCCAACTAAAATATCATTGCTGAACCTTTTTCTGATGTCTGCAATCAAATCTCTTTCCTTCCTTTAGTTGCCATAATACTTTGTTTACATCTCTTTTGTGATATTTATCAAAATGAATTCCTTATCAAAAGCTTCATGTCCATGAAAGTGGTCCCTGAATACTTAAAGGCTACTCCAGCAGATCACAATTGCAGGTCTAGTCAATCAAACTAGAAAGATTGTGATTATAATCCTGATGACAAACTGTGGTTGTGATTCAAGGAGTATTTTAAGTGAGTAGAGTTATAAGCCAGGAAATTGAACAAAAGCAAACAAAACAAATTTAAAAAAAAAAAAGATCCATAATCCTGTTAATCTCCTTTCAGTTTCTATAGAAATGGACCAAGAAAATGAATGAAGAGACTGATTTTCACTAATTGCATCAATTTTACAAGATCAATATGCATTCATTTAAATGCTGTTATACTAAACATGAGATCTTTATCTGATGACCATTAAGGTCACAGATTACCCGAGTAACTAAGTATCTAAATCTTAATGTTTTCCCTATAAATGAAGTAAGAAGACATTAGGAAACTTCAAGAAATTGGAAGGGAGGTTAATATTCTTCTCTATGGAAAAGAAATGAAAAAGAAAATTTAACAGTTCACTTCAGAATTTGTCAAAAAGAAATATGAAATTCCACTTCATAAGCACCTGATCATCTCACCTTGTGATGCTCACAAATCCAGCAAATATTCTAATTCAATTCTAATTGCAGCTGATGCAGCAGTATAGTTCTTGTAGAACAGAAGTGTCAAACACACAGCCTGTAATAACAGTGCTGCAATAAATACTTTAAAATATAATTGAGAAATTTTATCAAAATAAATAAAACTATAATAAAACATAAATAATATTTATATGTGGTTTTTGAAGTCAATCTGTACCTGTATGTCATCCTTATATATAGTTTTGTGACTCTTGTATCTATCTGATTTTGATATCGCTGCTTTAAGGGGGTCTGGGAAGAACTACAGTTCACAGGTCCCCCATTTGCTTTTGTGTAGACATTGAGCTAAGAATATCTTTTACATTTTTATATAAAATAAAATTTTGCCTAAAAAGTATTTTAAAAAATTCTTAGCTGGATAGCTATACAATAACAGGCAGTGTTTGGAATTCTGCCTGCAACAGCAACACCTATTGTAGATGAAAAAGATGGAGAAGACATCTCTGAATAATTTGGCAAGAAGTTCCACTTGATTCTATTGTTTGTTTTGATGTTTGGTGTTTTTTGTACAAAAGTGGGCAAAATAAGGGACACGCAAAAAAATTGGATAATAAGTTTTCTTCAGCCCTGATGGTACATGCCTGTAAATGCTCCTCAGGAGGTTGAGGCTAATGAATCCTCTGAGTTTAGAGATTCTGAGCTGCAATGGGCTAAGCTGATTGGAGGTCCATACTAAGGTGAGACACAGATAGCAGAACCCCTTGATTATAAGGGTCTGAAGTAGAATTTGATCTCAAATGGACTGGCAGTTTGCCAATTGTGCTGGGACTGGAGGCCTCATAGTTGGCCTGCTATGCCACTGGCTTATTGAACCCAGACCATAGGACATTGGTTGCTGCTCTGTGCTGTGGCTAAGTACCTCAACTTTCTTGGACACTGCCTGCACTGGGCTTTGCTCCCCTTATACACAGAGGAGACAGACATTTTTTTGAAGTCCTTCTAAATTATCTTGGTATGGAAAACTGTTTCACTTTACCTTGTTGGGGATTCTGTCACCCCAGAATTCTTTTAGCGGTTTGGCTTAATTTTCTTCCTGAAAGAAACTAGGGAGAGCTCAGGCAACTGCCTGTATTCTCTCAGTCATCTTGACTCAGCTTTCAATTAAGCATTTTTCAAATTTTAAAGTGTAATATAAATACAAGATATTATTATTATCTCATTCTCATAAATTTCAGTCATCAGGATAGAAATTATCCCAGATAAAGTCAATTCCTCTTTAATTGCTTTATATTTAGTGTTCTTCAGATAATTGTGCATTATGATATAAGCTGATCCGCAGTAAATTCACTGAAATCTTCTTTTAAACAATACTCATGGGATGTGGGTAGAGGGACACATGGGATGAAACAGGCATGATAGACATGCGTATCAACCTGTTCCCATATAGATTTGATTTCTTCAGCTAGGTCTCTCTATTTTTTAAAATATTTTCATTCCACATAGAAGATTATGAACTATTCTGAGTGATAACAACTATTAAAATGGTTTTCTTCAATTTTCTGCCATAATATTATGTTCAAGTGGTTATGGAGAACACATTTTGATAATGTTCCAATTCCAGTATAGTCTTATTTGTGAAATTTTCAAGAACATACTGGAAGTTTCCTTTTTGATATAGAGACTTTTTTTTCCTCCTAGTTAACGATGAGGGTAAGTGCTGTTGCATAATTTTGACTAAATGATTATGCCTTTCTAGGTTACAGGATAACAAATTGCAAGTCTAAAATGACCTCTGAGATAATCTAGTTTAATATTTTCATTTTACAGATGAGAAAATTAAGACACAAGAGAGGTCAAGTGATGTGTGCTATGTCACAGGGTCACAGAAGTAATAGAATTGGGATTTGAACCCATGTTCTCTGATTCCAAATATAGTGCTTTTTCAACAGTGCAGTACTGTACAACTACTATTATAGTGCAGAAAAGGTTAGTTCTTTTCTCTGGACTTTAATTGTGTTCTAATATAGCTCAATGTCCCCGGTCAGTATACATTTCAAGTACTCTTCTGTAGTATCATTTTTCTGATGCATGGTTCTGATCATGCTGTTATGGGAATCTGAAGATCTTCCCTGCCTCTAGGCCCTTTGCTAAAGTGGCTACGTGACTCTGAGGACCCTTGGATATTTGAAAGTATACTCTGTTCCCTAATAGGCTGAATGTGGTCACGTGGGAGCCTGTGGTGCCAGGCTTGTTTTTCAGGAATGCCCGTGCCTTGTAGCTATGTGATTGGGCAGTGGGTCTAGAGGGCTATGACATTCTCTAAGCCAGGAGAAGGCTATATATACGCCCTGATGTGAGGTTTTGGTTTGGGGCTCACTTTGAGAAGAGTTGTGTGATTTGGCCAGAAGAGACTCTGGGCAGCCGTTGAGCCCCCCGGCTGTGAAAAACCCAGATGTTGGTGCTTCCCTCTCTGGTAACTGACTAGGTAATGGTCAGATGCTGGAAGCTGTCTGCTGATCTGTTTTTCTGTTTGTTTGTAACTTAGGTTTGTATTCTCTCAAGTTCAGGGTGCTGACTTTTCCCCCTGAACTAGGTAAATGATATATGTTTGATTGATTAAAGTGAAACTGTTAACCCATTTTGAGTTGCTTTCCTTTAGAAAAGTAGATCTTAAGAACCTGTGCTAGTAGCCGCCCTAGGTATGCTAGGGTGCTTGCTGTTACACATGCCAAACTTTTACTCAAAGTCCTTCAAAGACTCCTTTAGTTGCACATACACACACACACACACACACACATGCACACACATACACACACAGAGACCACAATAAAACTCATACCTGTCTAGCATTCAAAACTTTCTACAATCTGACTCAATCCAATTTTTCTAACCTTATCAGAAGTTTTCCATCTAATTTGTTCAGGCTCTAGGTAGTTTCCATATCTCCATATTATCTTGTCTGTTTGTGTTGGTATTTTCCTCTGTTTTCTAACACCTAACTCAAATATCAGTCTCTGAAGAAGCTTTTTGAAGCAACAAAGCAATATTAACAGCTTCAACAACAACTGTAAATATGCCAGCATAGTGCTCAAGCACAAAATATAACAGACTCTCCACATATAAGACAGAAGCAAAACATTTATTTGGGCACCAGAAAACCATATCCAAAAACCAGAAAGTCAGATCCATCATAGTAGGAAAGATTTTAATACACCATAACAGCACAGAGAGCCACACCATCCTTTAGCCTTCCCATAAACCAACACTCACAAGCCTAGTTGTCTACCTGGGTCTGTCCTGTTCTCCCTTTGTCTCTAACTTTTCTGACTCCCAGCTTCCTGTGCACTCTGCTCCACCCTTCAGCAAACTCTTCCCACTACAGGCTCCATGTGATTATATTCAACTTATTAGTTAGTGAGCACAGAAGATCTTTAAAGCAGGGAAGATTTTCAAACTCCCTTAGGCTTATTGAGGGGAAGGGAAGATCTTCAAATTCCCATTACCATAACATTTTTCTTGTCTGATTCCTTGAACTGGAAGTAATTTCTCCCTTATGAGATCTTATAGTATGACAGTTATCATGGCCTAATTTTGTTTTAATTATATTTGTATGTGTCTATTTCCTATTATGTGATTGTAAACTTTTTCAAGTATGGGGAAACATTTATTCTTTTATCTGCTTTAGCTTTTATCACTATGCATTGCACATAGTAGGAGCCTAATGCGTGTTGACTAAATAAATGAATGGGTGAATAAATGAAATTATAATTATTAACTCTAACTTGTCTTTGAGTAGACACAGGTATAAAACACATGGATCAAATAAAATAACATTATCATTCTTACAAATGTTTAATTTTTTTTTTGCTGTATTTCATTGAAGCAAGAGTCACAAATATGATTGTGTAATTCTCCTTTTCCTTGTCTGCTCAAACAAATCAACATGCATTCTCAACAAACGTCTGCTTTTCTTTACTTTAATAAATTTTGATGTAAATTAATACTGTAATTGTTATAAACATTAGATACGCTACAAAGAAAATATCTCCATAATATCTTTTTAGGGCCCTGAAAAATTAATCAACAGATTGCAGCCTACCCCTTTGACAAGTGCATTAATCTCTAGGCAGCTTGTATATTGATATTGCAAACAATATATTTTCAAAATGTCTTTCCTTGACATTATAAAATTAATCTGCAAAAACACTCTTTTTGTTGCTGTTAAGCAAAGATGAAATAAAATGTTTTAATTGATTACCTGGACTGGCAAGCAGTGAGCAGGAAAATGTCTGCCACAGGGATCTCAAAATCTATCAACAAATTCTACATCTTGAGTCAAAAATATAATGCAGAATGTAAAACGTGTAATTGATTGCTGGCTAGCTACTGTTGTTCTGAAAATAAAATGATCTTTAAAAGGTCTTCAACATCAGAGCCAAAATTAAAGTACAGACTTGAATGGATTGGAGATATGACATGAAGTCCATTAAGTTATTAGAGACTATTATATTCCTCTTGAAATAGTGTGTGCACTTGCCTAGATTTCAATAATACCTTTCTGCTATCTTGTCCTAAATACCCTGTCCTTGCTAGTGCAAGTGCTCATGATCCATTATCCTGCTGTATCATTGTTTCGGATTTTCAATATCATTTTTATACTCTATGCAAATAGAAAGTATAAACCAAATACGTCTCTTGTAATATATTTCGTTGCTATCATAAATTGATGCAAAATATTTAATTATTTTAGTTTGAGTTATTCCATCTATAAGAAAATAGCTAAGAATATCTTTATACTCTCTATCAAAGGGGGTAAAAATGTGTACCTTTCCTAGCTTGTCTCTAATACCAGTGGTTGGGCTCTGTTTATCTATGTATTACTCTCTGTCTGTAAGTCTGTCTGTCTATCTATCTATCTTTCTGTCTATCTATCTATCTATCTATCTATCTATCTATCTATCTATCTATCTATTTATCTGACTGCCTGTCTATTTATCTAAATATCTATTTGCTTGTGTCCTTGCATCAGTTTGTGACTTCAACAATACTGGAATCTCTTGGTGCAGACACTTCATACAGTCATGGAGATCAACAACTTTTTTACAGCTTATTGTGTAAATGACTTGCCTTGGGGCAATAAGCAATTAAATTCCTTGCCCATAGTCATATGAGTCATTATTTCATAAAGTAACTTTGTGGGGTAGGCACTGTGATCCAAGTTAACTTACCTCCATTATTTAGATGAAAGAATAGGCCAAGGAGGTAAAATGTCTTGCCTATGTTCTCAAGAATGATAAATGGTAGAGGCAGCTAGGTGACACAGTGGACAGAACATTGACCTTGGAGTCAAGAGGACCTAAATTCAAATCCAGCTTCAGACTTTTGACACTAGCTATGTGCCCTTTTGGCAAGTCACATAACGCCAATTTTCTTACCTCCCCCTCCTAAAAAAAAAAAAAAAAGAATGATAAATAGTAGAAGCAGGATGAGAACATAGACAACTTGACTCCTTGCCCAGTCTTCTTTCCACTGTATCACTTATTCATTGGTCACTGCTTCTCAGAATAATAGATCATTACAATTGGAACTGGCAGTGATATCATCCAGAGACCTTCTTTAACTGATAAAGAAACTGAAGTCCAGAGAATTAAAGGAAATTTACTGAAGACACATTAACAGGCTAACAATGGAGCCAAAATGTGTACTGAATTCATTTCACTCCTATTCCAATATTCTGCCATCCTGTTTATAAGTAGCCATTTCCAGGCAATTAGGTGACACAGTAGTTAGAGCACTGGAATTGAAGTGAGGTGACCTAAGTTCAAATATACCTTCAAAATAATCCTAGATGGGTAACCCTGGGCAAATCATTTACCCCATTTTTCTCGTTTTCTTCACCTGTATAATGCAGCCTGTAATAAAATAAAACAAAAACAAACAAACAGCAACAACAACAACAACAACAACAAAAACAACAACAAAATCCAAATCCTACCACCCAGAGTTGTTGTAAGGATGAAATGAGATGCTAAAGGTAAAAAGTGAATTGTAATTATGAAAGGAAATAATTATTGTAACAACCTAGCTCACAGTAAGCATTAAATACTATCACCACCAGCAGCACTCTTCCTCTTCCTCTTTCTTTTCCTACTATTTTTCTTTTATTTTTTTTTTCTTTTTCTTTTTTGCTTTCTGGAGGGGGAAGGTAGGGCAATTGGGGTTAAGTGACTTGCCCAAAGTCACATGGCTACTCTTGTGTTAAGTGTCTGAGGCTAGATTTGAACTCAGATCCTCCTGACTTCAAGGCCACTGTTCTATGCACTGCACCAATCTTGTGCAGTAAATAGAGCACCAGCCCTGAAGTCAGGAGAAATGACTTCTACTATTTTGTCAGAACATAACTCTGCCAGCTTGAATGGCCAGGTGTAAATTTAGGGGAAACTGAAAGGTAGGGTTGGTCTTACATTCCAGGACAAGTGAAAACCTGCGTTCTTTTATTTGTGTGGACTTCTGTGTGAAACTAAAACTTGGTTTTTTTCTCTCTCTCTTTTCCTGTCTGGTCCCCTTCTATCTCATTCTCAATTACACTTTTCTTCTCCCTGAGCTTTAATCTTGGTAGCATTTCACACTGTGATCTGTGCCTTTATAACCTCATATCTTCAGGAATCATTTTCTGCCTGCCACAAGATATTGCATAGTGGATAAAAAAGGTAGACTTAGAGTAAAAAAGAACTGAGTTATAAGCTAACATCTGACTACTACTAGCTGACTGACCCTGGGAAAGCATCTTAAATTCTATGAGCCTCATTTCCCTTTTCTATAAAATGAGCAAGTTGGGTTAGAAGACCTCTAAGTTCCTTTCAGGATCTATTATATGATCATATGAACTATGTAGTTTTCCCTTGCCAGATGGAGCCTTCTGGCTATGGTTTTTCCTGGTACCTGGCTTCAGGAATCTTCCATCTATGATCAAAAAAGATAATTTATATAAAGTACATTTCAAAACTTAAAATGTTTTATGAATGTCAGTTATGATGATGATGATGGGAATCACTCAATGTCAGCCCAAACTCATGACAAGTCCTGTCTTTCCTGTCCTCCCCACGAGAATGCATTCATGTCTTTCAATGATTAGGAATCTGTTTTATCTCTTATAGAAGATTCTTATAATTTAATAAATTATCGAGAGACTAGGTTAAATCTCTTGTGACACAGTTCCTCTATATTGCACCCATTGCACCCGTTGTTGATAAGCTCCAGAAGTTCTCTTTAATACACAATTCTCATAATCTGACTGGACTAGCTTCTACATTGATGTTTTTTAATTGTTTCATTGCATTTTCTTTTATGGATCCATCTGGAGTTGGATCCGTGAAATGACAGGAGCTCCTCCCTCTCTGTAATGTAACTATATGAGTTTATCAGTAAGGTACCAATTACTGAGAAAAGAAATAAGTCCCTCTAGTATTTATCAATTCAATTAAATTTAGCAAACATTTATTTAATAGCTACCACTTGGAAAGCCCTGGCTTTCCTGAGTCACAGTCATGGTATAAAGGAAGTATAGTTTAAATGGTCATATTGGAAGGCTAAGTTAGAATCTTATCTCACACACCTTCAGGTAGTATCTCATGTTCCATGACCTTGGATAAATCATTTAATGTTTCAAAGTCTTGATTTCTTTATTTGTAAAGTGGGGATAACCCATGTAAAATTCAATTAAAATATTTGTTGACTTTCTGCTCTGTGTGAAGTACTATAGTAGGCATTTGACATATAAGAAATTGTTCTACTCCTTAACAAGTTTACATTCTTCAATGTTGTAGGAATGGCAGGGGGGCAAAAACATCATGTATATAGATAACCAAACATACAACTTAAGAAATAAAGAAAGTAACATTAGTAGAAGGAGAGAACTAACATGTGAGTAGTCGTATAGGAAGTAATCTTATAGTTTTGCCTTGAAGGAAGTTAGGAATTCATAATTATAGAGATGAGGGGGGGCATCACAAATTTAGGGGAGGCATGATGCAAAGGGATTTAGACAGAAGATGAATTATCATATAGGGGAAATAGCAAAGCAGTTTGTGCAGGGATTTAATCACTATACAAGTCTACTTGGAAAACAATTACACATCTTAATTTATAAATTTAGAATTTGTTTATAAATTTAGACCAGAGCGATTATTTCTTCACATTCCCTCATTTTACAGTTAAAGAGGGGGAAAAAGAAATAAGGTCAAGAACAGTCATTTGTCCATAATCCCACAAGTATATGAAGTAACTAAGTTGGGACTTGAAGCATTGTCCCTTTAACTTCACAATTATGTATACCTTCCACTGTACAACAAATGACTGTCTTTTAAATGACCATCCATTTCTGATGATATTGTATGGCTGAAAGTATTAGAACAGCAAAATCTCAAATTAATTGAAGTCGAAGGTTGCAGGTATGTGCAATATTCTACCTTTTGACAATCACATACCATTAGTAAGCTCCAGCAATATCTTATCTTCAGGAACTCTAGTTTCTGACCTGTGCTCAAAATGGAAAAACAAAGTCTAAAACAGGAGTTTTTAATCTGGCATCCACGGGTCTTCAATGAAGAGATTTCAGGTGATCTGTGAACTTAGGAGGTAGGAAATCTTTATTTTAATATAATCATTTCCCCCTGTAATCCTATGTGTTTTGTTTTATTAATTTAAGAAGGGGTTTATAGGTTTCATCAGAATTCCAGTGGTCCATGACACAAACTAGTCAAAATCTCACTTTGATTCCAGATATCAATTTAGATAATGACAATTTGGGTAAATATCAACACCAAAATGAAAGAGTTGTATCTGGACAACAACATGTATGGAAAACATTCATTACATACAAATATACATATGTGCATATATACAAAGTAAAATATAGCTTCTATGTATACATTATATGTATTATAAAATATAGGTATACATCATATAGATATGCATACACATATTAGAAGATGTATCATATCCACACCTAAGGAGAAATAGTTCTGCCATACTCTCCTGATTCTATATTATTGTTCTATTTTCACTTCTAGTTACCATATTTTAGGAATAACACCTACAAAGTGAAAATTGTTCAGAAGACAGGTGCAAGGCTTGTTAAAGAACTAGAGAACATGCCATATGAGAACTACTTGAAGGGCCTGGGGATATTTAGCATTGAAGAAAAAGACTTTTAAGGGATATGGCTATAAGGTCATAGATTCTGAAGTCAAAAGGATTAATGGAGTTAATCATGATACCCCCCCCAACTTCATTTTATAGTTGGGCAACCCTCAGCACAGAGGGGTAAAATGACTTACGGAGGGGTTATACCACAAAAATGTATCTGTAGTAGGATTAGAACCTAGACCCTTCTGACTCTGAGTTCATCACCCTATTGAGGGCCTCAAGACATCCTACTTCAATCATTTCAAGGATTATCACATGGAAGAGAGATTTGACTTACTCTTTCTGAATCTAAGGTTCAGAATTCAGAGGTATGGGATAAGTTGCAGAGAGATAGATTTAGACTGAATGTAAAGCAGATCTTCCTAACAATTAGAGCTCTACAAGAATTGCATGACTTGCTCGGGACAAAAATATCTGCATGGGTCTTTCCATTTTATCTTTAGAACAATATCATGAGGCATGTAGCTCTCTAGTATTCTTATTTTATAGATCGTGAAATTGATAATCAGAGGAGAGAAGTCTAAGCCATGACCATCGAGTTGAAGGCAGAGCCATCACTGGAATTAGGGTCACTAGTTACCTTCAAGCAGAAACTGGAAAATCACCTGTTTGTTTAGAATGTAGCAGTTGTAGAATATCAGTCAAGTACAGGTTGAACAAAATGGTGCTTGCATGTGTGATAAATGCCAAAGGTATCAATTGCAGTATGGAAAAATCATGAGTATTTTAAAGTGAGGATGAAAGAATCTGTCAGAACTCAAGGGTAGCACTAACAATAAATAACATTAATAAGCATTGGAAAAGTTCCTCTTTTCAAAATAACCTCAATCCATTGTTCTATCCTGTGCTCAATTCTTGCAATATTATAACAGTGCGAATATAATTGGAACCAGAGAGCGGTAGGTTTGAAGTCATTTATTGATATTGTGATAGAAGGTATGGGGCTAGAGCCTAGGTGAGGTGGAAAATGGTAGGAAGAAAGTAAGACTGTGCTATAGTTTGTCAGATCCTCCACAACTGATAGTTATTCTCTGGGTTTCACACTTAAATAAAATCCTCCTGGTCACACGCATTTCCCTGCACAAAGGGAGGGTACACCAACATAGAAAGTGGTAAATTAGCGTATACAACACTTGGATCCATGAGGGCCCCACCCTGGATATTATGTCACTTGTTGTACCGGACCAATGAACTAAGGGTTGAGGTAAATTTAGGGCAAGCATATTTCTCATTTCTTTAAGGGAAAATGCCCTGACCATTTTCCTAACCTGTTATCTTTTCTGCAGTCAATTTACTTGAATGAACTGAAGTCTCAAGGTCAATGACTGAGGATATAGTGTTCTTAAGTCAAGCCGGAATCTTCTCAAAACCTCAAAAGTCCTCTCCAAGCAGTTTAACCCTTCAGATATTATATTTCCCTCCATGTATTAGGCTTCCTAACTCGTGGCTTCTTGACATTATGAATTCAGCAAGCGATGACTGCTTATTTAGGACTTCTCAAAGCTAATTCTCAGATTCTTGGTACCGTTGTTTTTCATATTCAAAAATATTATAGATTGTGGCATCATCATCATCAATAACTAGTACATATATGGCACCTTAAATTTTGCGATTTTCTCTACAAATTTTAATCTCACAATAACAGAGAAGTGTTATTATATTCATATTACAGATTAGAAAAATAATTCAATCAGAGGTTTTAATTTTCTTAGGGATATATGTTGTACCCAAACTAAAATCCCAGGTCATAATACACCACCTGATTTGTGGCCTGCTATTAAGCCCCTTTTTGTCATAGCTTTGAAACTGCTTAAGGCATGTCTGAGCATATTGCTCAATGCAAAGTTTCCTGCCTCCTTTCTTCCCCAATCAGCATTTCATATTCTCTTTGAATCATTATAATGTATAATGTTAATTATGGTACAAGGATCTTATCTAGGAACCACCCTGTCCTGCCCTGATGACCAAGCAGGGACCCTACCCTCTTCCCCCTGAACATGACCCTAGCCTGTTCTGGTGAATTCCAGTCCCCTTTACCCCATGATCCTCCACCCTGCTCTGGAAAGCATTGATTATGACCCTCCACCCTGTGCCCTCCACACTGTTCTAGGAGGGACCCCCTTGTCACAGGAAGGTTGTACCCTTGTACCCTTGCGCCATATTCCCAAATTAGCTCTGAGCTATGCATATAACCAATGGCTGTTCTTTGCTTCTGTATGTCATGGCTTCTGCTAGCTCCCCTCCCTGGTTGTGATTTTTGTGGTTTTAGTCTATGTAATCAAGCCTGTAGCCCACTGGATTACTGCCAATATGAGTGAAACCACTCTGGTAGTCGTGCGCTTAATCAATAAATCCACAACCTAAATTGTATCTTGAACCCAGGTCTTGGCTTGCTCTTATTCTCTGCACAACATATACACCTACTAAATTTCTAAGACCAGACTTGAACTCAAGCCTTATAGACTTATGGTCTGCAGGACTTCTTAGCTACAATCTTTATTTTATGCTTTTGTAATGTTTTGTAATGGTTTTGAAATGTGTGATTAAGAAATATTTTAGTATATACTTTTTATTTTTATTTCTAGATCTAGTCATTATTTGAATCAATACTTGTGGGTTAAATGTATTTTTCCCCCAAAGTTATTTCTCAAAGTTGCCAGATGGTACCTATGCTAGACAGTGAGTGAAGGTACAATGTTCTATGCTCATACATCTGCTGTTTAACAGTGTTACCAATGACCTATATAAAGGCATGGACTGTGTCCTCATCAAATTCACAGCTAGCACTAAACAGGGAAGGATAGTTACATTACTGCATGACAGAATCAGGATTGAGAGAGATCTAGAGAACAAATTGCCAACATTCACTGGATTATGGGGGAAAAAAAAGATTTCCAGAAAACAAAAAACAAACATCTAATTTTGCATTATGTACTGCACTGAAGCCTTTGATTGTATGGACCACAATAAAATGCTACAAGCCCTCAAAGAAATAGGAGCACCAAATTACCTCACTTTTCTCCTATAAAACATGTTATGTGAGCCAAGAAGCAATAGTTACAACCAAACATCAAAACTGTCTTTGTTTTAAGACCAGAAAAGGAGTATGTAAAGGCTTTATGTTGTCACCCTATTTATTTAACTTGCAGGCAAAATACATCATGTGAAATATCAGACTGGATGAATCAAAATCTGGAATAAAGGCTTCCAGGAGGAATATCAACTATCTCAGATATGAATATGATATCATTCTGATGGCAGAAAGTGAAGAAGAATTAAGAAGCCTCTTGATGAGGGTGAAAGAAGAGATTGGAAAAGCTGGTTTGCAGCATAACATAAAAACAAAAACCCTAAGATCTTGAGACCTAACCTCATTGCTTCCTGTCAAATAGAGAAAGAGGAAATGAAGATAGTCAAATTTTGTATTCTTGTGCTCAGGGATCACTGCAGACAGTGACTGAATCCATGAAATTAAGTGATGCTTGTTTTTTGGAAAGGTGTGCCAAATCAGTTAATACTTAAAGAATATAATTCAGACTATTTGCTGGAAGTCAGATTGAAACTTAAATACTTTGGCTACATAAGGAGAAGACAGGTACCATTGGAAAAGATCCCGGTGTTGGGTAAGATTGAAGGCAAAAGGAAAATGGAATGGCAGAAGATGAGATGGATGGTGTCATGGAAGCAGTGAACAAGAGTTTGGACAGATTTTGAGAGATCACAGAGGATAGAAAGGCCTGGAGTGTTATAGATCTTGGAATCATGAGGAGTCAGGCATAACTGAATGACTGAACAACAACAACAGGTATATTACAGAAGAGCTTCTAAATTTTGGGAATTAGTTGGTTTAGATGGTGGTTGCATTCCCTTCCAATTCTGTGTTCTGTAACATTTCTGTACTATATAAATTGTTTATCTATATTAATCATAAGCTTAGACCAAAAGATCACTTTTGTTTGTGCTGTTTTATTTCTATATCTGGGGAATAGGTTTTAGAACAATCTAGAGTGAATGATCTCAAGGAAAAGAATGCATGGCTCAAATTTTGTTTTGAGAGAGAAAACCAAAACCTGTCCCATGATTAGCTAATGTTCATCAATGTACACCTGCCAAATGGGGTACAGTGTGGAGTTTGGAGCCATGTTCCAAAGGCACAGTTATAAATATGAAACAAATCACATCAGAAGCACTAATCAAATAGGGAAACTGTACGAATTAAGAAAATTATGGTTTCTACTGATGTGGCTCACTTACTGACAATATATATTTTTATGGTGATTGCCTGCCAGTCAGTCTCATTATTCTGGTGCACTCTTAGGACAGACAGGTATGAGCAAAATTGTGTGTGTTACTACTGAAAAATACTCTGATTTCATGATCACCTCCAGGATGACATTAGGAAATATTCTCTGGGGGTAATCAGCCTTCTCCAAGTCTATGAAAAAGTATATTAAGGGAAATTTGAGAAAAAAAATAGATAATTGAGACCATATCTATTTTCCCCTAAATATACATATTTCAGGAGAAAATATATTTTTAAAGATTATCTTTCTCTACTTCATATGAACATTTTAATATCTAAATTTTTCTTGCAATGAATCTTTTAAAGATTCAAAAAAACCACTTTAACTCCAACTTACATCTGTATGTCTTCTGACTGAATATTAAAAAAAAAAACTAACAATTAATATCATTCACTTTTAGTGGGCTGCAGATAGTAGAAAGGAAAACATAGCTTACAACAAATGTTGAAAGGTAGAATTATAGAACATTTGAGCATAAATGCACCATGGATTTATTTAAGTATCCATTTAAGTATCTTTTGAAGTAGTTGTTCCCTTCCAGACTTCTATTTCGGAATTCATAGTTGGCAAGAAAATGTAATATTAGGAGGAGGCAGTGGGGGATGATTGAGTGGCAGAACTAAGGACTAAATATAAATATATAGATGTAGATATATTTGTCATAAGTCCAGGAATATCTAAATAAGAACTTACTTATCATTTTCTCTTCTGATTTATGTAGGACACAAGAGCATTCTCCCTTCTGAGATGTTGGCAGAAACATAGGACAAAGACTATGTCTCCTTGCTCATTTTCTTCCATTTAATTCTGTCCTTTATCGCTTCTAGGGCCTTAACATTTTCTCAAGACTTAAAAAAAATTCTAAAGAATTCTAGGAAAGAACCAATGTATCCCACATCATGAGCAGATTTGATTCAATCTAATAAAACATTTATAAAATATCTATGATGTTCAAGTACTAGTTAACTCCCAAATTGTATTGGAATTAGACCTACATTCAAAACAAATCAAAGATCTCATGATGTAGACAAAATCAAATGTGTTCCATCTCCCCCAAAAGGAGGTCAAAGCAGCTAGAATGACAGATAAATTCACAAATATTTCCTCTAGTCTCTTACACAGATTATCAATGGAGATCTGTCCAAGTTCTCTTATCTTTATCTAGCTAACTCATCTCCAGGAGAATCCTCTTTTGGGGTTTTAAAGCCCTCCATAACTTGACCACATCCTTCCTTTCTGCTGTTTTGACTTCGCTCCATGCTTTCTGTCATCCAATGACATGGACTTTCTTTCTGTTCCTTGCACAGAATAGTTCATTGTTTGATTCCTGGCATTTTCACTGATTGTCTCCCATGCTTGGAATTCTCACCCTCATCACTTTCTAACAACTTCTCTGGTTTCATTCAAATTCCAGCTAAATTTATGCTTTTTATAAGAGGCTTTTTCCTGTTGCCACTTAATATTAATAGTGACTTCTCTCTGTTTTTTATCTCCAAATATATCCTATAACTGTTTATACATTGTTATTTTTCCCTTTAGGCTGTGAGCACCTTGAGAGTAGGGGCTTTTTTTCCTTTATCACCTTTCTTTGCATCCCAAGCACTTAGCACAGTGACTGACCCAAGTAGATGTTTCATAAATGTTTATCAACCTACTTCTAATGACTTATATTTAACAGAACCTGAGGATCAATGTTGCACTTGTAAAAAAAAACTCTGGCTTTTGTCCTCCTGAAGCTAAAAGAGTACCGCCTCTTGTGTGGATATTATGCCTAAGACCAAGCCTAGAAGTCCAGACAAGACTAGGGTCTCTGAAAATGCTTTTGCATCTCAGAGACCACCACAGACAGATGAAAAGTTGCTGACTAGGAGAGCTCATGGGCTAATGGCATAATCTCTTTTTATGTATCATCAGCTATGTGTATATTGATAATTTCTGTAGAATTATAGTGCAGGAAATTATATTTTAATTATCACAGAAGTTATTTATTAGTAATATGAAGTTGCGTCTCTATTATTTATAACTACTAAGTTATCCACTGTAAGATAATATAGTAAGTAAATGAAATGAATCTCAAGTGAGAATTCTCAAGGAAACAGTGTAGTTATTTTCTAACTACTGTGTAGTTATCTATCATTTTCCATATGTTATTGCTTCCCAAACCTGTTTGCAAAATTTAATTAGTTCTTTGATATTCATTTCATAATTTTAAAAAAATTGCTTCTCATAATATCATTTATGAATGCTATTTAGCAGAATCCGTTAGTGTTTTATTTTTTTTTTTGTAATAAGATAGAAATTCACTGTATGTTAACATATTTCTGTGATATACTTTCACACTACTTGCGGCAGTCTTACAAATATCCATTCTCTCAGGCTGAGAAATGATTTATTTAGGTCAAATTTTAATGAATGCTAATTCTATTAATTTTCTACTTGTGATCCTCTTGAAGGAAGAGTGGGTTGGTTAAAAAAAAATGAGTTGGTTAATGTCTTTTAACTTATTTTTAAGGTAGATTGGAGATTTTTAAAGAAGTGTGCTTAGCATATGATCTGCTTTCATCTTACCCGCAGTAAAATGGACTATTTGAGTGATGAAAAAAATATAAAATGTAATATATTCACCAACTTGTGCATACACATATGTTTTATGGATTCCATACTCAGAAAGTTTGATTTACTGAAAACAAAACAAAATAAAAAGGCAGGTGTTGTATTAATGCATACTTCATTCAGAGTACTCAACTGGTTAAGTGTATATATCCATACATATTGTATATATGTACATACATATGCATGCTTGACTTTGTTTGAATTCAAATGTATTCCTTTGATTATCTGGTAATCAGTAAGGCTGGAGAATCAGAATGCAGGTGCAAATCAAGCTTCATTTGAGAGTAAAGGAAATTAGGATGAAGGGAATAATAAACGTGCTTTATTAGACAAATAATGTATATTTCCAAATGTATTTTCTTACCATGGAAGACGTTCCATTTTGAAGTCATTCCAAGCATTTGAATCATGTTGAAGAGAACTGATTTTGGAAACAGTTAACTTTCCTTATGATTATTTAGTAGTTGTAGGATATTTGTTTTCAACATCCACTTCCATAACTTTTACATTTCCTCCCCCTCCATCCCCTCCTCCCTTACCACAATGACATGCACCGTGATACAGGCTCTACATATACATACTTTTGAACATATATTCATGTAAGTCATGTTGTATAAAAGTATTAGAACGAATGGGAGGAAACTTGAGAAAGAAAAATAAGACAAAACAAAGAAGAAAATAGTTTTCTTCACTCCACATTTGGACTCCAGAGTTCTTTCCCTGAATGTGGATGGCATTTTCCAGTTGCATTATCTTTGAAAGGGGGGCAGCTAGGTGGCACAGTGGATGGAGTATGGGGCCTGAAATCAGAAAGACTCATGTTTCTGAGTTTAAATCTGACCTCAAACATTTTATTAGCTGTGAGATCCTGTGCAAGTCACTTAACCCTGTTTGCCTTAACCGAGTCATCTATAAAATGAGCTGGAGAAGGAAATGGCAAACCACTTCATTATGTTTTCCAAGAAAACGTCAGATGAGGTCACGAAGACACAACTGAAACGACTGAACAAACACTGTTTGATGATCATGTAACCTGCAAAAAGAATAATTTTATTCATTCATAAAATGGTGATAATAAGAACTGTTATGACGATATCAATGGAGAATAAATGTGAAAAGATGCTTATACTGTAAATATGCCAATGTATCTGTGATCCTATTAATTTAGTACAATCCCCTTATCCCTGTCATGTTTTTCTGCATGATTGTCTCTATATTTTCTTATATAATCTCCATAAGATGCCTAACATACTGTCAAACTTCTTCTTGACTATTTGACTCTATATAAACTATCAAGTGCATCACTTTGGTCATCATTATCTCCCACTGTCCCAAAGTTAATAGCGCATCTTTCTTCCAGTACTAAATCTCAGAGATAATATCATAAGAAAATTTCTATTTTTGATAGGCTTTAGGGTAATTAAAACTCAGCATGCATCTTTCTGTTGTTCTTTGGGTCACCTGAAACTTTACATCTTTGAAGATTTTCTTATATAATAATGTGAAATCATATATCATGTATGGAAGAATTATTGGTGTTGAGAACAGCAAAAAAAAAAATGGTATACTAGGAAGAAGTAGTGTATAAAATAAAGACCCGGAAAAAGCACCAGAATCAAAAAAGAAATTCAAGGAAAAATAATAGAGCATTGTGTCCTGTTTTGTCTTGTTTTTAATTGGGGAATAGGAGAGGTTTGCTCTCCTGTTATCTTATTTAAATATTTAATGTTGTGAATGCTATTGGGCAAGTAATAATAATAGCAGTGATAAATTAGAAACTGAATGTGATATAAATTATCATACATTAAAAATTAGAAAAAATAAGAGTTAAACCATATGTATGTATGTGTGTACAAATACATGCAAATTATGCATGCATATGTGTGTTGGTATATAGTATTGGTAGATATAAGATAATAACAGAGATGAATTTCATTTTACTTAGGAAGTTCACAGCTTAAGGATCAGCTGAATGCTGGTCCAAATTTCAACTCTGGTTGTTATAATTTTATTTGAAGATGAAGATTTATATATAGATATTTTTTATTTTGATAGTACTGATTATTCAATACAGTTGAGCAAGCAAAACTAGTTGTCTGAACACCATGGTATCCCTGGGCTAGTTCTGGTCCCCTTCAGTTAATTACCACAATTCAGACTATATATATATATACACATTTATTTATTTATAATATACATATTTATGTGTGTGGATTTATGTGATATGTATGTGTAAATGTTACACATATGCACACACATATACACACGTGTGTGCCTATGAATCTCATATATATGGTAAAATTTCACTTGCAATTTACCCAAATATGAAAATTACCCCCTCACCACCTAGAAGAGAGTAAATGAGTTAGAGGAAAACAATGAGATATGAACTTTCAGACTTGGCCAATGTATGAATTTTTTGCCATATATATTTGTTACAAGGAACTCTTTTATTAATGGTTATAGTGGGGTCATAGAATAGATGATAATGATAGATAAGCAAAGAGAGCATCAAAAATTATTTGAAATACAAAGAAGAAAATAAAATATATTGGAGGCAGTTTTTTCTTATGAAATTTGATTTACACATTTTAAAATAAATTATAGTACAATTACAAAAAGAAAATCTATAACTTTTTTTTTCAATATTCTTCTTTGTATATTGAAATGCTTGCATTGGATGATTATTGATTTCATATTTTTTAAAGGAAATTAAACACATATACATTAAGACAGTTGATTTAGGTGATGTCAAGGTCCTATCTATGTTTTATGATTTTGACCACTAGCTAAGGCGTTTAGTCTTTGAAACCTTATCAATCTAACAGTCTTTCTTGCCTACTTTTGGAAACAGAATCATCTCCTATTTTCTC
>CM053592.1:66340141-66360284 GCA_028646515.1 Pseudochirops corinnae | reverse complement strand
ATACTTCTCTTGCTTCTTGTATATGAAACTCAAATTTTCTGTTCAGCTGTGTTTTTTTTTTCATCAAGAATACTAGAAAGTCCTCTATTTCATTGAATGACCATATTTTTTTCTGAAGCATTATTCTCACTTTTGCTTGGTAATTGATTCTTGGTTTTAATCTTAGCTCCTTTGACCTCCACAATATCATATTCCAAGCTCTTTGATACCTTAAGGTAAAAGCTGCTAGATCTTGTGTTATCCTGATTGTGTTTCCACAATACTCAAATTGTTTCTTCTTGGATGCTTGTAATATTTTCTTCTTAACCTGAGAATTCTGGAATTTGGCTATGATATTCCTAGGAGTTTTCTTTTTGGGATCTTTTTAAATAGGAGGTCAGTGAATTCTTTCAATTTCTATTTTGCCCTCTTGTTTTAGAATATCAGTGCAATTTTCCTTGAGAATTTCTTGAAGGATGATTTCTAGGCTCTTTTTTGATCATGGCTTTCAGGTAGTCCAATAATTTTTAAATTGTCTTTCCTGGATCTGTTTTCGAGGTCAGTGGTTTTTCCAATGAGATAGTTTACATTGCCTTCTATTTTTTCATTTGTTTGTATATGTTTAATAGTATCTTGATTTCTCATAAAGTCATTATTTTCCATTTGCTCCTATCTAAATCTGAAGGAATTATTCTCTTCAGTAAGCTTGTGAGATTATTTTTCCCTCTGGCAAATTCAGCTTTTTTAAGGCATTCTTCTCCTTGTTGGCTTTTGGAGCCTCTTTTGCCATTTGAGTTAGTCTATTTTTTAAAAGGTGTTATTTTCTTCAGTCAGGTTACTGACATGCTTTTCATGATTTTCTTGCATCATTCTCATTTCTCTCCCCAATTTTTTTTCCACTCCTCTTATTTGGCTTTCAAAATCCACCTTAAGCTCCTCCATGGCCTGTAACAAGTTCATATTTTTCTTGGAAGCTTTTGTTGTAGGAGTTCTGACTTCATTGTCTTCCTTCTGTTCCATGCTTTGATCCTTTTTGTTCCCAAAAAAGGAATCTAATATTTTACTGCTATGCTTGCTTTGCTTCCTTTGTTTGCTTATTTTGCCACTCAATTACCTGACTTTTGAGCTTTTTGCCACAGTGGAACTCTGCTTCCAGAGAGGAGAACTTTGTCCTAAATCACTGGTGTTTTTGAAGCTGCCAGAGCTATTAGTTGTGTGCCGTGTTTGAAGCCTCCACAGGATCTGGCACCTGTTCACACACCCCAGGACCTCCATCCAAGAGAGCAATCTAAATCCAAGTAGGTTAAAGCAAGAGTGATAACAAGGGTATGCATTCTTAACCAAACCATATGTAATGCCAATTACAAAGAAAAAAGATATAAATTTGATTATTTGAAACTGAAAAGCTTGTACACACTGAGGATAAAATTTTTTTTCAAGTTAGAAAAAAAGTATCAGAAGATTTTGATAAGGGTTTGATGGCCAACTTAAATAATAAATATATATATATATATATATATATATATACACACACACACATATATACATATATGCATATATGTGTATATATATATACATACATTCATACATACAAGAGATCATTTCCCAATAGACAGTGGTCAAAGGATATAAAAAAGTAGTCCTTGAAAGAAAAATTGCAACTCATTTATAGCCACATAAAATAATTTTACAAATCACTAATAATAAGACAAGAAAGAATCAAAATAACACTGAAGTTTTGCCTCACACCTGTCAAATTGGTAAAAAAAAAAAAATTAATAAAAATTCCAATAGTCAATGTTGGGGTGGTTGTAGAAAGATAGACACAATAATTTATTGTCAGAGAAGAAATGAAATGGTATAAACATTTTTAAAGAAGTTTGTAATTATACAAATAAATTACCAAATTATACATACACTTTGAACCAAAGACTCTACTACTGGTCTTATAACCCAAGTAAGCCATCCATAAGAAGCTTCCCATATACTCCAAAATATTTATACAACCACTTTTTTTGATAGATAAGAATTCGAAATAATGTACATGTCTATCCCTTGGGGAATAGCTAAACAAATTGTGGTACATTAATAAAATGGAATATCACTGTGTTCCATGAAATGTGTGTGATAAATACATGGGAAGATTTGTTTGAGCTAATGCAGGGTGAAGTAAGCAGAACTAGCACAATAATTTATATAGTAGGCACAATAAAATGATTGGAAAGAACAATTACACACCAAAAATCAAAAGTAAGTTTAAAAAATGGCAATAAAAATCATCTAGGACTTGATTAAAGAGATGAGATACACTCCCAAAACTATCCCTTCATGGAAGTGGGAGTTTTCAGGTGTTATACTTTTCACACATTCTTTGAATGTTCAATATATTGATCCAATGTGCTGATTTTTTTTCCTTTCAGAAATACCATTTGCTATATGTGCCAGCTTCCTGGAAAGGGCAGGTTGAGGGATACTTGGAATAACTATAATGTTGTAAGAAAAAAAGGTATCAATGAAAACTTATTTAAAAACAGAAATCAGTGGTGGTTCTCTGTGTAAAAAGAATTGACATTGGATAGTACTAGGGTTGTCTTGCTCCCCTCACATGACTATATTTTATTACATCATCACCTACAATTGTTATATAAACTATCGCTATTATTTAAAGTAAAATACAATTCAAATTTGACCACAAATAGTTTCTTATAGGGAAAGTGAACTCTTCCAAATTAAATTTGAAAATACTGAAGATAACTTTGGAATTCATTGTTCCCTCTCCTTTTGAAAAAAAAAAAACTTGCATGTTGAACTCATGTTATTTGATGACTATATTAGTATATTAAGAAGGAATCTGTTCTAAACAAACAAACAAAAAGGACAAAAAGGCTAGAAGGGACTTAAGTGAACATCTCATGCAGAATCCTCATTATACAGAAGAACATACTGTCTTTAGTCCAGAGAAGAAGTCATGTGACTTAACTGAGGTCATGGAGTCGAATCAAATGACAAAACAGAACTGAAATGAGAAGCTATGACCCCTAGACCCCTGTTTTGTGTTCTTTCTACAATATGCATACCATACACCTCAGTAAAATACAATTTTCTGCATCAACTGCTTGGGCCAAATTACAGATTTCAGAAGGTAATGTTTATTTCTAGAATGAGTCATCTCTGTAAGTCAGTTATCGCCATGAAGGGACATCTTTAGTGGAAGATGATAAATTGACTTTTGACTCTTGAATACTACCATCAGGGAAGTTGATAAAAGAACATAAATGACAGGCTTATCAAACTTCATATGGTAGCAGTCAGAAGAGAAATCAAAGGTAATGAAAGAGAGGATTGACACAAAATATCACAAGTCAGACATATATCAACTCTAATGAAATGAAGTTTACTTCATTACATGAAAGATCTTTGGTATCATTTGGTTTGAGCCCTTTATCCAGCTGCAGACATTTCAACCTCTAGATCAGTTAATCTTAGAGAGCAAATAAAGAAGCAAATAATTCAACAAAATATTATTCATCTACTCAGTTACCTCTTGGCCAATGTCAATTGTATAGAACACACACAGTTCTATATTGTTTTCCCTATTACTTTCCCACTGTACAACATAAGCTAAAGTGTGGAGAAAGGTTTCCAAGATCATTCATATTGTCTTCTAGGAGGAAGACCAGGCTACCTTAGGAATGGCTACAGCAGTATCTTGATTATGGCAGACATCCAAACATTGAACAATATAGGTGATTGATGGCAGAATTCTTCTAATGTTCCATATTGATTAAGATACTTACGCAATGGTTGTTCACCTTTCATCTCAACTGGTGACATCTATGTAGTAGAGTGGATAAAATGTTGGACTTGGAGTCAGGAAGACCTGAAGTCAAATCCTGCTTTATACAATTACTAGCTTCATGACTCCAGGTAAATCACTTGATGTCCTTCTGTCTCAGACGCTTCAACTTTAAATTTTGAGGTTGGTTTGATAAGTTTTAAGGTACTATCTAGCTCTAAATTTATGATCCCATTGCCTTCTATAAGATAATTATAGCTTTATATCTCATCTTAAAAACTTAGAGTTCTAATCTACAGCCTTTACCTTCTCACTAAACTCATAAAACTCACATTTGTCTCACCATTTTTAATATAGCAATTTATTTAACCAACTTATTTTTATAATTTAATTATTATAATTAATTATAATTAATTTGTTTAACTAACCTTGGCTTTCTATCTTTTCCTTGAATATATTTAAGGCTCTTACTCTGTAATCTTTTGTTTTTCTTCTGATTAAATCTTTCTTTTCCTTCAGCTATTATTCATTAGCTTGTCTTCAAGTTCTCCAAATTTTTCTTCTCCCATATTCTACCTCTACCTTGCTTTACACATCAAAACCCCTTCAAAAATCATTCTCACAATTTTCTTCTCTTTTATGTTCAAAAATAATAAATCAATAAACATTTATTAAGCTCCTCCTATGTGCCAGGTTCCAGGTACATTCTAATCTTTGTTTCCTCTCTTGCTTTTTTATTCATCTAACTAATCAAAAAAAAATCCAAAAGTAGAATTAGGGCTTAGAGATAGATCCCCTTCATCTTTTGCTCAATTCCTAACGAATCTTTTAGCTCCCATTTCGATCACTATCATCCTTTACAAGTTTAACACTCACATTACCTTCACAATTTCCTTCTCCTTATACAGAATTAGTACCATTCTCTTTATGTTCACTTCTCCTTAATTTTTCCCATGAAAGCTAAATATAGTCTATGAAGCAATCTAGATAGAAAATTAATGAGGCCTACAATAAAGTAGAAGAAGAGGGAGCTCGTATTGCACTAAAATTGGCAAATTGTTTTATGCCTAAAGGAAAGCAAAAACATTAACACGCACACCACACACACATACATATACAGCTCTATTTTAACCTCTTTTGTCTATGTCAATAAGCATTTGAGTAAGTAATCCCAGTGAAATGATTAAATTAATTTTCTGCACGTTAAATCAGATTTATGACAGAATAAATGAGATGTATATTTTGTGAAAAAAATTATGTTGAATTCAAAAGCAGGGGAAAAAAAACATTTCCATATAAACAATAGGATACCAAAAGAAGATCATACATGAAATCTTGAGACTTCATTTCATAACATTTGGTTTTTCAAAAAGTATATAATAAATTTTGTATTTTTTTCTTCAAAATTGCCCTACTTATCTGCACTTCCTTTAAATTTCTTTTTATTCTCCTAGGTGCATATGAAAAAAAAGAAAGTGTTCAATTTTAAATTTGTTTTTTTTTTTTCTCTGTGCTGAAATGTGGATGACACAATATTGTTTCATCTAACTGTATAGTATCATATTATAAACAAGTCATTATACACAGATATTCTATCAATATATGCTGGACTTCCCAAAAATGAAAAATTAAAAAAATAAAATAAAATAAAAAGTTAAGGAAAGTAGATTTCTGGGGGATGGGGGTATAGATGGGTATTTTTTAAAGGGGAAAGTAGGCCAAGTAACCTTAAGAGTCTCTGATTCAGAGAAGTCACCACTTGCCAATGCTCATCCATTCAGCTATTCAGATGTTCCAGGATATGAACCCAAGTCTTATTAGCTCCAAATTATGTATATATACACACACACACATACACACACATATATATGCATATATATATACATATATATGTATATATGCACGTATATGTGTGTGTGTGTGTGTGTGTGTGTGTATCTGGAAATCCCCTCCCACCCAGAGGACAAAAAAAAAAAAACAACAACAAAAATGAAACAGCATTACCATAGAAGGTATTGCAGCAAAGAACAAAAACTGAGTAGAAAATAAATTAAATTTTTAGTATTTGCCTATAAATCAGAGAAATGCTCAAATATTCTTCTATTGTTATTCACAATGGCTCTTTAATAGTGCTGGAAAATTTTCCTGTGGCCTGCTCTGTATTTTCGCATTTTAAAGTATAACCTTTAACTATGTGAACCTACAAGTGGATTTAGGGCACTAACCTGCATTACCACTGAAAATTAATAGCAATAGGAATAGGGTTATGTACCCAGATATAACCCACCACTCTCAGGACCTGACCGTAGTAGCCAAGAGCATGACAATTCTATGCCATTGTTCCGCATTCTGTTTCCTCTAAGCATGTCCCTGACATGATGAAATCTCTAACCAAAAGAAAAGGATTCTTAGTAATAAAAAGTAAAAGCAACTTTGATTTAAATATTATTTAATTGTAGAGGGAAAGTGGAATTGGAGGGCTTTCAGGTTATAAGCTGTTCTTCCATTTAATATTTATTATTGTTTCCTCATGGGGTTCTTATTTATTTCATTTTTAGTTTAGCATTCATGGATTCTCTGAATGCTCTACATATGAAAGGAACTTTAAAAGTGATCTATTCCAAAATCCTTATTTTCCAGACAAAACAAAGAAACAAACAAAATTGGTCAGATGGCTATTGCAAGGACACAGAAATAGTTCATAGAGAAAGCATTGGTTTTGTGTGTCTGTGTCATCATTGGAAAGTCACTTTAACTCTAACCACTACAAAATGGACTTTTGTAGAAATCATCATCAGATCTAAATCTTTAGACCTTAAGAAGTTGAGCTAGAACAGAAATCTAGGTAGTCTGATTCCAAGTACAATAGTGTTTTTAAAGCTCCAGACTAGCCAAAATGAATCATAAGCACCAATTCTGTGCAGAGCACTTTGGGAAAACAAATAGAAATGTAGGACAAGGCCTTCTCTTTAGGAATTCTTATTCAAATGAAGGACATGGAAGATGTCATCTACAAATCAAACAGAAAAGTTCCATGGTACTTAGGAAGAAATGGCAATGCTGGTAATGCCTCTTCTTTATTGTCATTACATTCATAAGATAATTCCACTGACTATATTAAAACATTTAGCATTTCTCTTGGGTCCAGGAACCTGGGCTCTCCCCTTCAGTTTCTGAGGAGAGATGATTATAATGGTAGGGGCAGTAGTTTTATTTAACAGATACATTCTATCTCTTCTCTGGAATGTACCACTACTTTAACAAGGGTGGATCAACTGTGAATTCTCATGAATTCAAACATTTGGTTTAGCTCCTCCTTCCCTTTCTTTCTTCTTCCTGTCTTCCTTTTCTTCCCTTTTCCCTTCACTTCTCTCAGTTCCTCCTTCTTTCCATTTCTGCCTCTCTTGTTTCTTCTCTCCCTTCTTTCCTTCCTTAATTTTTTTTTCTTTCCCAAAATTATTCTTATACTAGAAATATTCATATTTCTCTAATGTAACAAAAAAAGAAGCAGAGAAATGATAATTGTCTCTCTGACAAGGTTATACCCTGATGCCTCCCTATACCTTAGTTAGGTCTTCATGTTAAGATGATAAAGCCTCTATTTAATACCAATCTCTCTTTAGGGCATTTATAAATAGGAGAAAAGAGTCTTAAGTAAATTGTGTCCCTGGAGCAAAAACTGCTGATGAGCAGTTATTATTCTCCATATTGCACCTCATGACAGAAAGGCCAACTAATGAAGATTTAAAAGACCTAGACATGATTCAGCCAGACGGTGAGGAAATGGGAACAGTGGAAATACAGGGTGAGCAGCTAGTATGGGTGACACCAACATTAAAAGAATCCACGCCCTCAGTTGCAAAATGGATCTTGGTCATTTAGGCTCTTTAGTGTTAAGCCATAGGGTCATGTGTAAGGAGGAAAGAAGGAAGCAATAACAGTCTGATCTGAATGAACCAAAGGAATAAATGCTCTAATTATGCATCTTTCATAGCTACCTAGGTCATAGAAGCATACATTGCATAACTCTAAGGAAGAGTGCTGTGAAAGCAGAGCAAACAGGTTTTATTAGGAGTAAAATCTTGAAGTTATAGCCACCTACAGAATTGAGGAAAGCCTAGGGGAAATAAAAGAGATTAGATACTTATTTATATTTTGAAATACAGTTTTTTATGACACCATGGTTTGACCTTAATTATTAGTTATAGAAGGCATTGTCTTGTATATCTGGATCACAGTGAATCCTGAGCAGAAAACAGAAGTTGTAAAAGATCTGATTTATTTTTTTCGCAAAATGAGCGTTACCAATCAACTGACTGAAATCAGCTGAATGTTTGGGACGGCTCCCCCCTCTCTATTATTTATTAGTTAGTCTTTTTGGTTTTAGAAAATAATAACAGTCATTTATATAGCATTTTATATACAGTAACTCATTTTAGCCTTATAACAATCCTGTGAGCAAGGGGCTATTAATATTATTAGCCCCATCCACAGATGAGAAAACTGAGACTTAAAGAGATTTAATGGTCTCTTTATACTCACGTTGATTAAGTGTCAGAGATGGGATCTGAATCCACTTCTCCTTCAATCCAATTTTATTACCCAATCTAAACCAACATGTTACCTGATTGCTGGACAAAAAAAAAAAATCATATAGAACTCTAACCACATGACAGCATTAATTGTATCATAAAGTACTCACCTTAATATATAGATCTTTTTTTGTGACCTTGAGCTTGCATCTTTATTTACTTAGTGAATCTTTATATATCCTGCTCACTCCCATGCTTAATTGCTCATACCTAATATCTCCTTTACTTTATCTATAGCAGCCCTGTATACTGCCAAATTTTTTAAAGATATTCCCTTTCAGATAACCACCCCAAATTTAGGGGGATGTGGGGCCCTACAACCATGACAATAGCATGAGCCCCACAGATGGGTTTGGCTCTAATAGGCAGCAAAAGAGCACAGTTATCTTAAACCAAAGACATACTGAAATGACATAGAGACAGCAGTTGGAAATCTCCCCCATAAATCTGGAAGAATGACATACAATATACTTTAGAAGAGTAACAAGCAAAGTTTACCAGCTGAGAAGCATGTATAGAAGCATTGTATGTATAGACTGCAGCGCATATGAAAATGAGCAGTTCATGCCTCTAACCCTACATGGCTGCAAGGTTTCGGATGACGTCAGTAGTTCCTACATTCGTTTGTCTCAGTGTCTCTACTGGACATTCTTCCATGGACCCTGACAATGCTACTCGAATAGGTGTTGCTTCATTTTTTTGGCAGTAGTTATCAATGCTTCCAGAATTAAATTCAGCTGATATCTTCTCCTAAGTTACTGATTTGCAGTTTGGGGAAATTATTAGAACTCACATGCTAGGCCCATAGTTACCTTGTCTCTTGGGTTTTCCATTTTCTGAGCAAGATTCTGCCTTCAGGCACTGAACACTTGACCCTTCTCTCTGACCTGATTAGATTGCATAGCTGTTAGCTGCATTAGACTTCTGTTACAAGACAATATAAAAATTGGGGATGAAAGTAGGATATTAAAAAAAAAATCCTTGGCAGAGCCTAGATGGTGGACTAGAAGAAGGAAAATTCCATGGCTGCCAACATGACCACCTCAAATACTTACAAAATATGACTCTAAACAATTTTTAGATCTACCAAACCCACAAAGTGATAGAGAGAAGCATTCTCTTCACTTACCTTGATGGTAATAATTTCTGGCCCCACCTACTATTTCCAAAAGTGGTCTCTGGATCACAAAGGAAGAAGTATCTTTGCAGACTTCATCAGTGGGGACCAGGGAGACTGGAGAAGTTGCCACTGGGCAAACTCCTTTATTTAGATGGCATTTGATTTGGTTTTGAGGCCATCTTTCTTAAATTTTGTGTTTGGCCTTTTGCAGCCTTGTGGTAAAACATTGTACCTAATTTAGTATCTGTTGTTCCTTTGGCACAACCTTGAACTTAAATTTGATTAACTTTAACAAAAACCTTCTCTAGGCATATGAAGATCAACTAGGGATGAGAAAACCAAGGCCATTTTCTGGGAATGAGTCAGATTTGATGGTCTATTTTTCTCCCTGCCTCCTCGTCTGGACATTGCTATTGCCAGAAAAGAGTATTTAATTTGCTGTACATTCTTAGAACACCATGTAAGAGGAGGGAGAAGAAGAAGAAGAAGAGGAAGAAGAAGAAGAAGAAGAAGAAGAAGAAGAAGAAGAAGAAGAAGAAGAAGAAGAAGAAGAAGAAGAAGAAGAAGAAGAAGAAGAAGTGAAGAAAGAGGAAGAGGAGGAGAAGAAGGAGAAGAAAAAGAAGTAGAAGAAGATGAAGAAAGAGGAGGAGGAAGAGGAAGAGGAGGAGAAGGAGAAGAAGAACAAGAGGGACAAGAGGGAGAAGGAGCAAGAGGAGGAGGAAAAGGAGGAGGAGGAGGAGGAGGAGAATTTCTCCCAATAGTTGGCTGCCATGGCAGTAGCATCATAAACAGTATTGACTATTCAAAATTGAAATTATCAGCCAATCTTATTCACACGTATCAGTCACTGGGTGGATAAAAGGCCACAGGGGTAGGGACATTGTCTTTGTCAGTATCACATAATTTGATTTTCCAAACAAATCCTTTTGCACATTTTTTCACTCATTGCCTAAAAGGGACAGTACTTAAAACCTTTAAATTTGACTGCTTAGAGTCTGTGAAGGGAACGCCTAACATCTCACTGTTTCTGGTACCTAGGCCATATATCCTTTCATTGCATCACATAACTGGCAGAGGGGGTTTATTTGATCATTTCCTGTATCATTTAATATCCTGTTAAAATAAATACACACAATATATCTTCCTTATAGAGCTTCCCATAGTTTAATTTCTAAATCTGAGCAGATGTTCAGTATTTACTTTGTTTTTTAAAAATTGGGGAAAGAGTGAAGCACATAGCCACCAGGAGACACATCTGTATTTAGGATATGCCACGGGGCCTTTTCTCTAGTTGTTTTCTAGAATCCTTGCTAATATATGTCAAGCTAATAAGTTTTATTCCACTTTCCCAGCTCACTCTCCACTCTCACCAAAACAAAATTATATATTAATTTTAAATGAGAGGCTAACCTCCAAACATTCTCACTATCAAATCAAAACTTTTATTCCTACATATTTTAACTTTATACTGCCTTTATAGGCTTGAGGTAGAGAAATTAATTGAATTTCATTAATAATCTACTAGCAACCTCACTTCAAATATCGATTTAAATAACTGAGTAGTAATTAACTATCAAGATTCATATTATATTTATTTAGTCCTCCTTTTTATACATCCAGGTTCTTTATCCATTTATTTTTATCCATGTAATCTTGTGATCATACTTGTTCTTAATTTCATTAAGATAGAGAGGCATCATGTTATATTGTCTACTGATCTTGAGGCAGAGCTCTGAATATACAATTTCAAGTCTTATCCCAAACACACACGCAACCTGTGTGATCTTGGCCAAAGTTGTTTGGCCTCTCAATACTTTGGGCTACTCTTCAAGGCTTGAAGTTGCTGAGAAGGTAACAACATGGGAGAGAGGCTATCCTCATCTAGAAGTTCCCAATATCATGGAATCATAAGATTTGTCTCTGTATCTATTCAACCACATAAATGTGTCACAATTTATTTAACCATTTCTTTATTTTTAACATTTAAGATGCTTCATTTGTTCAAATTGATTTTTATATGTGTGTATGTGTATGCACATGTACATAACATATGTCTGCTATGATTTTGTTTTTTTGTCATTGAGAGCATGTTTTATATATGTTATTAAATAATAACAGAATAGCAGAATAGAGGTCTCTACACAATGTTTGTTGGTCTGAGTATGGCCTTTGATAACATGAGTTGTGAAGGCTTGTGGAAAATTATGGCAAAATTTGGTTGTCTGGCAAAATCCTTCAGTATTGGACACCAGTATCTTGCTGGCATGCTTCCATGGTTTCTGGGTAACGGACAGTGCACTCGTGCTTTCTGATTCACCAATGAAATGATGCAGCACTCTGTGCTTGCTCCCATTCTCTTTGGTATATTTTTATCAATGCTGTCAAATACCTTCAATGAGGACAAAAGTAGCATCAGGGTCAGCTATATCACTGACGGTAAATAATTTAACTTGAAAAGACTGTAAGTAAAGAGTATGAAGGCAGAGCTGGTACATTGTGCACTCAATGAAGCCTCCGAGGCTAAGACACAACAAAGTATGGGTCTACTCTCTGCTTCTTGTGCTAATTTTGGCCTAACAATTAGCATTAAGAAAACACAGATTTTCTACCAGCTTGCATCACATCACAGTGTAGGCAGAATCATTAGTTACAGCAAATGGAGAAATTTTGAACACTGTGAATAAGTTTACTTCCCTTGGCAGTATACTTTCTAGGATTGTCCTCATAGATGATTAGGTTGATACATGCATTGCCAGAGCTAACTTTTTGTTTAGGAAGATGCAAAGGAAAGTGTGGGAGAGAAGACTGCCTTCCAAGCTGAAGATCTTCTGAACCATTGTACTGACCTCATTGTTCTATGCCTGAGAAACCTGGACAGTGTACCAGCACCATACCAGAAAACTGAATTGCTTCCATTTGAATTATCTTAGGAAGATTCTGAAGATCGCCTAGGAAGGTATATTACCAGACATTTTCTCTCTAGCCAAACTGCCAAGTATTTAAACTATACTGCAGAGAGTGCAACTCTAATAGGCTGGCCACATTGTTACAACAGCAAATATTGTGTAGTTTTTTGGTTTGTCCTTCATTCTCAAAGAGGAAAATGATATCAGGAAGATGATGCCTTGACTTGGAAATAAATTGGACTTGAGTGAATGAAGGTTGTGTAAAGTCACTGGCCTCACTTTCTCCACCAGAGCCATCTGGTTCCAGTGGCCAGATAGTCATCATGATAACTGGAGATGACCCAGAATGCAGTGAGAGACCTTTGACCTTTTTAAGTAAGGTCTGTCAGAGTTCTCACTTTGAATGAGGCAACAGCCATTCAGTGATTAGCCCTGTTGAAGAAGTGAATTAAAAGATGGTCTTTTAATAAAATAAAAATACAAAAGTCAAACTGGGAGGGAAAGACCCTCAGGGTTTCTGGCCAAAAGAGAAACAATTACTGTTTGCATTCACTCTGAGCTGTCAGGGCCCAAAAAATAACCTTTTATTGGTGCTTGGGCAGGGAATACAATTGTCCAATCAATGACAGACAAAGTGAAGGGGATTTAAGGCATCTCTTTAGGAAAGAAGTATAGCCAGTAATCCCCAATATATTAAGGTAGCTTTCAGACATCAAAATTTACTTTCTTTTGGGTAGAGAGCCCTCAGGTAAGGACATCATATCCCATATGGTTAGAGGAGAGGATAGGACAGAAGAGCAGAGAAGAGGAGATGTATTCATTCTTTGAAAACCAAATATATGTTGTTGTTGTTGTTTTCGAAAAGACAGTTTAATGGAGAACTCACACAAGATAAGCATTCACATAGAGGCCAGAAGAAGCAATACAAGGGCACTCTCAAGGTCTCTCTCTGAAGAACTTTTGAATAGATTACACAACATAGGAGACACTTACAGAGGACTACCCAGCATGGCATGCCCACAGCAAAGAGTGCACTATATTTTATGAGCAAAGCAGAATTGTATTAGTTCAAAAGAAACGTGAGAGATTCAAATTCAGAGACAGCTCCACTCCAAATGTCTATATAAACTATTTGATCCTGACCCGCAGGTAGAACCTTCTGAGTTCATACTGGTCTAATCAGTCACAGTCAGATGAATTGTTACTTGACTCCAACATAGTGAAACCATTTTGGTCCTCTTTGAGAATGATGACAACCTTCCAACCCTTCTATGTTAAAGCTTATATTTTAGAAATCATTATTTTGCATAACCGGGAGACATTGAATGGTCAAGTCCAAAGAATTATGGTATGAATTTCCTAAAACATGTTGAATGATATAACACGTGTGAGTAGGCTGCAACATTTGGCACCAAAGAATTTCACAGGAAAAAGGGTGAAAGAATATCAACAGATACATTATGTTAAGTGGGAAAAGACATTGAGCAGATAATGTAGTAACAATGTAGGATAATCTATGTGGAATCAGAGGGCCTTGGTGTAAATTCATTTTACCTCTGATTCTTAGTGTTTCTGTGACCATGGATTATTTTTTTTTTCAATTCTCCATGGTTTTAAAAAAATTCTTCATTGTTATTCATTATAAACAAAAATTTTTTTAGACTATTGATTTCTTCAGATTCTATGTACCTTCCAACACTACATCTATAATCTATATCTTATTGGTCTATTGAGTGTTCAAGAATCTGGAGAAAGGATACTAGTATATTAGGTGGAGAACTTCTTATGAAATTCTGTCTTTTCTCCCTCTCTCGCCATACATATATATATATATATATATGTATGTATGTATGTATATGTATATGTACATATATATATATATGAAAGATGTAACTGCTTGGGGATCTGTATTATTGTAGAGGGTCCTCTGTCTTATGAGATCATAGGATTATTGAAGTCAAAGTAAATGTCTATAATTTTTAAAATACAATGTCAGGAATTCCAGTTTCACCAGATGAAAGACATGGCGTAAGAGTAGCATCAAGTTTATACTGAAGATGAAAAATATAAAAAAGAAAATTATGGGACCCTGGAATTTTAAAAATTTAAGTATCTTCTATATTATCAATCTGTGTATCTCATTTGCATGTGTTAAAATATACCTTCATATACATATGTAACATGTAATATATAGAACATGTAACATATCATATGTTTTTAAATTTCTGTATTCATGACTGTAAATGTTTCTGAAAAATTTCCTTAGCTATATACCAATGCAGGGATTGCCATCTGTTCTCATTGCAGCAGCTTCGAGGCAAAGTGCTACATTGTGGGCCATGTCCAAAAACCTGAACTGAAGTATACACAGCACATATGTTCATAAATGTGGCTTTGGAAGTAGAAGCCAAGTACTGTACACAGCACCTTCAAATCAAATGTAAACCTGCTTTACTCAAGTTTGACACTTACGAAATAGAGTAGATGTTCAAAATCATAAGCAAAGACAGGGCTGTGCACGATTCATATAAACAATATCCTATAGGACAAAGGGCTTTACAAACTGGTCATACCTTCCACATATTAGCACTCTGCCAGATGCATAGTTGGCACTTTATAAATGCTAACTTACTAATACTTTTGAAGAAATAAACTGTAAGCATGTAAACAATGGAGGAGGCTTTTTGAGGCAACATTTACATCAAAAAAGATAAGAGGAAATTGGGGTACTGCAAATTCAATATGTACCAGTAATCAAACAAAGCAGACAAAATGCTGACTAGATACTGGATGTTAATAAATGAAGGATAATGCGCAGAGTCAGAGAAATGAGAACCCCACTTCGTTCTATCCTGGGTTAGAGTTCATCTGGAGTCCTATATTCACCTGGGACTCCTATGTTTTAGTAAATATTTTTGTTAAGCTGAAGTATGCATGAAGGAGGGTCTGTACTACAGACTACAAAGGATTAGTTGAAGAAGCTAGTGATTAACCTGTAAAAAGAATTGTCTTCTGTTCATCACCTTTGTGTATATGTCTTTGGATAAGAGATAGGGGTATAATTGCTAGAATGCTACCATAAAATATGGTGCTTGAACCACGTTTCCAGGTAACAGTAGCAGTTAGCTTGGAAGAGATGGGCTTTATCTCTACTTGCTAATTATTTTATAAGGTTTATTATTACTATTATTATTATTAAATCAATGTTCTCTGCCCGTTATATTATTCATTCATTGCATTGAATAATAAAAACAGAATAATAAAAAGCTACTCTAAACTCAGTATTTCAATATAACTAATCACAGCTGTATGTAGATCCATTGAAAAATGGTCATGCAGATATTTGCAAGACATATTGTTTATTCAATATATACACAATATTTTTGCGTATTAAAAATTTGTAGAATCACTTGCAATACAAAATACCACAGATACTCTGGGATTTAAGCTCATAGTTTGAAAATCACTGGGTATGATTTTTTTTTTAAATCACTGATGACAATAATATTAGCAATTTTACATTGCTTTTAAATTCCAAGAATGTTTTGTTCACAACACCTCTGTAGGGTAGATGGTACAAGGATTCAATGCAGGACTCCTGTTTCTAAGTTCAATGCTATCACTCTTTCCAAGTACCTAAAGGACTCTCAACCTGAAAAAAAGGATTCTTTTTGACTCTTGAATTAGTAATAATTGCTGCAAATTTCAGAGTAAGAGATTTGAATGGGTTGTAAGAGGAGATGCCTTCACTATTTAGACTTCTTTTAAAGTAGAATAAATTTCTTTGGGATATAGTAGATTTAGTAATTTTGCCAGAAGGTTTCAGATATGAAGCTTTCAATAATCCCAGATGACATTTATGAGAGATGTTATTTTTTTTTCCCCTTCAGGCATGGGTTAGACTAGAGAGGCTTTAAGTTTTCTTCAAAATTTGAAATTTGCCTGTGTTGTGCTTGATACAGATCGTGTTCCATTTTTATTTTTCCTAGACTTTGAGACCATTGTAGAAGATGGAACTACATTGACTTCCCTTGATTATACAATTAATTTAGCAGAGATGCCTGCAATAATTCTGACTATCCAACATTAGAAATAATACCAGAAAAAATTTATTTTGTTATACCTGGTCAAGTGTTTGTTCCACTGAGATTTTCAAAGTCTGGTCAAAGTTAGACTTTCAGCTTTTTGTCTCAGTTCACAGAAGCTTGAATGGCCAGTACTTGTGACCCCATCATCTCTCATTAAAGAGAATGACAATGAAATTGGTTCTGTTTCAAGCTTATGCGTTCAACTTAAACAAGGCAAACAAGTCCCTTTAGGACACTATGGACTATAAGTAATACTGCAGAAGACCTCTAGCATCGCTGAACTTTGAAGTAGATCTGCTTTCCCCCACAAAGCCATCAAAGAAGCATCTTCAGCAACATTTCGTCTAGTTTTTTTTTTCTAATCAGAAAAAATCAAGGAGGGTAAAGACCTTTCCCTTTATCAGATTTCATCCCTTCAGAACACTAGTCACTTTTCAGAATATTCTCTTGGACAAAAAATATAGTTGAAAATATTTTAGTACAGGCAAGTCAAAGCTTAACTACATTGATTCTTAAACATCAGAAACAGTTTTTCACAAGGTATATATGCAACTTGGACAAACTTGTCAGTGCTCACACTTTGTTGATGTTATATTCAAGTAGCCAATATCAATTTCATATCTTTATGTTTCAGAACAGAATAACAATGCAAGGATATTTCAGGTAGGTCACACCAGTCAGATGGGATAATATGAAACAACAGGAAAACGATAAATGCTGGAGAAGATGTGGGAAAATTGGAACAGTAATGCATTGTTGCTGGAGTTGTGAACTGATATAACCATTTTGGAAAGCAATTTGGAACTATGCCCAAAGGGACCCTTTGACCCAGCAATACCACTTCTTGGACTATGTCCCCAAAAGTTCATACAGATAGGAAAAGGACATATATATATTCAAAAATATTTCTAGGAGCTCTTTCTATGGTGGCAAAGAATTGGAAATTGAGAGGGTGCCCATCAGCTGGGGAATGGCTGAACAAGTTGTGGCATATGAAAATAATGGAATGATATTATGCTATAAGAAATTATGAGCAGGTAGATTCAGAAAACCTCGACAGACCTATATGAATTGATGCTGAGTGAGGGGAGCAGAACCAGGAGAACATTGTACACAGTTACAGTCACAGTGTACAATGACTAAATGATAAACTTAACTCTTCTCATCAATGCAAGGTTCTACATATCCAAACAAAGAACTATGGAGTCTGAACGAAGATTGAACCATACTATTTACTGACTCTCTTCTTTGTTTTGTTTTGTTTCTTATTTTTTTTGTTCAATCCATTGGTTATAATTCTCCCTTGCATTATGACTAATGTAAAAATATGTTTAATATGAATGTATATGTAGAGCCTATAGCCGATTGCATACTCTCTTGGGGGGGGGGAAATTTGGAAACCAAAAGGTTGTAGAATTGAATGTTGTGATCTTAAAATAAATCAATACATTTTTAAAAAGAATATTTCATGTAGGGAAGAGAAATATATTCAAGGGGAAAAGAAAGTGTCTCTAAATTCATAACATCCCCATTCACTCTGCTGTTGGTTCATTGGGGCCAAGGCTGTAGTACAAAGCTTAAACATCTGAGATTAAAACTAGTAATCTAATTATGCTTCATATTTCACCTTGAATAAGAAAATCCACTTTTCATATAGGAATATCTGATAGAAATAAATTAACGTCATTTTCCCCAACATTATGCTTATGTTTTCAATTTAAATGGAAAAGTTTGAAAACAGAGAAATAAATTATGTTGTTGCCTCACGCTAGTGTGAAAGCTCCTCTGACACTGTAAAAATAACAACAGAATTAAGTTACTTAAATAATTTGTGGTGTTTGAAGAAAGCTCATTAGCACCTTGTAAATTTTCACATCGTCTGTGTTATAACTTCATTTCCAGAAAAGCTATCATTTCACAAAAAACATATCCCTTGTGCAATTAAAAACAGAAAGATTCAGGGGGTGTTTCTGAATAGCAGGCTCAACATAATAAAGGATAAATTCCCAACTTGTTATGTGGACCTGAAGTGTCTGTGGCAGCTGTCTGAATGGTTTCTTCATCTTCGTCAGAATAACTCTGTACTAGAGAGCTGATGGAAAGAATAAGGGGCCAACTTCATGAGTTTAGTATCATTAGTTATCCAGGGCATGATTCATTTTTCTGTCCATATTAATTTAGAATTGTGCACATGTCTCCATGCTGAACTAGTTTCCATAAATGCCATAATGAAGCTGTAGTACAATATGTGCTTAACAAAAGTTGAGTTAAGAAGAGTTTCCAAGTAGACAAAATCATCATTGAAACCCAAAGCCAAACTTTATTTTCCCATAGACAAACAATAACATTAATATACCCACAATCTTTCTAGAGATTGATATAATCTCTTATAGTAGTGCATTATAAGGTTTTAGTGGTTCAATGCCTTACTTTTCTAAGATGTATTTGCATTTTCCAACAGGGAACCCTGAAGAATTACCATAGAAGAATGAAGGCCTCATAAGATGACTATTAAACAATGTGGGACCTTTGTGGAGTGACTTATTGGAGCATTTCTTAAAAAGCCAAATTAAAGTAGACGTTCGGGATGTTGTAATGAAAAATGTGTTGTATTTGGAATCCAAATTCCTGAATTCTTCTTTTCATGCTATGTGACATCGTAGAAATTATTTAAATTCTTTTGTCATTTTTTTTTTGCTTTTTTGTCTCCCTATCCACTTCTATAAAATGAGAGAATTTAACTGTATGAGTCAGACTTTTCAGCTCTAAAGTTGTGATACACCGTAATCCAAACTATTGGACCTAGATGGTGAATAGCCATAAGGTTCCATATAAGGGAGTATTATTTTAAAATTCCACATTAATGTTTTTCATAGGGACTAGAAATCTGGTCTCTCTCTCTATGGCATATTAGAATAAATTATATAAATAGTGATATAGATATAAACATACACACACACACATATATATATATATAATTAGTATGTGATACACACACATAGTTTTACACACACACACACACACACACACACACCAATTGTCCTAAGCCAAAGAGAGTGAGTTCCATAACATACATATATACATACACACATAAGTGTATGTATCTATGTATGTATTAAACACATAGTTATACACACATATGCACACACACACACACATATCTCTTGTGTCCATGGTAAACAACTAGTTTCCAAATATATCACAATGGGGCTGTAATACAATAGGTGTTCAAAAAAGTGAGGTAAGGGAAGTTTCCACACAGACAAATTTAGCTAGTAGTGAACAGAGAAATCTTTTTGGCCTAGCCCTAGGCCAATTGATTCATTTTAGTGGTCTGGGAACAGTTAAAATGCTGTTTCTCCAACCTGTGTAGACTTTAAAGTATTTCTTTTTACTTTTTTTTTTTGGCTTTGTTTTGGAGTAGGGAGGACAGGGCAATTGGGGTTAAGTGACTTGCCCAAGAACACACAGCTAGTAAGTTAAAGTATTTCTTAGGAAAGTTAGCTAAGAATCTAAGGAATAGGGGGGCGGAGCCAACATGGCGGCGTAGCAGCAGCAATATATCGCAGCTCTCACATAGCCACCCCAAAATACCCATGGAATAGGACTCTGGACCAACCTAGAACTTCAAAAACGCACACAGATACTTCCCACTAAAGTCA
>CM053592.1:66314197-66339641 GCA_028646515.1 Pseudochirops corinnae | reverse complement strand
GGGGGGGGGGGAGGGAGGGGAGAAAATCTGAAACTCAAGTGATTGTGGAACTGAATCTTGTAAATTAAAAGTAAATGAGTAAATAAAAAAAATAAAATAAAATAAAATGAAATGGTTGGTCCCATAGGCGGCTGTGGGAGTTCCCTCCCATATCCCCAGGACCCAGACCTTTGGGCTAAGACAGTGAAGGCCCCTGGTAAAGTGTAAACATGTTGCTTAGAATTCTGAGCACAATTAAACCAGTGCAAGCTATCATCACATTGCTTAGGCAGGCTCCTAGCAGGGCTGCCCAAAGCAGATATTTTTGTTGTGGGGAAGCAGGTCAGGACAGATCCGGGACGTGGGGCACTGCCTGGTGGGGCCCTCCCAATAGGGAGCAGCCAGCAGCTAGGCCCCTTAGGAGGTGGTGGAAAAGGTGAATCCCATAAAAGGAGGCAGGGGAGATATGAATAAGAAGGTGTTGAACATGAGGCGAACAGATCCCATTTAGTGAACAACACTCCCCTGAAAACCAAACCAGATTAAATGTAATTTGGAAATATTTAACAAAACAAATGAAAATACAATAAAACATAGATAATGCTAAAAAAAAAAAAAACTATTTGGAAAAACAGGAAAAGAAGGATTCCTACCAAATTCCTTTTATGACACAAATATTGTTTTGATACCTAAAGGAGGAAGAGTAAAAACAGAGAAGGAAAACTATTGATAAATTTCCTTACTGAATATTGATTCAAAACATTAAATAAAATTATTAGGAAAGAGGTTACAGCAATATGTCCCAAAGATTACACACTATGTAAAAGTGAGATTTATACCAAGAATTCAGGGCTGATACAATATTAGGAAACTATCAGCATAAATGACTATGCCAATAACAAAAACAACGATAGTCATGGTTGCTTCTATAGATGCAGGAAAAACTTTTGAAAAAATACAAGGTATTCCTATTAACATCACCAGGAATCATAAGAAAAATGGAGTTTTCTTTAAAATGAACATCAGTAAGCACTATCACAAATGTGAATGAGCTAGAAACTTTCCAGTAAGATGACTTCTATTGTGAAGTATTTACTAAAAATGCTCACTCTAACAATATGACAAGAAAAAAGAATTTAAAGAAATTAAAATACTCAGTGAGGAAACAAAACAATTCCTTTTTGCTGATGATATCCAGGTATACTTAGAAATATCTAGAGAATCAACTAAAACTTGTTGAAATAATTTACAACATTAACAAAGTTGCAGGATGTAAAAGAAATGCTGATAAATCACCACCACTTGCATAGGTACATATAGAGCCATATACATATAGACTATTTAAAAAGTCTAGTGGAAAAAGAATGAGAAATTTCATTTAAAATACTTGTAGACTATTTAAAATATTTTCAAGTTTACCTGCTAAGACAAACCAAGGGACTATGTGAAGACAATTATAATATACTTTTCACACAAATAAAGACAGATCTAAACAACTGAAGAAATATTAATTGCTTTATGGATAGGTAGTGTTGTCATTTTTATTACATTGTCTTGGACTTCCTATGAGCAGTTAATAATTCTCCAATTATCTAGATCTGTCTTTACCGAGTGAATTATTTTTTTAGTTATTTCCATGAGATTCTTGTTTGCACTTTATAATAATTTTTTTAGTGTCTGTAGTTATTTTAAATTAAATTTCACTTTTCATCTCTTAATGTTGGATTTAATTGGTAATATATAGAAATGCTGAAGATTTGTGTGGATTTATTTTACATTCTGCAACTTTGCTGAAGTTGTTAATTATTTTAACTAAATTTTAGTTGACTCTTAAGATTTTCTAAGTATAAAGTCAACTGCAAATTCAATTGTTTCTTTTTCCTCATTTCTTATGTTTATGCCTTTGATTATTGTTTTATTTTTATATCTTATGTAGTTTCTTGTTTTATTGTTATAGCTAACATTTCTATTGTAATATCGAATAATGTAGCTGATAATGGATGTCATTGCTTCATTCCTGATCCTATTTAAAAAAAAAAGTTTTCTAATTAGAGATATTAGAAATAAAATTTCATGAGATTTCAATAAGTATTAGTTATCATTTTAAATACAGCTCCATTGGTGATTTCCAGGATCCCTGTCAGCCACTTCCTCCTGGCCTTTGTCTTCCTCCCTCCACCTGCAGGAGCTTGTTTGCATTGAATGAGCAAAGTCTTTGAATCCCCCACTTTTGGGGGTCTGTGCCCATTCTCCACATCTCAGCTTTCTTCCCTTCTGAAAACTCTAAGAATAATGTCCTTGCATCAAGTTTTACTAGAATGAATCATCTACCATGTTTGGAACAGAGACCATACTCAGATTGCACTTAGCCCTAATAATCATGAAGTCCACACTTACAACAAGACTGAAAACCAATTAGTAAAAGCCAATGAACTGAAGGAACATAATGGACACATCACAGGTATTGACTGGGATCCCAAGAGTGATCAGATTGTAACTTGTGGTACAGACCATAATGCCTATATCAGGAGTCAGAAAGATGGGAACTAGAAACCAACTCTGGTGATCCCTTAGGATTAATTGTGCAGCCATCTTTCTGAAATGGTCTGGTATGGAGAATAAATTTGCCATAGGTAGTGGAGCTTGATTTATTCCTGTGTGTTACTTTGAGTCTGAAATGATTGGCTGTATCACCAAAGCAATATTTAGAAGACCAGCAGCAACCATGAGTATGCCAGCATAGTTCTCAATCACAATATATAACAGACTCTCCATACAGAAGACAGAAGCATTTATTCAGACACCAGAAAGCCAAATCCCAACACCATAAAACTGAATCCATCATAGCAACAAAGAAGTTAATACACCTTATCACTTCAGGAAGCAACATCATCCCTTCCCACAAACAAACCCTCACAATCTTAGCTTTCTCCTTGCCTGTGTACCCTCTTTCCTTCTGTTCTAACTGCTCTGACTCACTTCCTGCTTCACTCCTTCAGCAAACTCCTCCCACCACAGACTCCATGCGATTACATTCAGCCTATTAAGGGTCAGGTAAGATCTTCAGCTTCCCATTCCCTTTACACTGGTGGGTGAGCAAAAACAGAAAAAAAGCCAATTCATTCTACTGTTCGTAGTTTGGACTGCCACCGCAACAATGTTTTGCTGGGTTCTGGATCTTGTGTCTTTAAATGCAGAGGGTTGTTTTGTTTTTTGGTTTTTTTTCTGCCTACATTAAAGAAGGTGACTAAAAGCCAGCCAGTACTCCATGGCATACCAAGATGTCTTTTGGTCAATTGATGTCACAGATTGGGGTTTGGGTCCATGGAGTTATATCCTCCACCAGAATGAACCACCTCACTTGGGTCATCAATGATAGTACTCTATCAGTCGCCAATGCCTCCAAAAACCTGATGATTTCTCAGCTGAAAACAGAGTTCCTCCCACTTCTGAGTGTGTTGTTTGTCTCTGAGAATAGCATGATGGTTGCTGTCCATAATTGTTGCCCAATGCTGTTTAATTATGATGATCATGGCTCCTTGACCTTCATCTCCAATTTAGACATTCTAGAACAGAGAATCCAGAGAAACATCTCTGCCATGGAACACTTCCGCAACATGGACAAGAGAGCCACTTCTGAGGATCGCAACATTGCTTTAGGCACACTACACCAAAAGGATATCTCCTGGGGCAAGCAAGACTGCCACAAATTTTGCACCACTAGCACTGATGGAGCAATGACAATTTGTGAATTCAAGACTTTAGAGTCATTGATCTGGGGCTATGAATCATGTGAAAGTGTATTTCCTTTCTCTTGCATGGCAGACACTAGACAGAATGCAGCTCCAGCATTTGCATAAAGACCAGAAAGGCCCTACCACCATCAAAACTGAGAATATATACCTTGCAAATGTTTTGTTTTTATTTTATTGAACATAATGGTGAATTATGGTGAATGGTGAAAAAAATCAGCAGTGATGTTTTTTTGATTGGTTATTTCATTTCATTCTATACCACTGCTAATCTTTAAGTAGTTTATCATGGGAAGATGTCATGCTAAATTAAAGGGGGATTTTATTATTAATTTTATTTACAAATTTATAAATATAAATTATTAATAATTAAAAATTAAAGGGATGTAAACTGTCTACTAGAAATTTTTTTAAATACAGGGAAAAATTAATAACTCCATTGATTTCTATATTTTCTAGTATTGTTGTTTTTAACGAAAATGGATATTGTATTTTGTCAAAAAAATTCTGAATCTATTAAGATAATTAATTTTTTTTAATTTTTATGGTTTTTGCTTTTATTTCTAATTGATAGCATCAATAAGAATTTTTTTTTCGTAGTAATAAATTAGCCCTGTATTCCTTGCTTAAATCCAATTCAGTAAAAGTGTATGATATTAGTGATACATTGTTGTAATCTTCTGGTTTGCATTTTATTTAACCTGCTGCATCATTATTCATTTAGGGAATTGAGCTATAATTTTCTTTCTCTGTTTTTATTCTCCCTGGTTTAGGTAACAAAGATAAAACTTGTGTCACAGAAGTAATGTTGGGGAACTTCTTCTTTACCTCTTTTTTTTAAGTTTAGGATTATTAGAATGAATTGTTCTCTACATGTTTGGCAGATTACACTTGAAAATCCTTTTGTCCTTTTTTTTTCTTTTTTTCAGAGAGAACTGACATGGCTTCTTCATTAAAATTTCATGCTTTGTTAATGTGGTAATACGTAAATATTCATCTATTTCACTTTGCTTATTATTTATATTTGCTATTTCAATTTTTAAAAATATTAAAGTTTTATTAATCTGTCCTTTGATTTTCAGGATTTATTTTTTGGTCTTTAATTAAGGATTTTAATCTTTTAAACTTTTAAAACTATATAATAAGTTCATTGATATGTTCTCACTTTTTTACTGAATTTAGACATATGAATTTTCACCTAAGTATTACTTTTCCCACATCTCACAAATTTTGGAATATTATCTAAACATTGCCATTACTTTTACCATATTATTAATTGTTTCTATGGATTATTCTTTTAGTCACTCTCTAACAATGGATTATTTAGTATCTGAATAATTTTTAATCTATGTTCTAAGACCTTATTCTGAAAATAATTTTTAGTGTATTACGTTCAGAAAAATGTATTATTTTTTTTCTTAATTTGTGACTTTTTATATCCTAATACATGATTAACTTTTGCGAATGCTCCCTGCACAATGAAAAAATACGTATACCCATTTCTGATTTCACTATTATTTTCCAGGGCTCTTTCATAACTTTTTTTTCTAAAATTTTATGAATTTCCTTAACTCATTTCTTTATTATTTTATGGATCAATTTATCCAGGTCTGAGATAGATAATTTGAGGTGCCCCTAAGTTTTGCTATTTATTCCTTTGTTCTTCCTGGTTGGGTAACATGAATTTCTGTACCCAAGAACATATGTATGTATATTTTCCACCTTGAACTAGTTTAGATAACAATGAATTTTAAGGTTTGCCCATTCCCTTCATTTCTTATGCACTCCATTCACATTAGAGGGGTTTTTTTTTTTCCCATCGAAGCAAAGATTAAAAATTAAGTGGAGATTGAATAGCTTACTCCTAAAGAATGGTTGGGACAAGAAAAGAAAATCATAGAATCAATAAATAATCTCATTAAAATTAATCCCATTAAAGTTAAAAAATAAGAAAACTTGCAAAAATTTTGGAATGCAGCCAAAGCAACACTTATGGAAAAAATACATATCTCTAAATGTTTTTCATCAATAAGAGGGAGAACAAAAGATTATATCAATGTTTAAACATGCCACTCAAAAATAAAAAAAGAAAATCACAAAATTAAACTCCCTTCCATGAAAGTCCAAAATACAAATACTGAAAATTAAAGATGTTAGTAAAATTGAAAGCAAAAAAATTAATAAATAACATAAGAAGCCACTTAAAATATAGCAATGAAGCAGATAAATCATTAGGTAATGATTAATTAAAATAAATGATCAGTAGGGAAAACAAAGATGAATTCATTTCCAAAGAGGGGGGAGAGACTTTAAAAAAGCAATATTTTCCTCAACTCTATGCCAGTAAAACTGATTTTATATATATATATATATATATATATATATATGAAATAAATCAGTTTTTAATAAGATTGACCAAACTGGAAATTGAAAAAATACTCAATCTTAGAAAAATATATCAAACAAAATATAACAGAACTCCCAAGGGAAAAACAAAAAGCAGTACCAGATACATTACAAATCAGATTTTATAAAACTGTTAAAGAATAATGCATCAATGTTAGGAAAAAAAAATGAAAAGAATTTTTTTTGCCTAATACCTTCTATGACATAATTACAGTCTTATTAGTTAAATCTTGGAGTATCAAACCAGAGAAAAAATCTACAGGGCAATATTCTCAATGAATACTATTTAATTTTTCAATAAAATATTAGCAAGGCAATTACAGAAATATTTCACAAAGATTATTCACCGTGACCTGGTTGGATTTAAATACCTTAAATGTAGAGCTGTTTCATTATTAGTAAAGTTGTAAACATAACTGGTCATATTGATCAAAAAGCCTCAAAATTTGGGGATTATATTAACTGATGCACTAAAAGGTTTTGATAAAACCCCATAACATTCCCATTAAAAACCATTAGAAAGCATAGGTACCTGCAGAGATTTCCTTTATGTTATAAGTAGTATCTACCTAAAAATCAAGTTAGTATTATCAGTAATGGTGAAAATTTAGAGACCTTTCTAGTAAGATCAAGGGTAAAGAGAGTATGTCCATCATTACAATTAATATTTCTCTAGAAATGATATCTATTGTAATTAGATAAGAAAAGGAATTGATGAAATAAATTATTAATAATATTTAGTCATAAGGAAACTAAATTACTATCTTTAAAGGTATGATAATTATCTTAGCCTAGAAGGTCAACATATAGATATGTATGTGCATATACACATTCATGCATGCATGCATACATATTATATGTGTATATAAACACACCAATATATATACACACAGTTTTTTTTTGGGGGGGGGGAAGGGCTTGGTGGACTTCTTTTTTCACCAATGAGTCAGTGAGTTGACATGAGAAAAAAATAAAGAAGACTTTTTTGGGTTATTTTTAATAGACAAGTCATTGCCTTATTAATTTTACTTAATTATTTTACTTTCATGGAGGAGACCTCTCATGTGGTGTAATATCTATAATTAACAAAGCATATTCATAAAACTAGATTAGAAAGAGGTAACTTAAAAAAAAAAAAACTAATTGAAACAATAACCAAAGTTGCAGGATATTAAACAACAACAACAAATTAGAAAGTGAGGGGATACCCATCAATTGAGGAACTACTTAATTCATTATGTAGTGTTATAGTTATTTAATTAGTTAGTAGTATTAGCAATATGCTAATATTATGGAATATTGCTGTGCCACGGAAAATGATGAAGAATATTTCAGAGAAACTTGTGAAATGGTTTAGGAATTGATGAAGAGTGAAGTGAGCAGAGTGAGGCAAACAATTTATGTAATAACAAAATCTTTAGAAAGACAAAGATCTTTGAAAAATTTAGGAACTCTGTGTGTATGTATGTGTATGTATTTATATATGTGTGTATCAATATATCTATGCATTTATTTTTATTTGCTTAACTACATAAACTGTATAAACAAGATCAGGTGGTCTATGAACTCCTGCTTTGAGTGGATGCGGATGCCTGAAGTTTTATGAACCTAGGCTTGTGATTATGGAAACCTCCCATGTAAGAGAAAGGCACCTCAGAAACTTCATGGTGATCAACAGAATGTCACCATCCAGTTAAAATTAAATTCCTAGAGGGAAGGTATTTTTTTGTTGTTGTTATCTTTAGCTCTCCACTGTGTAGCATAGTGCTTGGCATTTAGTAACTGATGTAGAATTGAGTGAGAAAAAATTTTCAAAGTATAATCAGTCTTCTTTTGAGGTTTAATAATATAAGAATGTAGAAATATGTGCCAGCTATAGCAATAAAATGATAGTTTAAGATACAAAATGTTTTCTTAGAGATTGTCTGGCTCAAGCTTTTATTCTGTATATAAGAAAAATGTGACCCAAGAGGTCTTATAGTTAGTAAGTAGCAAAACAAGTAGTAAAATTAGTAATCCTCTTTCCACCCAAGTATCTTTCTATTATACAGGAATGACTCCCACTAGGAAAAGACTAGTGGTGATCATTTCAAAAGTTTATAATGAATGACAAGTAGAGAGGTAGAGATGTAAAGAACTACAACATACGTATTCAATAACTGATTTAAAATACTTTCTAATGTTCGATGAAGTACTTCGTATAAAAATTGAAAAATGATTCACTTTGGTATTATAGACAAATTTAATCCTATTTGCTTAAAACCTAACTTTGAAGAGGCAAGTGAATAATTTCAGAGTTACAGAAGTGAATTATTGGTCTATTACGGATTTTCCCCTAGTCAATTTCTCCCAGAGAGGAAGAAGCTGCAAAATAATTGCTACCACTGTTTGTTTTTGAATTGTTACCAATAGGAATTAAAACAAACCCAAATCCTTCATTTTTCTTAGACAATTAAAGAAGAGGATCAAAATGTAAACTAAACACAAACCTGTTTTCAAGTTATAATAAAATCATTTGAAGCATTGTTAAGCTCACCTCTGGGAACCAAATCCAGTTTTTGCTAGTACATGAAAACAAGAGAATAAAAGGCCAACTTTTAGATGCAGTGGTTCTCAACCTTCCTAATGCTGTGACCCTTTAATACAGTTCCTCATGTTGTGGTGACCCCAACCACAAAATTATTTTCATTGCTACTTCATAACTGTAATTTTGCTACTGTTATGAATCTATCAGATATGCAGGATGTATTTTCATTGTTACAAATTGAACATAACCCACAGGTTGAGAATCACTGTTTTAGAGCAAAGTTGGTTTATCTTAGTGAAATCAAAGTAAGTTAAGAAATAATTTTTAAAAAAAGAAATAAAACTAGAATTTTTTTTAAAGTTAGTGCTTCTAAAGATCTCATTCTCCCTCCACCTCCCCACTCCATATGATGATGATCCAACATTGTGATAAAAGCAGGCGGTACTATCCTGTTGTGTAGGGTTTGGTACAAAGGGCCATGAATTCATTTTGTCTTAATGTCCTACATGGAGTTATATATTCCTATTGTGTGGGAACTGTGTCATATGTTCCAATATTCAGTAATATAAAGATAATGAAGCAAAACTCTCTATTGTCTGCATGCACCTAGTTACAATGGTAGTTGTGTGACAGAACTGAGAAAGAACTGGCGATGGGGGAATTTTCATTCTGCGTTTAAATTATCCACCAATATCTCATTGAGATCATACAAGGGAACAAAGATCATTAGTTATCAGGATGACTAGGTTAGATTGTTGTTACTTTTCCCTTTAATGAAACACAAATATTGAAGGTCTAGGTTGGGGGGAAGCTAGGTGCCAGGCATGAAGTCAAGAAGATTCATTGCTCTGATTTCAAATCTCGCCTCAGACACTTACTAGTTGTGTGACCCTGGCAAGTCACTGTACTCTCTTTGCCTCAGTTTTCTCATTTGTAAAAATGAGCTGGAATATGAAATGGCAAGTTGCTCTAGTATCTTTGCCAAGAAAACCTCAAAGGGGGTCATGAAGAGTCAGACATGACTTAAATCTCTGAACAACAACAGCAAGCTCTGGGAGGACCATAGAAAATCAATGTAATGCATGTTGCATAAAAGTCAATTGTTCTGACAGCTACTAAATTATGATGCTCGCTGGTGAGAGAAAATGAGTACATTGGGAAACACACACACACACACACACACACAACTGATGCAGGGGTATACTGGAATAGCCATCAGAGAGAGAAGTTAATACATAGCAGAATAGGAAACAAAATAGACAAAATAATTTAATCTAATATTTTTGTAGGAAAAAAGAGTTATTATCTTTATTTTTAGAGATCTTGTGTGTGTATGTGTGTGTGATTTCTTCCAATAAATAATTTTCTTTCTCTTTTAAGGGAAAGTTATGGAGTTGGTATGTGTGATTTCATTGGCAAACAGAGTTCTCTGATATAAAAATTATTTCTACAGATAAATATCAGCACCTCCTCTGTAACTTATAGTCTTATAAAATTGTTAAGTTTGGGATAAGAGGATAAATGACTTCTTCATTGGCACATAGGCAGTATATGGCAAAAACAGGAAGTTAACTTTAAGTCTTTCTTATTATAATATTAGCAACCTATTAACTATGATTATTGACTATGACTAATTCATTTATACAAAATACATTAAGTACAAAATGTTTTTTTCTAGTTTACATGTATCAGTGTTTGGCCTAACATCTAGCACTTATCTAATGCTTTTAAGCTTGTAAAATATGTTATGCATATTATCTCAGTTCATAATGTAGATTTTTTAGTTATCAGTTTTGGATTTTCAGTTAGTACGATTTGCAACTAACATGATATCAACCTTGGCAGAGTGTAGGGCTGTTTTGTTTATTTTTCATGTTGGGAGGAGAACATAGTCACTGAACTCCCAGGGCGGTAAAACTTCTGCCTGTCACATTTGCAGATGTTTCTCTATAAGACTATGAGAAATGACCTATATCTAAAAGCACAAGTTAGGTGGTTGCACACAAGTGACTGTGTATGTGTATGTCTGTGTCTGTGTGTGTGTTTTATCATGAGTGCTGGCCTCCAATAGTAGTAGTGATAGCCTGTCATATTGAGTGAGGTATAATGGCCACAAGTTACCCAGCCCTCCTCTAGACTATGAGCTCCCTCTTAGTCTATTGTTAGAGAGTTTTGCTTTCTTAATGGGGGCATAAGCATGAGCCATTTCCTAACTCCCCTTCCAAGAGCAGAATTCCTACCAATGAAACTTCTATTTGAATTCTACATCACAGACAAGAGATAAGGTTACCCTAACAACCATGAATGATTAGTATTATGATCATTTTCTCCACCTCACTGACAAGTAAACTTGATTAGAGAAGTTATGTTTGTTGTGAAAGTTAAAATTACTAATATATGTGGAGTCTGATTTTGTAACTAATTCTTCAGACTTTATCCACTATATTGTATCTGATCCAACATATATTATTTATGTTGTAGAAGTTAAATAAATAGGCACCGTAAGCTGTATTCCATCATGCATTAAGTACCTATTGGCTTTCAGGTGCTATCAAAAGCATTAGAGATAGAAAGGCAAAAAAAAGCCTCTTCCTCCAAGAGCTCACATTTTAATGACAAAAACAACATGCAAACATCCTTGTCCAAATAAAATATAAACACATATAAACACACACATACATACATACATTTATATATATATATACATATATATATATATATAAACATTTGATTACAGAAATTTAAATTCTAGATTCTTTCCCTTCCTTCCTCATCTCCCATCTGCACTGCAAAGACAAGCAGTTCAATACAGACTGTACGTGTATAGTTACAAAGAACATCTCCACAATGGACATATTGTGACAGACTGATTATATGTCCCTCCTTTCTATCCTGCCCTCCCTTGTTTTATTCTCTACCCTGTCCCTGTTCCTTTACAGAACTGTGAGCTTCCAACACCCCCCCCCCCATAATACCCTCCCTCCATCATGCCATCTCTCATCCCCATTCTCTCTACTCTCCTGTGAGGCAAGATACTCAGTTTAGAGTTTTATGTCACTCCTTCCCTAAGCCAAATTCAATGAGAGTAAGTTTAACCCTTTCCCTTTTGCCTTCCTGTTCTTCCCCTCCATTGTAACAATTATCCTTTGCCTCTTCTGCATGAGATGATTAATTCCATTCTGTCTCTCTCTCTCTCTCTCTCTCTCTCTCTCTCTCTCTCTCTCTCCTCTCATTCTTTTCCTCTCCCACCTCATAATTTCACCCTTTAAAGTATCATCCTTTCCTGTTCAATTGATCCTGTGCCCTCTACGTACACATATATACATATACTCAGATATGCATTCATACGAATATGTATACCCTCCTATATAGACATATGTGTGTATATATATACATATATACATACATATATATGTATATATATGCATATATATATGCACACACACATTTGTATTCCCTTCACCTATCTTTACACTGAGAAAAATTTCATAAGTTACAATTATCATTTTTCCATGTTGGCATGTAAATAGTTCAACTTTGATAAGTTCCTTATGATTTTTCTCCCATGTTTACCTTTTCATGCTTCTTGTATTTGAATGTCAAATTTTCTTTTCAGTTCTGGTTTTTTCAATAAAAATGCTTGAAAGTCCTCCACCTGATTGAATGTCCATATTTTCCCCTGGAAGATTATGCCCAATTTTGCTGGGGAGGTGATTCTTGGTTTTAATCCTAGCTCCCTTGTTGGAATATCATATTCCAGGCCCTTTGATGCCTTAATGTAAAAGCTGCTAGATCCTGGCTCATCCTAATTGTGTTTCCATAGAATTCAAATTTTTTCTTCTTGGCAGCTTGTTTTATTTTCACCTTGATCTGTGGGGTCCAGAGCCTGGCTATAAAATTCCCAGGAGTTTTCTTTTTGGGATCTTTTTCAAGAGGTGATTGGTGAATTCTTTCAAGTTCTATTTTGCCCTCTGGTTCTAAAATATCAGTGCAATTTTCCTTGAGAATTTCATGAAGGATGTTTTCTAGGTTCTTTTTTTGATTATGACTTTTTGGTAGTCCAATAATTTTTAAATTGTCTTTCCTGGATTTATTTTCCAGGTCAGTGTTTTTTTAGGAGATATTTCACATTGCCTTCGATTTTATCATTTGTTTGAATCTGTTAAATAGTGTCTTGAATTCTCATAAAGTTATTTGCTTCCATTTGCTCCCTTCCAATTCTGAAGGAATTATTCTCTTCAGAAAGCTTTTGACATTCTTTTTCTATCTGGCAAATTCAACTTTTTAAGGCATTCTTCTCCTCATTGGCTTTTTGCGCCTCTTTTGCCATTTGAGTTAATCTGTTTTTTAAGGTGTTATTTTCTCAGTCAGGTTGTTGACTGTCTTTTCATGATTTTCTTGTATCATTCTCATTTCTCTTTCCAGTTTTTCATCCACTTCTCTTATTTTGTTTTCAAAATCCTTCTTAAGCTGATCTTTGGCTTGTAATAAGTCTACATTTTTCTTGGAAGCATTTGGAGTGGGAGTTGTGAGTATGTTGTCTTCCTCCCATTGCATGCTTTGGTCTATGCTTTGGTCCTTTTTGTATCCAAAAGAGGAATCTAAAGTTGGATTTTGGGGCCTGATTTGTTTCCTTTGCCTGCTCATGTTGCCAGTCAATTATTTGACTTTTTTGGTCTGTGGAACTGTTTCCAGCGGGGAAAGCTCTGTCCCAAATTACTGGGGTTTTTGCAGCTGCTGGAGCTATTAGGTGGCTGCTGCAGCCCCCACCACCCTTGGCTCACTGAAAACACAACTCCAGACTACCACCTAAGACCACGATCCTGATGCAGCTTGTTTAAGGCAAGAGCACTTTTCCCCTGAATGATTGTGTGGCCCCCCCTGCAATCGCTGGCCAGAAGCTCTGAAGCAGCCATGTGGAGGAGGTTGTGCCACTTCTGCTGCTTCCTTGCCATGGGGGCAGTTCAGCTGGACCCTCTCCTCTGAATTTGGCTGAGTTCCACTCACCTTTCACTCAGTCCTTATTTCTTATGTCTTGATAAATCTGGAAATCTTCACAGCTGCCACTGATCCAGTCTTATGAAGGCTCCAGCTGCTGCTTGTCCTGGCACTCCCTCCCCCACCCCCCAGCCAAGCCAAGGTTTCAGGATGGGCTGGTTTCAGCTCCAAGTGGCTAGGATGAGCTATTCCTGTCCCACCTGCCAAGCTGCCTTCAGCAGGAGTTCTGGAGCCCTAAAATTTGTATAAAGTCATATTTTATGGGCATTTGAGGTGGCTATGTGGGAGCTGTGGAGTTTTCCTCCTTCTACTCTACTATCTTGGCTCTGTCCCCTACCTCTTTGTTTTCAATCTGTTGTTTCCTTTGTAAAAGAAAAGAATGACTAAGTTTTATGTCATTGTCAGTGGTAAAATTATGCAATCATTGATTCAGTAGAAGTTAATTTATTAGTAGTGAAGTACCACGAGATGTGCTAAGGACTAGAAATAAAAGTGAGTCAAAACTAATTCCTGGTCACAAATTGGTTGACATTCTAATAGAGGAGACACATATGAAAAGAAAGAGCTAGGTATATGCAAGATATATACCAAATAGACAAGACAATGTGAGAGAAGGCAATGAAAACTGAAGGGACTGAGGAAGGCTTCCTGAAGAAAGTGTGATTTGACCTGTGCTCTAAAGGAAACTAGGGGAGACAAAAAGTGAAGATGAGAGGGTAGAGTATTATAGGCCTTTGAGGCCACCAGGATGAAGGCATGGAGTTGGGAGCTGTAACATCATGCTCAAGAAACTTCAAATAGGCAAATGTAGCTAGGTCATAGAATATGAAGAATAAAGTATAAGAACACTAGAAAGAAAAAAAGCAGCTGGGTTGTTGAGAACTTTAAATGACAAAAAGAAGACTTTATATTAATCCTATATTTAATGCCAGTGGAACTCATCGAGTAGGTGGTGACATGATCAGAACAATAGTTAAGAAAAAATTACAATGCCAAGTGAGTGGAATGTGAATTGAATTGAGGAGAGACTTGAGGTAGGAGGCCAGGTGAAAGGCCATTGCAATGATATAGGTAAGAGGTAATTTGGTGCAATATACAATGCAATATCTGTAAGTCTGAGAAATACTCAGATGCTTCTAAGAAATAATTAGCTTAGTGGTAATATAGATTATTAGTGTTAATGTAGATTATAAACCATCTATGCCAATCCATCCTACATGATGCTTTTTTGTGTTCTCTGAAAAGAATTACTCTCTAGCCTTAGACCTTCTTGTCACTGATATCAAAGCTTCTATTTTTGCCTTTCCTGAACTTATGCTATGTTGTCAGCTCCTTGAATTCCTGACATCACTTAAATCTACTTCTTAATGTCCTGTTCCTTTTCCCTACAACATTTCTTCAATTAAACTATTAGCATCAAGACACTGTGAGGGAGAAAGAGGAATTGACATCTAACAGCCAAGTCAATCTATTACCATAACTGGAACCTCATATTCCAATGAGAACAACCCAGAACTCTGACTTCAAGAATCTCGAGTAGACCTGCCCTCTTCCAACACCACAACATCTACTTCTGAGATGGTTTTAGTGGCCATCATTGAGAGTAGTTTGCAAATAAAGAATTTGGATTTTTAATATTATTTTTTCCCTTTTCCTTTTAAAACTTTATTGATTCCTTTTGCTTTAATGTCATTTATTTCTGATTATTCAGTCTCATCTTGAAACCAGAAAAACAACAAAGAATCACACAAAACCAACAAATATATTGATTCTATCTTATTTTATACTTCCCTACAACTCCAACAAAGGGACAGAGATGCATTTTCTCATATGATCTCAGGGGCCAGTCTCCTCAATGAAAATTGACATTACCAAGAAGACAATGAGGAGGCACATTTAAGCGGAGGGGGGAAGGAAATTTGTAGGAAAAAAAAAAGTAAAAATAGTCACATGCTAAGAAATGGCTTTACAGTAAACTCTTCTGGTAGGCTTGAGATATACATAGAATGTGATGGAGGTTTCTAGCATATTGAGTGAACACACTGTAGAGAAACTTATGGGAGAATATGGAGAAACATCATATAGAATGGCATTTATGGCTTGCAATCTGCATTGCTGGAGGTACCAACCAACTTAATTAACTCATAGAATAGTCTAAGTTATTTTTTATTTTCCCCTCCACCTCCTCAGGGTCCCAGATAAGTCATTATAATTATATAACATTCCTTTTATTGTCCTTTTCATTTTTATTGCTTTAGTCACTGGGAATAATAATTCCCTGGTTCTTTTTACTTCACTTTGCATCAATTCATATATTAATTTCTCTAAGTTTCTCAAATTTCCCAAAGTATCAAAGGACCATAGATTTAGGATTAGAATGAATTTTAAATGTCATCAAGTCAATTTCCTTTATTTTATAGGTGAGGAAACTGAGTAGCAGAGTGGTTAAGTGACTAGTTCAGAATTACATACCTAGTCAGAGGTAAATTCAAAACCCAGGTCTGCCTGTATCAAGCAACCTATTTTTTATATTACATTGTCTTACTGTTTTTTTTTTCTTATGTGTATAGTGGAATATTATTACTCCACAAGAAATTCCATTTATTTTTTTATTACAAATAGATGCATCCAGATTTTGTAAAAGCTGTCAAATTCAGCCTCAATGCAACTAAGATCTTCTGGATGTAGGTTACATCCATTTAATGATGTATATTACCTCCATACACACCCATTTCTCCCTAAAAGCCCATTACTGGTGGTCTGCCCATCATTTGGGGTCTTTCCACTAGGTCTATTGATGCAATTTAGAAACTATTGCCACATGTAAACTGTCCATCTGTTATTTCTCACTTTGGGATCAACCGTCCTTCTTTCCTCATCACCTGTTTCTTTGACGACATCTTCTATATTGTTGTTGACATGCTGATGCACCAAAGAAATTAAGTTATTTTATCTCATGTTAGTATATTAATATGTTAATCAATGCTTTCTTTAAAATTAACTATTCACACATATTTTAGAAGTTTGCATACCAAGTGTGTAGGATTTTATATCAGTGTCTCAAAATCATGAGGGGAAAGAAAAAAGAGGCTTTTTGTTTAGCCCCTAAAAATGCTCAAACCTTCTGCTTCAGACATTATTCTCTCTTAGTCAGATTTAGATAGATGACATGAATTATTTCATAATCTGTTCTGAGCACATAGAGATAAGCAATGATAACTTTGTGAGAAATAATAAAAAAAGCGCTCCCTCTGAATCTTTCCTCTTGCCATTACTCTCTAATAAGTGATATATAGTGAAATTATTAAAGGAAGATAGATACTTTTGCAGTGAATGAAATACTTGCTGTCTCTATAGATCACAATCATAATAACACATAGGAATACATACTTGAGAAGACGATATTTCAGTTTTGGCCCCTCTGGTCTATGACTTTTGAAAGGTTATACATATAGAATTATTTTTGTGCGCATTTTGAAAACTTTTCCTGTAAACATCTCTGAACTATTTAATGGAAGATGATACCAATAATGAAAAATAAAACTTATTCAAAAGAAAATTATGTTGAAAAAATTAATAATGTTTCTGTGGTCTTCTCTGTACCAGTTAAGAGTGTATTTTTAAATAAAAAAAAAAATCTTTATTTTGATGCCTAAGAAAATGTCTTTCTACATTAGCAAGGGAATTAGGACATTGCATGTCTTTTCAATTCCAGTTTCTAATAAACACTGCAATAAAGGGGTGAGATGATGTTGTGTAGAGGAAATCAAACTTAAAGCTAGATGGCTGGGACTCAGAAACTGACTGTGACAATTGCTAATCATATGATGATAGCCAACTGGTTCTGTGGCAAAAACTGCTGGATTTGGAGGAAAGGGGTATGGGAGTTCACCTTGACTCTGCGATCTTTACATGACTTTGGATGGATCATCTCATACCTCTAGACCTCAGTTTCATCATGTGTAAAATAATGTAGTTGGAATTTATGGTGTTGAACATCCCTTCCAGTTGTAATAATATATGACTGTTTCTGAATGAAGAAAATCATTGCTTTAGGCATGGAATAGGCTTATTTGGTTATTGAACAGCTGACCAACAATTTATTAATTTCCCTAAAATTCTATTAGGTAATATGGGAGGAAATAATAAAATATAAAGCATTATTTCTGCCTTCAGGGAGTTCTTCATCTAGTTTGAATTAGTTGGTAAGTGAAATTTGGGGTAAAGTGTGAGAAGATGAGGAAACTTACTCATATAAAAACATCAAGGTTAGAACAGCAATAAACTGTGAAGTGCTTAAATTCTAAGAAAAAAGTTCAACTAAAAGTCAGTGTACCCTGGAGAATCAGATAAGGTCTTAGAGGAGGGGAACTTTGAGTAGGGCTTTAAAAGATAAGCTGAATTTCATTAAGAGTAGGAGAAGGGATTCCTTCCATTTGGAGAATATGGAAGGCATATGAGATTAAATGTATGTGTGTGTGTGGGTGGGAGGGTGGTTGCATGAGTGCATGTGTTTTAGAGACAGGCAGACAGAGAGAGGAAGAGAGGGAGGGAGGTATGGAGAGAGAGAGAGAGAGAGAGAGAGAGAGATTTGAGTTGGAGTTAGACTGATAGGGAGAGGAAATTTTATGCAATTAAAAACCTTAAAATGGACAATGGAAGTGATGCTATATTGAATATGGTATCACAATGTGTTTGGGAACATGAGGATGACATTATTAAATTGTATTTGGTGAAGATTATTTGCAAAGGTTTGCAAATATTAGAGACTGAGAGCAAGTTGAAGATCAACTGTAGACACCAACTGTAGCAAGATTGGGGCAAGCATTAATTTGTTAGCAATGGAAAAGGAAAGAAAAAGGTAAATATAAGAAATATTTCTAAGAAATACTTTCATAGGATAGGATATTTTTCTCTGGTAATAATGAGACAGTTACGTCAACCCTTTCATTTTATGGAAGAAACTGAGGCATCCTGAAAAATGGAGGTACATATCTGAAAGCCACGTCACTACTAACTAGCATAGTTTTAATTTGAACCTGACTCTTCTGATTTCAAGTTGTGTGGTTTTGAACCTATACTACACTTTCATGACAGGACCTGGTGACTTACTGGATATAAGCATAAAGAATCAAGGAGAATAAGAGACCACTTCATAGTTTTTTCCCCAACTGTCCTGGAAAAATTGGAAGTACCATTTATGGAAAGCATGCAGGAGGAGACATATTGAGAATGAAGAATTATTAGTAAAAATTTGGATGAAGGATCTTCAAATTTAAGCTGGAAGGACTCTTAGAGCTTACCTTCTCTAAACTTGAATTTGACAAATTAGGGTATTAAGGCCTAAAAATGTGATGAATCCAAAGCTACAAAGGTAGTAAGTGGCACAACTAGGATTCAAACTAAGGTCCTCTGATGACCTACCTAAGCCTCTTTCCAGTGCACTTCAATGATAGAATCACAAAATGGCAGTGTTTTCTAGGTACCTTGGAATTCAACACATTAGAAGCTGGAGCTAGAGACAGAGATGTAGAAATCATTTGCCAATGGTTGACAATTGATGTCACAAAAGTGCATAATTTCATTTTGGAATGAATGTGGAAAGAAAGGAGCAAACAATCAGCTATAAAATCTTATAAAGAATTTAATTTTTACAATATAAAGAAAAAGAATCAGAAAGTAATTAAGGAGAAATATGAAAAGAAATTAAAGACTGGTTAAAGGTGGTTAAAGAAGTTAAAGATGGTTAAAAACACCAAGTTGAGGCGGATGATTGCATGCACAGAGAGGGAATAGGAGGCAACAGCTAGAGAATTTACGTCCAACAAAAGTGAAGATAATGAGGTACTGAGAGATTGATCAATGCTAAGAAAATTCTAGCTGATTTTGAGTCCAAATGTCTAAAATTTGCATTCACAATGGGAAAGATATTCATTATGAAAATCAGCATATTAACATCAAGAAGATCCTTTCCTAGTATCAAGGTACTTGGGATGCCTAAATCATAATCTGAAGGTTTCTTTATTAGCATGAAATCATAAACCAAAACCAAATGTTTCTTTAAGAGATGATTTTATGAAGTGGGTAGCATATGGGTGAAATTTTCCCCATTTTCAGCAGGAGAATGATCTACTGGCTGGGATACTCATCTCTCCTGGATGAAGAATATTATCTCCTGCATGGTGCTAGAGATGTGTTGAAAAAGTCTCTCTCTCCAAATCCTTTTACTGGGTGCATAGATGGACTGCCACCATTTGTTTGCATTTAGAATTGCATTACCAGTCCAGCATATTTCCTATGGTTAGTTGCAAGTTCTAAGTTTGTAGTTCAATTTACATGATATACAATGGCATATTTCAAACTCTTGGGGACTTAAGTTCTGCCAATGCAGCATGCTGCATCAATCTCCCTCCTGTTATATGGGTTTCTCAGTCACTATCATGCCTTAGGTACAAAAAACACAGGCAACCCAATCCCATTTCAACCCTCCTCCTGTTTCTTTTATCCATCATCAGTCTTTTCCAGATGTGCTCATGCTCAATTTGTACTTCCTTCAACCCATCCTGTTGTATCTTTTGGAATACTCAGTATATTTTCAGCAAACTCCCCTACATCCTTGAATGTTTCAATCGATGTTCCTACTACCTATACTTCTCTTTCAATTGAATGTACAAAACTTGAATATATTTTTCAATGTACCCCATATCTGCTTTTTACTTGTCTTTCTTTTAAATATCACTAAAAGTAATTCAGCAATCACATCTGCCAGGCATTTGAGGACCTGCAACAATTGCTCAGCTGTGAGTCAAATGGACTGAATTTATCAAGGAGAAACTAGGTACTCTCTTGTCAGCTATTATTGATATTGATAACCACTTATGTTCTGTCCTTTCCAGTACAAATATTATTCTCCTTGGCAGAAAATGTGTAAACAAATAAATTTGGAAAACATTCTTTTCTTTCTCTTTCCCAAGTTGTGACGAGTGGGGTAGGAGTGAAGTTACATAGGGAAATTGGGCAAACCAGATTGTTTAAAAAAAATCATGGGAGAAGACTATCAACAGAGAGGATTATTTGAGTGTTATTGAATTGCATGATTCTAGCTGATCATACTTCTCAATGATTAGAACCAGAAATAAATGGCTTTGTCATATCACTAGTTCTTTACTTTGTTTTCCTCAGTGAGAAAAGGGATGCTTTTGCTTTTCTTCATATAAGAAACATTTAACACAGTGCCTGGCAGAAAGTGCTCCATAAAAACTTGCTCTTTTGGCTATTGATTATACATAATTGGTATGATTTGGAGGCAGGTGTACATAGCTGATATTTCTCTTCACCTCTGTTACCCTTCTCTCATAATTTCCTGTTCTCCCAGATTTTTTATTTATGTTTTCTCTTTAGCAATGTGTTTTGACACCTCCTTCCCCTATATGTTCTCATAGGGGGAAAGGGAAATCAAGGCAGAAAATAGTGATGGTTTGCCATTACATCCTAACTTCTAATCTCTAGCATTTTTAGGAGTCTGGCGAAAGGGTGGTAATGACAAAATGTGGCATTCTTGTAATATACTGTTGACAAATTGGTTTCTATCTTTCAAACAAGCAGGAAGCAAGTTATTATACAATGTTCCCTTTTAGATAAATTGAGAATATATGAGATCAGTTTTTTTAGAGTCATTGAAAGAGATTATTAAAGAAGAAAGAAGGCTGAACTTATAATTTGGTGACAATAATTAGAAAATAGTGCTTTTTTTTTTTTGCCTTAAAAAAATTACTACCTACTAGCCAAAGGACAAGTCAATCTCTATCCAGAGTTTGTTCATTTATAAGATAGAATAAAAACAATAACACTTTCTCCCAAGTAAGGACTATTGGGAGAAAACATTGTCTCTCTTAAAACCGTTACTGAAATGTGAGATTTTAGTTGCAAAACATTTCAAGGAATAAGGAGATATGTAAATGAGAGATAGCAACGTATCATGTATAGAGAGCCAGTCTCAGAATCTAAACAACTAAGATTTAAGCTCTGCTTTTAACTCTTAACTGACTTTATGACCCTGGGCAGTAAACTTAACCTGTCCATACCCTAGTTAACTCTTTAAAACTATGAATAATAGGAAAAAAATTTCAGGTCTCCATTAGCAGATGGAGTTCTTGCCATGGGAATACTCTTTGTGAATAAAATTTTAAGTCTGGATAAAAGCAAAGAAGCCAAAAAAAAAATGATCAAGTATTTCTTTCTCTATGATCTTGCAGATGCAGGCATTTCTTTTCCCCCCCTTAAAAGCTATTTTAATTGTTGTTAAATATTTTCCAATTACATTGTTAAAAAAAATTTTAGCAATAAGTTTTAAAAATTTGAGTTGTAAATACTTTCCTCTCTCTGACACCTCCCATTCCTTGAGAAGGCAAAAAATTTGATATAGATTGCACATGTCATTATGCATGGGTATTTTCAATAGACTTAGATAGAGTTGGATATGACTGAACAGCAAAACACATGCTAAGTAATGCAAAATATGGGCAATTGGTAGCACAGTATATAGAACGTCAGGTTTAGATTCAGGGAGACTAATCTTTTGCAATTCAAATCTGGCCTCAGACACTTACTAACTTTGTGAATCTCGGCTAGACCCATAACCCCATTAACCTTAGTTTTCTCATCTGTAAAATGAGCTGGAGGAGGAAATAACAACCACTCCAGTATCTTAAGAAGCCATGAAAACCCCAAATAGGCTCACAAGGGTCAGAGAGAAATGAAAAAATGACTAGATAATAACATAAAAAACATAATGCCATATTAGACATACTGCAGAAGAAAACACAAACAAAAAATAAAACAAGAAAAATAAAGTTAAAAATGTATGTTTCAGTCTGTGTTGCAACTGATTATATCAAGTCTTTTTTTGAAAAAGAACTTGTGAAGTCCATAGTAGGAGGGACTTGCCAAATACTGAAATAAGGAAGGACATAAGAGGTGGGCAGAAGAGGGAGGAGCTAAAGACCATATAAAAAGCTGAACACAGCTGGGATGAAGCAGAACTTGGAGGAAGTATGACTGTGGTGCTGGCACTTTGTCTGTGTTGATGTTACTTTTTCAGATCTGTCTGCTGATAGAGGACATTGCTGTTGTTACAGAAGCCCTGGGCCCTTACTGCTGATTCAGAAGGCCTGAAAGAGGATTTTCTTGTTGTCTGTTTACAGAAGTCTTCGAGAAGGGTTTTACTGATGTTTCCAGAGTCCTGGGACTATACTGATGATTTATGTTGATTTCTCAGACTTTGTTTGTGAGTCTGTGTTGATTTCACAAGCAGAAAGTGAATTGATGATAGTGCCAGCAATGCATATGAATGTTGTTTTGGCTCTGTTAAGCTTTGTCTTGCAAGAAAGGGAAACTATGAAGAGCTTGAGCTGGAATGGACATCATAAGCTTCAATATGGAACTGGGACTGGATGAGGAACTGGATGCAGAGCTAAGAGATGCCTACCTGTGAATCCAGGAGACAGTTGGGTGAATTCAGTCAAGAGCTGGGACCATGAAAGATGAACCATGGAATTTGGGAGCCAGGCTCTAGCCAAAATGAAAGGACCTTTCCTTGGGTAGTTAGTGCTGACTGACAAGATCATGATTTACTATGACCTAGGTGTGGGCAAATTTTGTACTTTGTACTTTGTACACCTTAAGGATGATTGAAAGCTAGTCTCCAATCAAGAATAAAGAAGACTTTCTGACTTACAAGAATAAGACAATGTGACCTACTGGTGGGAAACCTTTGTATCTTGTATCCTGAATGATATCTTTTGTTTAAGAATATGTGGCCACTTTAGTGCTAAGTTGGCATGTTATATCATTGTGAATGCTGTACTTTGGTTTCTGTGAATACTTTGCTTTGGTTTACTGCTGAATAAATAGAGTGTACACTATACTATGTGATCAGAATCTTAGAGCTATTCACAGCAGCAGTCCTCTGGATTTCTGCTTGTGCTTGATTTTACACCTGTTTCATCATGGATCCTTTTGAATTGCCTCGGAGCATTGTCTTTATCAGAATAGCTAAGTCTTTTGCTATTTCACTATCCGATGTTCTCCTGCTTCTGCTCACCTTATTTTTAATAAGTTTATATAGGTCTCCCCATGTTTATTTTTCTTTTTCTGAAACTATTACACCAATCATTTCTTAATAGCAAAATAATATTTCATAGAAATCATATGCCGCTACTCGTTCAGCCATTCTCCAATTGATGAGCATCCTCCACTTTCTAAATTTTTGCCACACACACACACAAACACACACACACATACACACACACAAACACACACACACATACACACACACACAAACACACACACACATACACACACACACACACAAAAGCTACAATAAATATTTTGTGCAAATATGTCCTTTCCCCATTTGTTCAATTTTCATTTGAAATATAGACATAGCAGTGGTATTACTGGCTCAAAGTTTATGCCCAGTAAGCCAATGCTCTTTGGCCACAGTTCATGACTCTTCTTTAGAATTTGTCATTTTCCTTTTCTATTATATTAGCCGATATGATAGGTGCGAGGTGATATCTCTAAGTTGTTCAAATTTGCATTTTTCTAATCAATAGTGATTTTAATTTCATTTATATCCATTAGGTGATTTTAATTTCTTCTTCTGAAAAATGCTTTTTTATATCCCTTGTTCACTTACTGAGTGGAGAATGACTCTTAATTTTAGAAATTTGATTCAGTTCACTCTATATTTGAGAATTGAGACTTTTATCATAGAAACTTGTTGTATTTTTTTAAACAGTATCCTGTTCTTCTAATTTGGGCTGTATTAGTTGTGTGTGTGTGTGTGTGTGTGCCCGCGCGCGCACAAAAGCTTTTTCATTGCATGTAATCAAAACTTTCAATTTTACTTCTCCCAATCCTTTTGATCTCTTCTTTCTTCATAAACTCTACCCTTATCCCTAGATCTCACAGACGTGTTTTTCCCTTGTTAAGCTAACTTATTGACAATATCACCATTTATGTGAAACTATCTATTTTAACTTTATATTAATATATTTTAAAAGAGGCTCCTTTATGCCTTATTTCTGCCAAATTTCTTTCAAGTTCTCCCAACAATTTTTGTCAGATGATGAGTCCTTAACCCCCAAAACTTGGATCTTTGTGTTCATCAAACGCTAGGTTACTATAGTCATTTATTACTATTTAATGCATATACAATCTATTGATTATAATCTAACTGATTCAACTCTCAATTCTCAATCAGGACCAGAATGTTTTAATGATTACTGCTTTGTGATATAGTTAGAAGTCTACAACTACTAGGCCACCTTACTTCACATTTTTTTTTCATAGATTTCTTAGACAGTATTTTGTTCTTAAAGAAGAATTTTTTTTACTATTTATTCTCACTCTTAAAAATATCTGTGGTATGTAACCAAATAAATAAAATAATTTTGGTAATTGCCATTTTTATTATTCTGACCTTACCTAAGAAATATTAATATTTCTCCAATTTTTTAGATCTATTATTATGTCTATGAAATATGTTTTGTTATTGTGTTCATAAAATCCCTTGGTCTACCTTGGCAGGTAGCCCAAAATAATTCATATTATCTGTAGATGAGTGGAAATTATTTTCCTTTCTTTTCATGTTCTTTTCATGTTCACCTTCCTTTTGGTGTTTGTTGGTAATCTATAGACAATGCTAATGATTTATTTAGTTTTGTTTGCTAGCCTGTCAGTTTGTTGAAATTGCTACATGTTTCAACTAGTTGCTCAG
>CM053592.1:66277897-66304793 GCA_028646515.1 Pseudochirops corinnae | reverse complement strand
TGTGGAACCTCAAAGTTGTTTTGATTTGCATTTCTCAAATCAATAGTGATTTAGAGCATTTTTTCATATACTTATAGATATATTTAATTTCTGCCTCTGAAAATTGCCTGTTCATATCCTTTGACCATTTATCAATGGGGGAATGACGTGTATTCTTATAGCATTTACTTAATTCCCTGTGTATTTTAGAAATGAAGCCTTTATTAGAGACACTGGTTGTAAATATTCTTTCCCAATTTCCTACTTCCCTCTTAGTCTTGGTTTCATTGGCTTTGCTTGTATAGAAACTTTTCTGTTTAATGTAATCAAGATTGTCCATTTTGCATTTTATAATGCTCTCCAACTTTTCTTTGGTCCTAAAGTCTTCCTTACTCCATAAATCTGACAGGTAAACTATTCCTTGCTTCCCAGGTTATTTACAGTATCAGCCTTTATACCGAAATTGTACACCCATTTAGACTTGACTTTGGTGTATGGTGTGAGATGATGGTCTATGCCCAGTTTCTGCCATACTGTATTCCAATTTTCAGAGTATCATGTTTAAAGTATTCTTCTCTTTTCTTCTGGTAGCTCCTAAATCTAGTATAATTCTGTGATTTCACAGTATTTTAATGTTCTGTTTTGTTTTGTTTTGTTTTCTCTAGTTCCTTGCAGTTTTTTCTCCTTGATTTGGAAGCTTTGGAATTTGGTTATAATATTCTTTTTGAGTTTTCATGCTGGGATCTCTTTTAAGAGAAATCTAAGATATCTTGGAGGTTTTCCTTTATGATATCCTGCAATATGATATCTAGGTTCTTTTTTTTTGATGATGACTTTGTTCAATAATTTTTAAACTATCCTCAAATTATTTTAATGTTTTTCCTATGAGATACCTAACATTTTCTTCTATTTTTCATTCTTTTGACTTTGTTTTATTATTTCTTAAAGTCTTTATGTAATCATTAGCTTCCACTTAATTGATTCTGCGTTAAGCAATTATTTTCTTCAGTATTTTTGTGCCTCTTTTATTAATCTGTTAATTATCTTTACATAATTTTCTCACAGTCCTCTCATTTTTCCATTTTTTTCCTAAACTGTTCTTCTGTTATTTTTAAACCATTTTTTGCTCATTTTCTCTCTTCCTTTAGTTCTTCTAAGAGTTTTTCCTAGGGGTTTTTGTAGGGCTACATATTTCTTTGTGGCTTTGCTTGTTGATTTTTCACATCATTCTCTTCTTCTGACTTTGTGTCTTGAGTTTCCCTGTCACCATATGTATCAACAAGCACCCTAGCATACCCAGAATGGCTGCTAGCACAGGTTCTTAGATATGCTTTTCTAAAGGAAAGCATTTCAAAATGGGTTAACAGTCTTATTTTAATCAATCAAACCTATATCATTTACCTAGTTCAGGGGAAAAAGTCATCACCCTGAACTTAAGAGAATGCAAACAGAATATAAGCAGAAGTTACAAGCAGATGGAGAAACAGATTAGCAGACAGGCTTCCAACCATATAACCATTACATCCATACCTAGTCAGTAACCAGAGAAGGAAGCAACAACATCTGGGTTTTTCAAAGCCGGGGGGCTCAACAGCTTCTTAGAGTCTTGTCTGGCCTAATAACACAGCTCTTTCCAAAGTGAGCCCCAAAGCAAAAACATACATACATACATACATATATATATTAACCCTCTTGACTCACAACCACATTCAGCCTATTAGGGGGCAGAGTATACTTTCAAATCAGGGAAGGTTCTCAGAGCCACTTAAGCCTATCAAAGGGCCTAAAGGCAGGAAAGATCTTCAGATTCCCATAACACCATACCACCTTTTTTATTGTCAGTTTCTTTTGTTGTTGGCTCATTTTTAAACTTATTTCTTGACTTTGACATTTGTGTTAAAATTTCACTCTATTCACTTGAATGCTCATTTGCAAATCTTCAGGATATTTTGTTTTTGTTTTTGTTTTGTTTTGCTTTGCTGGTTCTGGGAGTCTGTATGTTTTCTATGCTTCCAAGGTAGTATGATCTAGTGAGAGCTGTGGTCATTGCTCCCTTAGTCTGTGTTCTGGTTCTTACCCAGGAAGGATACCTGCTTCTTTTTGATTGTCAGTGCTACCATTCCTCTTATCTCTGGAATTGCAACTAGGAAAAAGAATTCTTGCCATCTTTCTCTCTCTGCCATGGAACTGAAGCCTAGTACTGAGAAATGGGCAATGGAATTTCCAATTGGTGCCAGGTCCTATATTCTGTGGCATTAAATTGGTCCTCTGTAATTTCTTTCAGACAATGTATCAAATTCTTTACTGTGTCTGCCTTTGCTATTGCTGCTGCTTCTACTGATGACGTGACTCTAAGGTCCACAACTGGTGTTACTTTTCATTGCACTGAACAGGCCTCACTCTAGGACCAGTGATCTTTCCTTCTGACTTCCTAATTTGTACTGGACTAAAAAAATGTCTCACTCTATCTTTTTGGTTGGTTGGGTATGCTACTCCAGAATTCAATTTGATACAACATTCTAAATTTTTGTTTGTTTGTTTGTTTTGGAGAGGAATGTTGGGAGTGTTTGGCTAGAATGTTCCCTTTATTTGTCCATCTTGGCTTTGCAAACCCAACACTGTCTTTCTAACAAAGTATTATTCTTCTCCTATAGAACTTACAGTAATTATGTATGGTTTTTAATATAAAATATAAACTCCTTACATTGGCAATTAAGCCCTTCATAATTGGTCTCTACATACCATTCTTGATCCCCTTTCAGTCACTTTATATACCAATCTACCCTACTAATCATTTCTTATACAATGCATTCCCTGTAGTATTAATAAAGGCTCTCCCTATATATGGAATACATTTCATCCTCATCTCTGCCTCTTATAACTGTTAGCCTCCTTCAAAATTAAGATTATGTCCTTATTATAATGGTAATGTTGTCCTGAGCTCCCTTGTTGTTAATGCTCTCTCACCCATCAGAACATCGTTTATGTGTTTTCACATTAAGTTTCTCCACCAGAATGCTAGTTCTTTGATGACAGAGAATATTTTCTATCTTGAAACTGCCATTATAGAGTATGAGCTCTTATACTTGGCAGACCCTCAGTATACGTCTTTGGATCAATTATGGTTGATTTTATACTATCCTTCATACTACAGTACCTTCATTTATCTGGTATCATTGGTGAATCCAGTATTCTGAACGAGGAATTTTCCAGATGCCTGAGGGTTGCCCACTAAAGTCCTAAAACTGAGATTCTATCAAAATGCCAGTTTTCTTAGTATACAAAACAGACCAAAACTTACTTCAAAAATTTTGCCATCATAGATTTAGTATGCAGATATTGCCTTAGAAGATTGGGATGGAAAATGAAATGACTAGTAAACCTTCAATTTTAAAGACAAAATAACTGAAGAAACATGGCAGATGAGGTCAAAAGTTTTCCTTTCTTCACAACAACTTATGTTACCATATTTTCCTCCTTTCAAAATATAATTGCTGTGTTTCTCTTCCAGAAGATCCAACTTTTCTAAATGATAATGAATGGTAAAAACTTCATATATGAAATTAATCTATTAGTGGAGTTATATTTACATTTATATAGATTTTAAGTTTACAAATCAGTATATATTCATCATCTGATATGAGGCTCATAACAACTCAATGAGGGAGGTATTTTCATCCCAAGAAAACTGGAGCTCAACACATAAAGTGATTTTCTTAGGGTCACAAAAATACTGTTTGAGATAGAATTAAACAAAGTGTTCCTGACTCCAGGTCCACTTCTGTATTCACAGTGCCACATTATCTTAGCTTTGAAAGGAACACAGTTTATCTATCTGGAAGATAAGTGGTTGGGTAGATGATCTCTAGGGATCTTGCCCAATTTTAAAATCTATGATGTGGAAAATTCAAACATCTTCCATTTCAAGTCTAGACCCAGACTTAGTGACTAATTCATGTATATCGACATTCAAGATTTAAGGTCTTACTTAAGCTAACCATGCTTATCCTTTGTAATAAACAGAAGTCTAATTAATCCATTTTCTAATTATTTTTCTCTGCTCTATCTATATATTAAATAATCTGTGAGAAAGGAAAATAGAGCCTACTGCTTCTACTTTTACATTATCTGCATAAATGACTAGGGAAATTTCATTATTCCTTCTGAACTTGGCATTGAGACAGGCAAAAATAAATCTATGTAAATAATACTACATGCATTAAATTATATGCAAATTAAAATTGCCTCACTAAAGTAAAACAAAAAAAATTTTTACTTAAAATCATTGGCCTATTCAGAAATCTACATATAGATAGTTTAATACTTTCAAGTAGTATTTTGCCTACGTGCACTTGAAAAATAACAGAGCATGGCTCAATTAGAATAAATCAGGCCTGTGGGCCTCAGTTTTTACTTCTGAAAAGTGGAAACATATTTAATGTTAATCCATATATTTCTATAGGTGGTTACTGTGTGTTTATTGGTTCTCTTAGAGAAGAGCAAAGCACTTCAAATAAGGATGATTGCTAGAATGTCTGATACACTATATTTCAATTCCATATATCTCCATTTCACCCCGGAGCATGCATCAGATAAATAATTTCAAAGATAAAGTTGCATCCAGAAGTAAAGACAATAAGAAGAATGGAAAGACTTTGTTTATATTTTCATCAAATGTAATGACTCTTTTGGCTGCTTTCGGGTTTAATTAACTGATCTCCTGTGAAATCAAATACAGTTTATTGTTCTAGATGGTATCAGAGAGAGTTTTTTTTTTTGCATAAATTTTACATATTAGATATGGATATTAAGGAATATGTTAAGGTTAAATTATTCTCAAACATTTTCAATGTTACAGCTGGGAGTTTTACCAGCGAAAGGGGCATTCAGGTTAATGAAAAAATCTTTCACTTGGTCAAATGTCACATTCAAGCCCCGACAGGAACAAAAATTATGAAAATGGTTTACTAAGACACTTTAGCTGGGGATGCTATCAGACTGATGAAGAATGATCAGAATAAAGCTTCAGGCATAAACACTAAATTATCTGAGAAGCTTTTGTCCACCGTTATTTTCGATTCAAGACACAATCTTGTCAGTGATGACTCATAACTCTATCATCCAATCTTCTCTTGGTTCATAATAACCTCAGGGGGGAAATCAAATTACAGGTGCAAAGTCAGAGCAGAGACAAATATATTCTCTATGCAGTTTATGTAAACCAGGTACAGTTTCCAACTATACTAATCCTAGCTTTGTTTCTCAGAGTCATTGGAACAAATTTTCTACTAACAAAGGTCTGATGCAATTTTCACACTCATGATTACATTTCATATACTCTCAGATTAAAATTTTATTTTACTTTTGCAGGTATTAAGAGCTACAGATTAGTCATTATGTCCTTATTCTTAAAACTAGCTTGATTTTTAATAAGATTTAGTCTTCAGTATTATTATATCAAATGAATAAGCTTAAATGATAAGAACATCAGAAAAAACTGGTTTTCAAATAAAAGTTATCCTTGCAATATGATAAGAGCAAGAGATGGTTATAGCATAGTTGCAATTACCAATTACAGGGATTTATTTTTTCAAAACATTGAGAAGAATCAATAAAGTCTCTAACGTTCCTATTTAACATGCAAAATATGATTACACAATTTGTCATCATCCATTCTTTCTAAGTCTTTTCATGAGAATTGATTTGTGATGAGATGCATTTTGTCCTGGTATATTGCCTATCTTCCAAAGTCTTCTTATTCTTAATCCCGGTTTGTAACAATTGATAGGGTCTATCATTAGTGCAGACAAAAATGCTCAAGGTTTGGGGCATGATTTTATGTGTAAAGACTACGTTATATGTGACTAAACAACAACACTTCTTTATAAATTTTCATTTGGAGATAAAACATGATTTGTTTCTTCTTGTTGTTTAGTGGTTTTTCTGTCATGTTCAACTCTTTGTGATCCCCTTTGGGGTTTTCTTGCCAAATATATTGAAGTGGTTTCCCATTTGCTTCTCCAGCTCACTGTACAGATGAGGAAACTGAGGCCAACAATGTTAAGTATCTTGCCCTGGGTCATATAACTAATAAGTGTCTGAGGTCAGATTTGAACTCAGGAAGATGTCTTCCTGACTCCTGATCCAATACTCTATTCACTGCACCACCTAGCTGCCCCTACATTTTATCTACCATCTTGCCAAAAGTGGATTCATTGATTGTACCAAAACAACAACAACAACAACAACAACCTAACCAAACCAAAATCCAATCAGGTTATCTTTTCATTAGTTATCTCAAATATATCTCTGTATATGAAGATTATGATCATGATTGTATGTGACATGTATTAAGTGCTTTAGGTTGCAAAGCACTTTTCATAAACATAACCTGATCTAATTACAACACATTTAGAGATTATCATGTTGAGTTTGGGATATTATAACACTTGAAAAAAGTCGAGTAATAAATCAATCGATTATTAAGCATCTATTGTGTGTCAGGCACTGGGTATACAAGAAAAAGCAAAAGACAATTTCTGTCCTGAAATAGCTTACAATCTAATGGCAGAGTCAATATGCAAAGATATACAGATGTGTATATATATATATATATATATATATATTAGATAGATGTGTATAATAAATAGGAAATAATTAGCAAAGGAGTCCGGGAAGTCTTTCTATAGAAGATTAAAGTTTAGTTTGTACTTAAAGAAAGACAGGGAGTTCACCAGTTGGAGCAGAGGATAAAGGGCATTCCAGGCATGAGGAAACACCAGTGAAAATGTCCAGCTTCCTGATTAACTGGGTGATGGCCAGATGAAGGCAACCAGAATGATGGAAGTCACAAGATCATTCAACAAGAGATGAAGATGAAGAACATTAGAATTTTGAGCTTTGATCAGGGGAGATTTGAGGCCAAATAAGAATGTGGTAAGCACTTTTTAGGTCTTTCAAGGTTTTCCAACTGGATAAGAAATTAAGATTGTTTCAAAGTGGTTCAATTCAGACACAAGTAAGATGATGGTATGAAAACTCCAAAGAATTAAATTTAGGATTCTGTTAAGAAAGAATTGCCTTACAATTTTAGTTATCCAAAAATATAATAGGCTTCCTTGAGAGGTAGTGGGTTCTCCAGCTTTGAAGGCTTTTAAGCAGAGGCCTAATGATTAAGTGCCATGTCTGATTTAGAAGAGGTGAACATTCAGGTAGAAAAAACTTCATGGAATCTTTCAACTCTGAATTCTAGTCACTAGAATTTTATTATTTTAAAAAGTAGATTAATATTTATATCACATGTTTTTACATTCCCTGTGTTTCCTTATGTTTATTACTTACAAAAGAACAATTATTTACAACAAAATAAGAGAAAAAGAAAAAAAGACCAGCAAATTCAACCACTATATAAAAAGTCTGAAATTTCATATTTCATTCCCATATTCCACTACCTGTACAATTAAGCAGTCTGTGGAGACATTAAATGTATCTTTTTTGAGCCATGACTTTCACAAGTATTCAATTGTTCCAATGTTGTTGATCTTCCTGTCACCATTCAGAATAATCTTTTCCATGAATGCTTGCAGCACTTTGCATTTGCATTAACTTCAAGGGGTATTCTGGAACCAACTCCAACAGAGCTGATCATAAAATATTCAATGTAAATATTTATACCTCAGAAATGAGTAAACATTGTAAGTCATTGGTTTTCTTATTGTTTAATTGATCAAGAAAGTGATGGAGAAACTATTAATAATGTAGAAAAAACAAAATTGTTTCATGTGTATTTTAGGAAGAGTCTGATATTTATCAGCTTATCATTGAGAAGTTCATGTAAGTCTTCTCATGATTCTCTTCATTTGTAGTAATTGTCTGATCCAAAATTTGGACAAACTATCACATTACATTTTTGAACTGAAATTATTTATCCATTATTAACTGATGGGCATTGTTGCCTGATTTCTACTGTTAAAAATATTTTGATGAATGTGGAAGACTTTCTTTTTGGCATTGATGTAGCTCTCATTTTGGCGTTTACTATTTTCGATTAAGCTATGTAAATGCCTTACTCATCAATGATAATATTAATGAAAATAAATGAATCATTTTTTTAAAAAGGAAAAAAAATAAAACTTAATGGATCAGTCTTAAGTTTAAAAGTTCATTAGATTCCCTATCAATGAATTCTGATAACTTGTCTTTTAAAAATACCTGTAATTTTTGGTTTTCCCCCAGTTCAAACCCTTTTGGATCTCTCTAAATTCCAGTTCAGAAAGGATGTCCTCAATGTAGAAGTGCCTTAGGGCAAATGGTAAAGATCTAAGTCAAATAGTACAATGACTTACAATGACCACTAGAGTCAGTTTCATTACAAATCAGTAGTTTGGTGGGATTGTGGTAGAAAGTGACAAGGTTGCTGAGGATGCACAGAAAAGTAAAGGATCAGCTAAATTTTCATGCCATGATAAAATTTGGGCCTTTTCTCAGCTCCATATTAATAAGAAAATATCTTACCCTCTCAATATATCCCCTCCTCTATATCTATTTCCCATGTAGCCCTTCTTGGGTCTTTGTTCATAGTGATAATTTGGACAGTTACAGAATCATTCAGCATCCTATTGCACAAAACTTTCAAAATTGAAAAATCAATATGATAAAAGTTCTGAAAGGAAGGTTCAGTTGATATGTTGGCCTTGAGCTACACATGAATCTATATACAATCCATAGTTAATAATTTTGCTTTCTCTAATATCATGAAATAAAGCCAAATCAAATTTAATGGGAGAAAGCTATTGTTAAATATTATTAGCCATATTAAAAAAAATGTTCCAAATCATTAATAATTAGAGCAACTCTGAGGCTCCAATTCAGACCCAGTGGATTGCCAAAGTGGATCAAAAGCAAAAATTTAAAAACTAACATATATTGGGTGGGAGTGGGGGAGTACTTTAATGCTCTTTTGGTGGTACTGTGAATCAGTCTGGTCTTTATAGAAAACAGTTTGGAATTACATTTAAAAAAGTTACTAAGCTATACATACCTTTTTACCTAGTGATACTCCTATTTCTCTAAATATTCCGTAGAGATCAAAGAAATAAGAAAATGACCCATATATGCAAAATATTTACAGCAACTTTTTTGTAGTAGCAAAAACAAAAAAGCAAACTAAGTAGGTACCCAAAAATCAGGGAATGGCCTTACAAATTATAATATATGAGTATAATGGCATAATATTTTGACATAAGAAAAGATGAAAAGGATAAGTTCTCTGAAATTTGTAAAGCCTTATATGAACTATTGAAGAGTAAAGAGGGTAGAACAATTTATATGTCAATAGCAACACCATAAAAACAAACAACTTTGAGAGACTTAAGAGCTCTGATCAACACAATGACCAAGCAGGATTCCAGGGAACCAATGATAAAACATTGTACCAAATTCTTAACATAAAGGTTATGAAATCAAGATGCATAATGACACATTCAGAGGGAAATAAGTAAATACCTACATATGCATGCATGCATCCGTGTGTGTGTGTATGTGTGGAGAGAGAGAGAGAAAGAGAGAGAGAGAGAGAGAGAGAGAGAGAGAGAGAGAGAGAGAGAGAGAGAAAGAGAGAGAGAGAATAAAGCCAATCATGTGTACCTCTCCTTAGGACCACTACTATGAATAACTTTAAGGATCTATTGCAATAGTATAACGAATTCTCCACTTATTCAGCAATAAACTAAAGCATAACGTTCAAAAAAGTAAAACATAACATTCACAACAACATCAGAACAACTAATTACTAAGGTGACCACACAGTCTTAAACAAAACATATCATTCAGTATATCATATGGTCATCTTTAAGGAGTAGCAGAAGATGCAAACACCATTAAGTCACAGTAAGTTAAAATCTCCTCAGTCAATACAGAGTATCCAAGGAAAGTCATCTTTCATCTTGACTACAGGCCAACTTCCAATCATCCTTGATCAAATTATACTAAAATGGTAACAGAAAATACAAACACCATCCACCCCTAGCTCACAGTAAATTATAAATCTCATCAGTCAATAAAGAGTATCCAAATAAAATCCTCTTTCATCTTCAGTAAGGGCTGGTTTCAAATCCCATGGCTCCTTCTCCAAGGACTGACCACTCCCGACTCTTGCTTCAGTTCACACATAAGCAGCTCTCTGTCTCTGTTCTATATCTCAGCTCACAGGGACTGTTCATTTCCAAACTCTTCACATTTTCTGTTTCTAGGAAAATAAAGCTTAACAGGGCTACATAAATATTTACACACATTACAAGCACTATCATCTCAATTCACTTTCTGTCTGAGAAATCAACACACACCAACAGACAGGGCTTTGCTCTGAGAAAGTAACACAGATCAACAGAGTGCCAACAACACAAACATTCCCTCTCTCAGTTCTGCCTTCTCCCAGCTCTATTCTTGTCCTTATCTACTCTTTGTTGTTCTACCCTTTTTGCAAGCTTCTCCCATTCTGGGCTCCCATGTGATTATGTTCAGCCTATTATAATAGGGGCAGGGGAGATCTTCAAATTCCCTTAGGCCTATTGAGGGCAAAACAATATATACTGCATGCAATTGAAGATTATTGAAACAATCAATGGCGATGTTCAAAGGCACTTGACTAACTGAAATTCAATTCCGAAAAACAGCATAAAAGGCTATTTCGCATGCCATTACAGGAGAGAGAGAGAGACAGAGAGACAGAGAGAGTGAGTCCATTTTATGTACATGAGAGCTAGAGAAACATTCACTGATCTTGCTTTATTGCAAATTGGACTTGTCAAGCTTTTCTTGGTATTTAACCCTACTCCTTCTAAAGTCTAGTAAACTCTACCTTCCTCTCAATCTTTGTCTCTCTGTCTCTGTGTCTCTCTGTCTGTCTTTCTGTCCATCTCTCTGTCTCTGTGTCTCTCATTCTCCTCAACCTTACAGAGATAACAACTCCATCTTCTTCTCCTTCTCCTCCTCCTCTTCTTCTTCTCCTTCTCCTTCTTCTTCTTCTTCTTCTTCTTCTTCTTCTTCTTCTTCTTCTTCTTCTTCTTCTTCTTCTTCTTCTTCCTATTTTAGTATGCATATCACACCAGTGAAGGGTTTCTTTCTCTTCTCTTATGCCTCACATAGAAAACTCTTTATTCTTTGCTGAGTCTCAGTCCTTAACGATATTTAATAAGATTCCCCACTCAATCTATCCTTATCTGTTAGCAATTTTCTCTGTGCTCCCAGACTATCACTGGTTCATTGACAGCTTTGGTTATTAACATTCAGGTCTCCAGGCCTACAATTAATAATTCTGAACTTGGGGGACTGGAAAAGTGACAATCTAAAAAGTAAAAGGAAGGGTGCAGATACAACTGTTATTGAAGGTAAGAAAATAGCTTTCTTCTTATTCATCCAAGGGAATTCTTCAGGATTTTTAAATTTTATTTTGGCGAGTAGATGACCCATAGGCAAAAACATATGTGCTTACTTGTGTGTCTTTGTATGTATATTTGGATAAGATGAAGGAAGGAATTTATGCTTAAATATTCATAATTAATAAACACTATTTTTTATTTTTTCTCTTTTTTTCTAGAGCTGAACTTCTTTATTTAGTATTTTATTTTTCCTAGTTGCATGGGAAAATATTTTTTTAATATTTGTTTTTTTAGAACTTTGAGTTCTAAATTCTCTCCCTTCTTCACTCCCTACCAGCTCATTGAGAAGGCAAGCAATTATATATGCATGTGTAGTCATGTAAAACATATCCATATAAAGTAAACATTTCATGTAAACATATCATATCACATAAAGGAACACATATCATGTAAAGGGAAACAAACAAAATATACTCAATTAAAATAAAGTAAAAAAAAAAGTTTGCTTCAATCTATAGTCAGATACCATCAGGTTCCATCCTCTCCCTCCCCGCCATCCCCTTCTACTCCCCAGGATGAATAGCATTTTTCATCATAAGCTCTTCAGAGTTGTCTTGGATGGTTTTGTTGCTGAGAATAGCTAAATCTTTCATAGCTGATCAGCTTACGCTACTGCTGTTACTCTGCACACAGTGCATTTCACTATGTATCAGCCATGTAATTTTTTCCAGGTTTTTCTGAGAGCATCCCGCTCATCATTTCTTATAGTACAATAGTATTCAATCATAATCATATACCACAGCTTGTTCAGCCATTCCCCAACTGATGGACATCTGCTTGATTTCTCATCCTTTGCCCAGGGAAGAGAGCTGCTATTATTATGTATCTAAAAGTTCTTTACCTTTTTTTGTTTTTTGTCCCTTTTGGTATACAAAACTTGTAGTGGTATTGCTAGGTCAAAGAGTATATGTGGTTTTATAACCTTTTTGTCATAGTTCCCATTTCCTCTACAGAATGCTTGAATCAATTCACAAATTCAATAATGGTACATTAAAGGCTCACTTTTTTTTCCCCATATCCCCTCTGCCATTAGTCATTTTCCTTTTCTGTCCTATTAGCCAATCTAATAAGTATGAGGTAGAACCACAAAACTATTTTAATTTACATTTCTCCAATCAATAGTGAGAGTATTATTTTTATATGACTACATATATGTGTGTATACGCACATATATAGTTTTGATAACTTCATCTGAAAATTTATATTTTTATTATTTATCAACTGGGGTATAGCTCTTATTTTTAGAAATTTGACTCAGTTCTCTATAGATTTGAGAAATGAGGGTCTTATTAGGGAAACTACCTTTGAAATTTTTTCACAGTTACTGTATTTCCCTCAATTTTATTTTCACCCTGACCACACTTATTCTATTCTCTCTCTCCTTTTACCCTGTCCCTCTTCAAAAGTGTTATTCTTCTGACTACCCTCTCCAACAATCTGCCCTTCTGTCATCCTCTCCCATCCCCTTCCTCTCCTACTTTCTGGCAGGGTAAGATAGATTTCTATACTCAATTGAATGTGTTAGTTATTCCCTCTTTGAGGCAGTTCTGTTGAGAATAAGGTTCACGTACTCCCCCTTAGCTCCCCCTTCTTCCCCTCCACAGTAAGATCTTCTTCTTGCCTCTGTAATGTGAGATAATTTACCCCATTCCACCTCTCCATTTCTCTTTCTCTCAGTTTATTCCTCTCTAACCCCTTAATCTTATATTTTTTAGATATCACACCTTTATATTCAACTCAAACCTGCAGCCTCTGTCTATATATACTCCTAACTACTCTAATAATGAGAAAGATTATATATGTTATATTTAGATATTATATACATATATACACGTATACATATATGTATATATCAATATCTATATCTATATAATGTTCCCATGTAAGAAAGTCCCTTATGATTTCCCTTTTCATATTTATCTTTTTATATTTTTCTGGAGTCTTGTATTCGAAAATCAAATTTTCTATTCAATTCTGCTCTTTTCATCAGGAATGCCCAAAAGTCCTCTATCTCATTGAATATCCATTTTCACCCTGAAGGATTATATTCAGTTTTGTTGTGTAGGTGATTCTTGGTTGTAATTCTAGCTCCTTTGCCGTCTCATATTTCATGTTCCAAGCCATATTATACTTTAATTTAGAAGCAGCTAATTCTTGTGTTATCCTAACTGTGGCTCCACTAGACTTGAATTATTTCTTTCTGGCTGCTTGCAATATTTTCTCCTTCACCTGGGAACTCTGGAATTTGACCATAATATTCCTGGGAATTTTCAATTTGGGCCCTCTTTCAGGAGGTGATTGGATTTTTTCCATTTCTATTTTACCCTCTGGTTCTAAAATATCAGGGAAGAAGATGTTGCATAGACTTTTTTTTTTTCATCATGACTTTCATATAATCCAATAATTTTTAAATTATCCCTCCTGGATCTGTTTTCCATGTCAGTTGTTCTTTCCAATGACATATTTCACATAGTCTTCTATTTTTCAGTTGTCTTTCCAGTGGGATATTTCACATTTTCTTCTATATTTTCATTCTTTTGGTTTTGTTTTATTGTTTCTTGATTTGTCATAAAGTCATTAGTTTCCATTTGGTCCCTTCTAATTTTTAAATAATTATTTTCTTCAGTGAGTTTTTGAACCCCCTCCATTTGACCTGTTCTGCTTTTTAAGACGTTCTTCCCGTCATTGACTTTTTGGAACTCTTTTACCATTTGGCTTAGTCTTTTTTTAAAGTATTATTTTCTTTACTCTTTGTTGTGTGTTTGTTTCCTTTACCCAGATGTTGACTCATTTTTCATGATTTTGTTGCATCATTATTTATATTTCCATTTTTCTTCTATCTTTCTTACTTGATTTTTTTTTAACCTTTTCCATTGCCTAAGATCAATTCATACTTTTCTTAGAGGCTTTTGATGTAACAGCTTTGACTGTTGTCCTCTAAACTTGTATTTTGATTTTCTTTGTCAGCATTGTAACTTTCTATAGTCAGAGGTTTTAGTCCATTGTTTGCTCATTGCTAAAGTAGAGATCTGCTTCCATTGCAGAGGGTGCACTATCCCAAAGTTCAGAGATTGTGTGTAGCTATTTTCAGAGATACTTCTAATGACCTTTAAGTTTTCAGTTTTTCTAAGGTAGTATGATCTGCGGAGAATTGTTTACTACTTTCCTGGCCAGTGCTCTTGTCTGTGAGTGACCGCAAGCACTCTTTTCTGCCCTGGAACTATGAGAAGGCCCCCTCTCCCACCTCCACTTGGACTGTAAGCTTTTCTGTAATAGTGCTACTCCTTGCCCTGAGTTTACTACCCAGGACTGCAATTTGAATCTGACCAAAAAAATTCATCCTCAGTGCTAGCAAAAAGACCCTTGTAATATCTTTCTGATCAGTTTTTTGCCCCCCTTACTCTTTGTGGGTTGAGAGCACTGGAAGCAGCTCCTGGCACTTCTATTGCTGATTCAATCATTCCTCAGGCCTGCTCCTTGTTTGCTATGGCAGGGTCTGTGCTCCTTTTTTACCTGGCTGGCTCAAAAGACATTTCATGCCATTATCATGGGCTGGAAATTTGTTTTGCTTTGTCTTTCTATGTATTCTTGGCTCTAGAATTTGTTTATAATCCCTTTTTAAGGCAATGGGAGGCCTGTGAGTATTTGTCTTTACTCTGCCGTCTTGGCTTTGTTTCTTGTTGTTGTTTTTGCTGTTGTTATTACTTTTTTGTTGTTGTAGTTTTGTTTTTCCTCAGTGAAGTGGCGAAGCACTTGGAGGGAGAGAACATAGCTTTTTTTTTTTTAATATACAATTTAATAAATTTTTATGGATTGACAGGACTGGTAAAAACACTAATTAACATGGAATATATACACCAGAGGAAAGAAATGCTCTATCTTGAAGTACTCTTCAGATGTTAAATAATTGTTCTTGCTTACCAGAACCTAAACTCATTGTTTTTATGCTATTGGACTGCATGCTACCAGCACTGTGTAAATTCCAGTGCCCTGGTGCAAGACCCCATTGCCTCACTGAATTCTCAAATCTAATCTACATCATATATGAATGCTAATGAATTGAATTTGTATTATAATGTATGCAGTACATTTGAATATAGCAGTTCAATTTTCTCTCCACAAAAAAGTAGTAGTGATATAAATCTACATGTCAGTGAGAGATAAGTGAATGTTTGCCAAATACTTTGTAAAGTCTAAATGAATTTCTAGCAATAAATACTTTTTACTCTCCATGTGTATACATATGTGTGTACTATCATTTTAAAGCATGATGGCCCATGGAGCCTTGCTTCATAGGATCTCTTGAGTCCCACAGTAATACTTGCTGCTCCTGCTTTGCATTTATTTCTCTCTGAAGGGAGTGTGTGTCAGCTGAGAAGCTTGATAGCCAGCAAAACAATTCTAAGAGGTTGGCATTGCAATGACATGGAAAGTAACAACAAATTCAGAGTGGTTTAGTCATAAGACAATGGAGTCCTAGAATATAAAGGGTGTGCAAATATAGCTGGGCAGTAAGAGGATGAGTAAAAGAAAGAAACATGTAGACAGTTATAGCTAGGATCAAATTCTGATGGTCTAACGAAATCAGAATCTAGTACACATGAACATAGAAAAAAAAGGTCACAGAAATGAAAATCATTTGTCCTCCAGAGGTATGCAACAATAGGTCCAAAATTACTCTTTAATCAATAATTGGTTTAAAATACATATTTCTCCATGTTCTATAGCATTAAATAAAACAGATTTAGGATGTATTTCTGAAAACTAATTAGGGAAAGATTATAAATATGTCAACCAAGTGAAATTTTTTAAATGACAAAATCTTATGTTTTAATATGACGCACAATACTGGATTTTAAGTTTGGCTTTATAATAAGGGAAATAAGGCAACTTCTGACAGTTTAGGATTTTGTAAGAATATAGGACCCACTAAAGCAGGAATTCTTTAACTTCTTTTTTTTTTATCATGGGCCACACTGGCAGTCTGGTGAAGCTTATGAACCCCATGTTAGAATATTTTAAATGTGTTGAATAAATGTGTAGAGCTCCAAAGGAAAGATTTATATTGAAACACAGTTATTGTATAACTAAAAAATGCTCCCAGACCTCAGGTTACCAACACTTGTGCTAGACTGAAATTTGCTGTTAAATTTTTTGAAATGAGTGTGTGTGCATGCACACATGCATGTGCACGTGCGCGCGTTTGTGTGTGTGTGTGTGTGTGTGTGTGTTCTGGGGCAGGAGAGACAATGAGAAAGTACAGCCAATTTCTCTAACTTCTTTAATTTCTCTGAAACTCCATTAAGACTGAATAGTTCTTTGGTAAAAAAAATTCTAATAGAAGAGAAATCACAGATTCTTGAGAAAAATATTTTGATATTATGTGGGTGAGAATTTTCTTTTGTTAGTCATCCAGAAGATTACTTTGTGTATTTGTATTTTAACATGATAATGTTAGATATTTATTTTGTCTGATAGTTTGTTTAGTAGATAAAGTAAAATATTGGAGGCAGGAAAGAAGTGTATTCAAATTTTATCTCAGATGATTATTAGCATTATGATACAAGGTAAGTCAGTTAACCTTTCCAAGCTTTCATTATCTCACCTATAAAATGAGTATGACACCTGTCTCACAGGGTTGTTGTGAGTATCAAATGAGATAATATATCTAAACTATTTTTTTATTTTTAGGAAACCCTAAAGTGGCTACCTCATCATCATCATCACCATCATCATCATCATCATCATCATCATCATCACCATCATCATTTCATTTCATAAAAGCATTTAAAAAGTAAATGATTCCCAGTATATTTTTAAGATGTTTACTTTTATTACTTCCCTTGAATCAAGATCTCATTGGTTTAGGTATTCTCTCCATCCACGCAGATTATAATATTTTCTGGATTTCTTATCCTCCATGATCCTTGTCAATGTATACCCATAAATCCTATATTGAGGATGTATTGATGACTTTCCTTCAGTTTTTATGGTGTATTCCCTCCTGCCTCTAGACTCTTAGAGAAGATACACACATCATGATACACATTTCTCACTGGAAAACTGCAAATTCATTTCTCTACTATGGCAGTGGCTCTATCAGTACCCAAATATCTTTGTCTGGTTTGTTTGTTTTTTTCTTTTTCATTTCTGAGATGGAAGAAAATCATATATTTTTCCATTCAATTTATTTAGTCTGGTGACATGATTTGTAGATAAGTGACTGATCTGCTTCCACTATGGCAACCATATTGGCTATGAATGCCCTTTCCTTTTCAGTGAAGAAGGGAAGGTAGTAGTTTTGATCATCTTTTACCCTGGAGGCAAAAGTGATCAGGATAACTGATTAGTTAGTAAGTCTATTTAAGGTTAATTATATGCCAAGAGCTTTGCTAGAGGCTAGGAATGCAAAAACAAAGGAAGAAAACACTGCTCACTCTCAAGGACCTTTTATTCCAAAAACTGTGGGGAAAACTAGAAAGGAATTTGGCAGAAACTAGGTATAGACAAACACATCACGTTGTCAACAAGATAATGTTAAAATGGGTACATGATTTAGACAGAAAGAGTGATATCATAAGCAAATTAAAGAAGCAAGGGAAATTTTGAGTGTCAGATCTATTAATAAGGGAAGAATTTTGACCAAACAAGAGAGAGTGGATTGTGGAAATAAAATGGATAATTTTGATGCATTAAGTTAGATTTTTCTCACAAGAAAAATTAAGTAGCCAATATTAGAAAGGAAATTGGGAACTGGGAAAAATATAGTAAATTTATCTGATAAAGGCATCATTTCTAAAATATATAGGTAACTGAGTTAAATTTATAAAGTTAAAAGTCTTTAATTAATAAATGGCCAAAAGATATGAACAGGAAATCAAATATGGAACAGTGACAAAGGGAGAGAGGACATCAGCATTTGAAGCTATAGAGAAAACCCTTAGTTTATAAAATGGTTCTTGAGGGCAGAGTCAAGATGGCAGCATAGAAGCAGGAGAACTCCTGGAGATTCCCCCATAACCACCCCCAAATATCTATAAAATATGACTCTAAACCAATTTTAGAGCTCCAGAACCCACAAAAGGACAGAAAAACAAAGCTCCCACTGAAGGCAGCCCAGCAGGTGGACGGGAAGGGGACTGCAGAGACAACAGACCCGTAATAGCTCTGGCAGCTGCAAAATCACCAGTGATTTGGGACAAAGCTCTCCTCTCTAAAAGCAGAGTTCTACTGAGTGCCACCAGCTTTGGTTCACTGGTCACACACCTCAGGGCTACCACTCAAGACCACTATCCAGATCCAGGTGGATTACGGCAAGCACACTTAGATTCTGAAGGATAGCTTGCGCCCCACCCCTGCCATCTGCAGGCCTGAAGCTCTGAAGCAGCCATGTGGAGGCAGCTATAGGTCTACCATGCTGATTCTTGCCCTGGGGGCAGTCATCCAGACCCTCTCCTTTCCCCCAAATTTAGCTGAGTTCCACTGACCTTTCATTTTGTTCTTGTTTCTTATGGGTTGATAATTCTGGAAACTGCCACAGCTGCCAGTGATGCCCTGTCCTGAAAGCTTCGCCCTGGGACTACAGCCGCTTTTAGGCCAAGCTGGTTTAAGCTCCCAGCATGCTGCAATGAGCCCTGCCTGTCTACTTGCTGGACTGCCTTCAGCGGGAGCTTTGTTTTTCTGTCATTTTTTGGGTTCTGGTGCTCTAAAATTTATTTAGAGTCATTTTTTATAGGTATTTGAGGTGGTTATGGGGGGAGCTCCCGGAATTCTCCTACGTCTACACCAGCATCTTGACTCCACCCCAGGATCACAGTCTTGGGTGGTGGTATGAGGTGGGAGGTCAGTGAGCCAAAGCTGGTGGGGGATGCAGAGACAGTGGCCTCTTAATGGCTCCAGTAGCTGCAAAAACCCCAGCTATTTGGGATAAAGTTCTCCATTCTGAAAGCAGATTTCTACTGAGCCCAAAAGTCAAGTAATTGGCTAGAAACATAAGCAGGCAAAGGAGGCAAAACAAGAACAGCAATCTAACTTTAGATTCCTTTTTGGGGGACAAAAAGATCATAGCAAGGAATGGGAGGAAGACAACACAGTCAGAACTCCTGCTCCAAAGGCTTCTAAGAAAAATGTAAACTTGTTATGGACCACAGAGGAGCTTAAGAAGGATTTTGAAAACCAAATAAGAGAAGTGGAGGAAAAATTAGGAATAGAAATCCGAATGATGCAAGAAAATCATGAAATGAGAGTCAGCAACCTGAATGAAGAAATTAACATCTTAAAAAATTGATTAACTCAAATGACAAAAGAGGCCCAAAAAGCCAATAAGGAAAAGAATGCCTTAAATAGTCGATTTTGCCAGATGGAAAAATAATCTCAAAAGCTTTCTGAAGAGAATAATTCCTTCAGAATTAGAGTGGAGCAAATGGAAGCAAATAACTTTATGAGAAATCAAGATACTATTAAATAGATCCTAACAAATGAAAATATAGAAGGCAATGTGAAATATTTCACTGGAAAAACCACTGACCTGGAAAATAGATGCAGGAGAGAGAATTTAAAATTTCTTGGACTATTTGAAAGCCATGATCAAAAAAAGAACCTAGAAATCATCCTTCAAGAAATTCTCAAGGAAAATTCCCCAGATATTTTAGAACCAGAGGGCAAAATAGAACTTGAAAGAATTCACCAATCAACCTCTTAAAAAAGATCCCCAAAAGAAAACTCCTAGGAAAATTATAAGCAGGTACCAGAGTTCCCAGATCAAGGGACAAATATTACAAGCTGCCAAGAAGAAACAATTTGAATACTGTGGAAACACCATTAGGATAACCCAGAAGCTAGCAGCTTCTACAATAAGGGATTGAAGGGCCTGGAATACGATATTCTGGAGATCAAGGGAGCTAGGATTAAAACCAAGAATCACCTACCCAGTAAAACAGGGTATAATGTTTCCGGGGAAAATATGGTCATTCAATGAGGTGGATGACTTTCAAGCATTCTTGAGGAAAAAAACAGAACTGAATAGAAAATTTGATAGTTGAATACAAGAAGCAGGAGAAGGTAAACAATGAAAAGAAATCATGAGGAACTAATCAAAGTTGGACTATTCACATGCCAACATGGAAAAATCAGAATTGGAACTTAGAAAACTTTCTCAGTATGAGATTAGGTGAAGGGAATATAAATGTGTATGTGTATATAAATATATATATGTGTGTGTGTGTGTGTGTGTGTGTGTGTGTATGTATACACATATGTCTATATAGGAGGATATATATGCATATGAATACATAGAGAGAGAGGACAGGATCAATTGAATAAGAAGGGGTGATATTTTAAAAGGTGAAATTAACAGGTGGGAGAGCAATAGAATGAGAGGAGACAGAGAGAGAGAGAATGAGGTTAATCATCTAATATCAAAGAGGCAAGGGATAACTGTTATAAAGGACGGGAAGAACAGGCAGACAAAAGTGAATGGGTCAACGTTACTCTCATTGAATTTGGCTTAGAGAAGGAATGGCATACACTCTAAATTGGGTATCTTGCCCTACAGGAGAGTAGGGGGGAAGGTGATGAGAGGGGTTGATTATGGAGGGGAGGGCAGGTTGGGGGGATAGGATTATTAGAAGCACACAATACTGTAAAGGGACAGGGACAGATTTGAGAATAGAATAAGGTGGGGGATGGGATAGGAAGGAGGGAAATATAGTCAGTCTTTCACAATATGTCCATTGTGAAGATGTTCTGCCTAACTATACATATGTGGCCTGTATTGAATTGCTTGTCTTTCCAGTGGGGGTGGGTGACAAGGGAGGAAGGGAAAGAATCTAGAATTTAAAGTTCTAAAATTAAATGTTTATATATCTATATCTATATCTATATATCTATATATACACACATGTATATTTTTATTATTATTATTATCATTATTATCATTATCATTTACATCCAACTGGGAAATAAGATATACAGGCACTGGGGTAGGGAGATCCATCTTGCCCTACCAGAAAGTCAGAGGGGTGATGGGGGAGGATATAGGAGAGTGCAGATTGGGGGGGGGAGGTATACAGTGGGATCACTGTTTTGGTAGGGGAAGATGGGGAGAAAATTCGTAACTCAAAATCTCATGGAAATAAACGATATAAACTAAAAATAAACAAAAATTAAATTTTAAAAATAAAATAAAATGGTCCTTTAAGGGATTCTTGAACAGAGCATGACATTCTGCAAGTCAGAGTGGAGGAAAAAAAAAAAAAGAATATATTCCAGGAATGGGGAGTAGTGAATGCAATCATAGGTGATAAAGTGTTGCTTATAAGGAACAGAAAAAGGGGCCAAATAGTCTAGGGTTTTAGAGTGCAGAAATATAATTACACTATATTTTCCTTCATTTTTACATTACTGTCATCACTGTGTGTAATATTTTACCAATTATGCTTATTTCACCCTTCAATTCAAATACATATCTCCATGTTTCTTTGAATTTCTTATATTTGTAGCTAAGATATTTCTGAATACCTAAAATATGAAAAGTACCACATACCATATCAGTTTTATTTTTTTTAATCTACAGTATCTTCATTTTCCTTAACCATTACCATATACAAGATGCATATTGATAAATTGAGTAAAATTTAGATCCAAGTCAGTTAACAGGTACAACTTGATAGTTTTTTTTATCATTTTTGTTATTATGTCCTCCACTTAGAGATAAGATATGTTTGTTATGTGTTGAAGAGGGGCTTTCCTGACAAAGGCTTAAATCATGCAGAAAGCTGTTTCTGAATTTCCATAAAACAAAGCAGATACAATTTATATGATAAATTGCTACCAGAAACAAATCTCAACTGACTCCCCAAGTGCTTGATTCTGTTATCACCAATTCGTCCTTCAGTTTTCAACAGAATGAAAATGCATTACTTACAACTAATTGTGCCAGGAAAACAGGGCTAATTTACTCCTATTGCCAATGAAAAGAAAGAAAATAGGAAAAAAATTGGAGCTTTTATGCAAATAGATATGAGTGTGAGACATATTAAGAAAGTATCATCAATGGTACTATTACAAGTAGTTTGACATTATATTCTCAAATAAATTTGTTTTTCATGATTCATTTAAATTAAATACTTTAAAAGTCATTGCATAGAAGGTTTCATAATTGACCTAGGATTGTGGGATACAAAAATAAAAAAATGAAACCACCCTCAAGGAACTTACATTCTATTGAAGAGATTTAATAGATCTGATTTTGAAATTACACACACATACACATACACACACACATAACCACTCTCACCTATTCATCTCTCTCTATATCACGAATTTATTTACAAAAGTAGACAAATAAATTCAAGAGTAAAGATCACAAATGAGGGAGGAAATAAATAGAAGAAACAGACTAGGCACAAATATGATCTCATTTGATATAAGACTGGGAAAAGCCTAGTTAAATGATATTGAAATTGAGATTTGAACAAAGCTAACAATTTTCTGAGGTACAAGTAAGGAGGACATATCTTCTATGTATGAGGGTTCAATTATACAAAAGAAGGAAAAGTCCTAGAGATTTTCCCTAAACAAGAAAAATGAAAAAAAAAATCTTCAATTGAGATACATCACATCACCAATTACAATGTTAATATTAATTTCTGTTGGCAATATCTAAATATAATGATGAGGCATTATTATAAACACACAAAAAAATATTCAGGACACAATAAATCACTACACAGATGATAAAGTGTGAAAAATCCAGATGCCTTCCATTGAGGAAATATATGTGAATTTTTCTACTGAGAATCCCTGTTAGCTCTAGCAAAGATCTCTTTATCATCTCTTTTAAGCAAGAAAATGATGTTCTCTTATCTCAGAAGAATAGTTCTGAGGATCTCTAAAGTGTTATAGATACAGTCTAGGCTACTTGAAATGGGACCATTCTTAATTGGCCACCTGGAAGCTACTTGTTCCAGCAGCACACCTGCTCAGAAGTGTGAGTCACACAGAGCACATTAAACCTATGTTTCAAAATCTGCATAGAAAAGGTGATGATTTGCATCTATAAAGCCTTTTGTGTCTTTGGTACTGATTGCATCTGAAATCATTTTAAAACCTATACAAGCAAAGGCACTCTCAGTGCTCCAAATGGGAAATAGAAATTCTAAGATTTGAACCCCAAATGGCCCCAAGCAGGACATTCTCAGTGAAGAATGCTTGTGAATACTTAGTACCTTACTTCTTCTCCTTCTTTGTCTTTACAGTAATTTATACTTCTCCCATGCTTCTAGGGTTGTTTTTTTCCCCTGTCCTTGGGGCTGTCAGTTGTATACAGGAAAAGAAGGGAGAGAGAGAGAAAAGGGTAAGAACCAAAGAATTTTATAAAGTTATATCTTGTCATAAACTAATTTGATTGACTGCTTACATGTTTATAATCCATAGCCAAGTATAACTCTATTATCTGTCCCCTCTCTCTGTTTTCCTCTTCCTCTTTGGGTGTCATATATTAAAGAACAGAAAAATACCTTTCCTTCCTTCCTCTTTTCCTACTCTCTATAAGTCTGCGTTATGTGCCTATGAGACTGTATTATGATGTCATGGGGATCTTCTAGTCTTGTGAATAGCACTAAAACAAAACAGATTGATTATATCTGCTCTAATAAATTTACTTCAAAATTGCACACAAATACACAACCATAAAAATACATATATATGTACACATATATACATGTGGATGTGTGTGGATGTGTGTGGTTGTGTATGTGTGTATTCCTTAACTCATATAAAATCCCAATAGCTTAAATATATGCTTTTAAAACAGTACATAAAAATTGTACACTTCATTATCTTATTGATACTGGATCCAAAATGGGCTATGTCCCTCAAATCCATCATTTTTCCAACTCATTCTAAAGAATATTTTCATGGTAATTTTCTTTCAGCAGAGATTTGACTATTTAACTCCCTTACACAATCAACTATAATAGCTTCTTATCGTCTTGGCCTCTATGATAAAATACAAATTCCTCTGTTTAGCTTTTAAACTGCTTTACAATCTGGTCTCAACCTATCTTTACAGATTCCTTGGACATTACTCCCCTTGTCACACATGAGATGGAGCCAAATTGACCCTCTCTTTGTTTCTCCCAGAAGACCCTTGTAATTAATTGGTGATCTGCTGTGAGATCAGCATGGCTCATGCACTGTTTGAAGGAAGCTAGGGAAGAGACAACATCTCTCCATATTTGGGGTGCTATAGGAGGTTTTCCAATTAATTGTCATGATATTTCAAAGTGACTTGGAGAAAAAAAATGTAGTACCTGTAGACATTCCGAACCTGGTTCTAGTCATCTGGTTGGTTGGTTGGTAGTTGTCCTTCGTTCTCAAAGAGGACCAAAATGACATCACTATGTTAGAGTCAAGTTATAATGTGTCTGACAGTGGCTGATAAGACCAATATGAGTTCAGAATGCTTTATCACAGTTCAGGCACATAGACTCCATGTGAACATTTGGGTGCATTCTTTACATTTGTGCAATTCATGTTTCTCACATGTTGAAGAACGGTCTTTGCTTGCAAAAAGATTCAAAAAGGCTCATCAATTTTAACTCTAGTCTCTGGGTCTCATTTGATTCTGGAGTATTTGAGAGACTACTTAGGAGTCCACTGAAGGGAATGTTGTTTCTAACTTTGGGAGAATGAGTCCGAGGAAGCCCTAGGGGTAAGGATCCTGGTAAGGTTTTATAGCCAGTACATTATCATTTACCTGAAGGGCAAGTGGCAATCATCTGGAATAACGTTTGTAATATAATCCAGCAGGCTGTAAAATCACTTTTAGACCTCCTCCCTCCCTTCGCACCCCTTCTCACACCAGGGTGAAGTGTAAGTGTATATATGTACAATGTGGGGTGAATATTCCCTGAGGTATAGGGGAAAAAATATCCAAAAGCATTTGTATGATTGTTCTTGATATATCTTTGAAATAAATATCCCTTTGTAAACCAATATTAAGTAATTAAATAGAATTAGAGTGCTACTCGTTGTGCCCTGAAAATTTGGGGAACATAACTGGTGGAGGCTCAAGGCTATGGCAGCAGGGAAAAAAAAAAAAAAAAAACTGTTGCCACATTACCACAGAGTGGCCTAGAACACTTACGAGACATATAACAGGTCTGGCCCTGAGAGAATGGAACCAGAGCATATGCTTAAAATATTCCATTTCCCATGTCAGTGTGTTTTCACTGGGCTGTACTCCATCGTTGGAACACAATCTCCTCTTTACTTCAACTTCTTAGAGTCCTCTTCTTCTTTTAATATACAGCTTAATCACCACCTTCTGCAACCTACCTTTTCTGATTCCTTTAACTTCCAGGACTTATCACCCTATTTTATATTCAAATGTTATTGTTGTTTGGTTTTTCAGTCATGTCTGATTCATAGTGACCCCATGTGGAGTATTCTTGCCAAAGATACCAGAGTGGTGTGCTATTTCCTTCTCCAGCTCATTTTACATGTGAGGAAATGAGGCAAACAGGCTTAAGTGACTTGTCCAGGGTCACATAGTTAGTAAGCTTCTGAGGTTGAATTTGACCTCAGGAAGATGAATCATTCTGACTCCAGGGCCACCACTTAATCCACAGCACCACCTACCTGCCGCTTGTATTAAAATGCTTTGTATTTATTACTATTTATTCTTTTGTTTTTATTCATTCATCAGGTATGAATATTAACCCCAAATCACTGTGGCTCTCATTGATTGCCCAATAATAGGCCCCAGCCCAAACCTCACTTGGTCATTGTGTTTCTGGACAGAAACATATCCTGAGAGTCTTCCCCTCCCAATTTAATTTTCTTTTCTTCCTTCTTTCCTTCCTTCCTTCCTATCTTCCTTTAGTTCCTTCCTTCAGTTCCTTCCTTCCTTGCTTGCTTGCTTTCTTCCTTCCTTTCCTTCTTTCTTCATTTCCTTTATCCTTAAATTACTGAAAAAGCATTTCCCCAGACCAACTGAGACCTGGGAAAAATCATAACCTAAAAAGACCAAGGTGACCTACTATATCTGAGGTCATCTCCAGTAGACTTGACACTGGAGTCAGATGACTCCAGAGGAGAGCTTGAGGCTGATGGCTTTGCACAGTCCTGCCTCATGTAAATTCAATTCACTTGCAAGTCAAGACACCACCCTCCTGATGCCACAGGTCCTATCTGAGAATGAAAGACAAGCAACAAGTATGCATATAAACTTTTCTCTCCTATTAAAATGTAACCCTCTTACAAGATGACATTGTCTAAGTTTTTTACTTGTAGCCATGTTCATGAGTACATAGTAGATTCTTAACAGATGATTGTTGATCTCTTATACTGTATCAGCAATGCAGTATTCACAATGCCTACAGTAACTATAAATATGCTGATATAGTTATTAATCACAAAATGGAACAGGCTCTCTACATAAGAAATATAGATAGTGCATTCATTTAAATACCAGA
>CM053592.1:66258412-66277397 GCA_028646515.1 Pseudochirops corinnae | reverse complement strand
TTACATATACTCTTAAAGACTTTATCAAACAAACAAAAATGCAGATTAGTTTATTTGTCTAATTTAAGTTAGGCTCTTCAGACATTCAACTGTTGAAAATTACTAATATTTTTCTCCTTTACTATTTTTTTTTCTTTTTAGTTTGGTGATAATATTTTTGAATGGGCGAAGAAAAGAGATATACAAATATGGAAACAACTGTGACTACAATTTCAACAATAGCAGCAATAAAAGAAATCTTGTACTCGTATTTCTATTTCCAAGAAAGTAAAAAAAATAAAAAATAAAAACACAATTTAAAAGGAAGGTTTTCATGCTCCTACCCTACTTTCCTGAAATTTGGATTTGTCCATGGAGCAGCTTGTACCCAAAGCATTAGAATGTTATTTTAAGATTGCCTCCAAAAATACTTGATCAGGTTATGATTGATGTCTGCCCAATGAATGATTGGATATACTGGCAGCCTCTAGAAATGTACTCTACCTTCCTATGCCAAGGGACCACTGTACTGGCAGCTTTCTGTAGACATTAAAGGATAACTAAATGATTGTACTCTGGAGATTTCAATGAATTGAATGAGAATTTTAAGAAATCATTTACAAAGTTCATTTTAATTTCTTTCAAACATTTGAAAATTTCCCTTCCTTGGCAAAATGTATTTTTCTTGTTGCTGTTTTTATTGGTGTGTGTGTGTGTGTGTGTGTGTGTGTGTGTGTGTGTGTGTGTGTTCTTCAGGAGAGGAACAAGCTGGTATTGAAAACTCAAATGAATATAATTATTATAACATAAAAATAAAGCTATATTTCTAATGTGGAAACCCTCAGAAGTCTATCTTGAAACTCAGTGTCATGATTTATGGATTCATGTTGTTTCTTTGAGAAATTTATTATAATCTACCTCTTTTGATCTTTAAGAAAAACAAATTTAAAGAAAAAAAAATCTGATTTATACATATAAGAGTTTAAATCAGGGATGAGTGACTTGTGGCTGCAAGGCTATATATAGCTCAAATGCAGCCCTTTGACTGAAACCAAACTTCATAGAACAAATCTCCTTAATAAAAGAATTTGTTCTGTAAAACTTGGACTTAGACAAAAGGCCATATCCAATGACTTGGAGGTCATGTATAGTCTTGAGGTCACAGGTTCCCCACCTCTGGATTAAATGATCTTCACAGGCTTTATATTTTATAATGTTCTAAGTGAGGTTTGTAAGCTGCCTTTTATGTGATGTATCATGTGATCTCACAACAACCATGTTCCCATGTTTCTGGTATTAACCCCGTTTCACAGATGAACAAACTAAGTTTGAACCTTGCCTAGGGCCCCACAGTTATTTAAATGTTTAAGACAGAATTTTCACTCCAATTTTCTTGACTCTAAGTCTAGCACTCTAACCATGCATCATAAAGTTGCTTAGTCAGAATTTTCCCTTCACTTTAAGAAAAGAATCAATACCATTCATTTTATATGAATTCTGTTTTGAGTGACAGTTTTATAAAGAGTGCATTTATTGATTACGATGTTTTACCTCTTCTAAATGGGAAGGAAGGAGCTCAATGAAATAATAAACTAAAAAAAAATCTAGATAGGTATTCAAGACACTCATTCTAAGAGTTGCTTCTCTGTTTCTCATAGAAAAATATATGTAGAAGTGACCTTTTTTTACACTTCTCATCCTAAAAGCAAACAAAAGCAATGTTTACAAAATGAACTCTGTACAATTTAGGATTTCACTGTGCTTTATTTCAATTTTCATTTTTTGTGTGTTTATAAACATATAAATTATACTTTATAAATATGGATATGGAGAGTCTTTCATGTATGAAAGTAAGCCAGATAATTTTGAATAGGTTAATTCAAAGAGCACCATATTGACTGTGCAGTGATAATAAAAATGGCAAGCACATACACATATACACTTTACATTTGTTTATTTAGGCATCACTCACATAAAACTTTAAGGTTTGCAAATCACTTTACAGAAATTATATCATTTTATTTTCACAATAAACCAGTGATTCAGGTGCTATTATTATTCCCATTTCACAGATGAAAAAAAATGAGGCAGAAAGAGGATAAGTAATTTTTCCAGAGTCATACAATTCATAAGTAATAAATAAAGTAAATCAAAATATTTTGTACTTTAATTTGGAGCTCATTTGAAGATTCATAGAGAGATAATTAATTAATATCCTATATATAGGCTGTTTTAGAAGAAATGAAGATTCTTGTAAACCTAGAGCCAGAAAAGACATTGGGTGTTACCTTATCTAACCTCCTCCCACTGTTTTATAGATGAGGTAAGTTGGGTAAAAAGACACTAAGTGAGCCTAATATAATGGTAATAATAAGCATCAAAGGCAAGATTTAAACCCAAATCCTCTGAATTTAGACTAAATCTATTATATCTTAAAGCCTTCTCCCTGGCATTATTTTCTTCTTGACTTGAGGACTGTGGGATTTGACAATAATATTTATGGGATATTTCATTTTGGGGATCTCTTGCAGGAGGTAATTGGTGGATTCTTTCAATTTCTATTCTACTGCTGGTTCTAGAATATCAGGACAGGTTTCCTTGATAATTTCTTGAGAGATGATGTCTAAGATCTTTTTTCTTTTTAATCATGGCTTTCAAGTATTCCAATAATTTTTAAATGATTTCCACTAGAGATATTTTCCAGGTCAGTTGTTTTCCAATGAGGTATTTCACATTGTCTTCTACTTTTTTCTCATTCTTTTGATTTGGTTTTGTTGTTTGTTGATTTCTCATAAAGTCATCAGCCTCCATTCACTTCTTTCTAATTTTTAAGGAATTATTTTCTTCAGTGAGATTTTGTACCTCCTTTTCCATTTGACCAATTCAAGTTTTAAAGTATTATTTTCATCAATATTTTTTCATGTCTCCTCTACCAAGCTGTTGACTTATTTTTCGTGATTTTCTTGCATCACTCTTATTTCTCTTCCCAATTTTTGTTCTACCTCTCTTAATTTATTTTCAAAATCCTTTTTTAGAGTTCTGCCATGGCCTGATATAAATTCATATTTTTCTTGGAGACTTTGGATGTAGAAGCTTTGACTTCGTTATCTTCTTCTGAGTGTATATGTTTCATCTTCTTTATCACTGTAGTAACATATTTCCAATGTATTACATGATGTTTAACTCTTTATTAAAATAGGGCTATGTTTCTGGAATGGTGGGTGCACTGTCCCAAGCTTCAGGGATTGTGTTTAGCTATTTTCAGAGATACTTCCAAGGACCTGCAAGTTTTTAGTTCTTGCAAAATAGTATGATCTGAGGAGAGCTGTTTACTCTTCTCCTGTCCTGTGCTCTGCTCTGTGAGTGACCACAAATACTCTTTTCTGCCCTGGAACTGCACGACCTCTTTCCACACTTCTGTGACCTCAAACTCTGGTGTGTTAGTACTCTTCCATGCCCTGTGACTGCCATCCAGGACTACAATCAGGATCTCAGTATGGACAAAGCAACAGAGTCCTGACTCACTGCTGGTAAAGAGACTCCTGTAATCTCCTTCTGAGCAGTTGTTTGACCCCTTACTACCTGTGGGCTCAGAGCTCTGGAAGCATCCCCTGATGCTGCTGCTTATTTAGTGGCTCCCCAGGCCTGTTCTGGGTTTGTTGGGGTCAAGGTTGTACTGGAATGGCCTATGAAGGACTGTGCTCCAGTCATGCCCAAGTACAATAGACCTTTCTTGCAGATCTTCAAAGTTGTCTTTGGCATATGTGGACTGAGGGATCTGGAAACTGTTTCTGCTGGCATTAATTCAGTTGTCCTGAGATCTGTTCCTGTTTGGCTGGGGTCCTGTCTGTGCTGGTATTGTCTGCCTTGGACTTTATTCCACTCCTACCCTGGTCCAACAGACCTTTCCTGACAACCTTCCAAATAGTCTTGGACCAGGTAATTGTTTTCCTCCATCTTTTGTGGGTTCTGCTGTTCTAGAATTTGTTCAGTGTTATTGTTTAAAGGTATTAGAAAGAGTTTAGGAGAGATGTCATGCAAGTCTTTGCCTTTACTCTTCCATTGTGCCTCTAACTCTCATGATAACTTTATTATATATTTTTAAAGGAATAGCAAGTTGTATGTAACATATTTGCAGTTTCACATATAATTATCATTTTCCCTCTATTCTACTATGTTATGAAATGCTTGTTTTCTTTCTTAACTTCAAAATAAGTGAATAAATAAGATTTAAAACAAACAAACAAACAAAAAAAGAAAATACTCACCATGGAAGAAGCGACTTGAGAAAAGATATATTGAAAGATACTAGTAGATTTTATCAATATCTAATTGGTATATACAGTAGAAAACTTAAACATTACTAAAAGGAAAATATAAAATAAGCATGTAAAATGGAACAAAATATCTATAACAAAAATTATTAACATTAAGTCAAAAATCGAACATGGAAGCAAAAAGTTAAGTGGAAACAGAAATCGAGAATTAAATCAATAAAATAGAAATCAAAGAAATTTTAAAAAATAAACAAATCATCATCATTCAAAAATTATGCTGTGAAGATAATTATTAAAAATAATGTGGTGAGGGAAACTGAAGAAGGAATCATAGAAACCATTTTTTGTCATCTCCAACATAATGATGGTACAAGTTGGGTCATATATGAAATAGAAAATTTCACATTTGATATAATGAATGGCAGAATAGTTGCATAAAGGGGCATGACACAAGCTCTTGATTCTATACAAAACTGGAAATTAGCAAGCTTGGATAAAATTCCTAAGTATTGGCTCAGATATTTCATTGTGTCACATAAATGATTAGCAAAACACTTTTTTAAAATACCCTCCCTGACACAAACCCAATCTCATGATTTTCAGCAAAGAGCATCACCTATCAAACACCACAAGAGTGACTTCTTAAATATAGGTCGATTTTATGTTTATATGCTTTATACAGAGAAGTACTTATGTGATTACAAAGAACTTTCTGAGGAACACAAATGCTTTGCCAAAAAATTTCCTGACGTATAAAGAAAAAACCATTATTGATTTCTTAGTAATTGCAATGACTTTTACGTAGTTTCATTTTCATCAAATAGTTGTGTACTGAAAAAAATATAAAATTAATCCAAGTATATTAAGAGTCCTGCTTTATTTGATGGCTAGATGGAAAGTTATACTATTAAAAACACAAGACTGATACAAGAATACAAGAAGTATTAATATAAAAACTGACATCTTTTGAGAGGAAAGTTTAGGGATGCGATGGTCCTGCCTAGTTTTAAGTCCAGTATCATAACTCATGTACAGAAGTGAGTATTCATTTAAAATGAAAAAAAGGAGTCAAAACTATCATGTCATTTGACATTCATGTAAGAAATCAACCACTGAAAACACATTATCCAGCTAATTCAATATATGAAAGATTTCTCCAGTGTTACCAAAATGTTATTTGTAAAATTTTCACTATGCAGCAATAACTAGCAACAGAGACTGAGGTTTTGAATTTAAATTCAGAGGTCAAATTGGACTAATGGATGAAGATGATAATTAAAAATAACTAAGTTTTCTCTAGACAAGTTATGTAGAGAATAATACTATTAAAGTTTAATGGAAAGAGTTCATTAAGAACAATTTAGACCTATATAATAGTAGTCTGACTGTAAATATTTGGAATAATGAAATAGTTATGGGATGCCTTTTTACATTGGCATTCCATAATAAGAAGTATCTTAGTCTTTAAAACATCCTAACTGACTTTTGAAATATTCCTTTTTGGTGGGGAGGGAGGAGGAGAATGACAGCTCACAGTCCATGAGATTATTCCACAACAGAGGAAGAGCTTTAAGGCTTCCTTATTATATCTTCTAAAGGCCATATGGACTCCACAACATGGGACTGAGCCTTTGGCCTTTATATGCGACCTTTTCTGTTTGATGTGCATAAAGTGGAGTCTATGATCTGTCTGAGTTCAGGAGACACAGGGATACAAGAGTCCAGGAATTCAGGGCAAGTGTTGCAGTCATCTCAGAACTGAGTATTACAAAAGAATGCAAGAGTGATCTGGAGTTCTTTCTGAATTACAGCAGAGTAGAATCCAACAATGATGCCTACTTTGTATCTGAATTAAGTGGGACCAAGGCTATGTGGGAACTGACTAAAGTTGTGACCCTGTTCTCTTATACCCCAAAAATTTGGTAGTATAATGGTGACTATGTTCCTAAACTTTTGACTAAATGTTTTTGTGTTTTTTATTGATACAATATTGAACTAATATATGAAAATGATAATTTAAAATAACAGTCTTCTCCAGATAAGATACATGATGTTATCCATTTGTAAAAGCAAATATAATATTAAATGAAACTATGGTGCTAATCATTGAGACTCTAAAATGAGGAAAACTTGAACTGATGTCAGAGAAGAGTCTTTAATCCTTTCATAGCATGTGAGAAAGCTGAGGGAGGTGAAATATAACAGATCTAGCCTTAGGAGAGTGTGATCTAAGTCATCTATGTTACATGTAGGGTTTCTTGGATAAAATAATATCTTTCATGTATTTGTAGACCTCTCTAAACATTCTTTAGCCAAGACTAAATTTTAGATGTCATAGTTTGGAAATCTTAGAGAAAATGGTGAAAAAAAATGAAGCAATATCATAATTGTAGTCATTTTTCCAAGTGTATATTTCTGCAGAAGTTAGTTCCATTATGTAAATTTGCAAACTTTTCATCTGCTGATTGCTTGAGTGTTTAGATACTCATGATATTTTTTTACTGTATCCTAAGTATTAATATTGAGTCTAATTTGAGAGAAATGACACTTATATTTCTTGAATGAGGCTGCCAAGTTGAGAAATATTCACAATTTTCTCCTACATTTGAAAAGATTAAGACTACTTGTTTTACTGTGAGAGCAATATGCTCTAAAACTTCATAGTGCAAAGTTTCCCTGAATTTTTAGGAATTCCAAGTGTTTTATTTTCCTTTGTAATTTTCTATCTGAACTGATTGTTCTGTTGGTTGAGTTTAAAATGTCATTTGGGTCATAAGCATCCAATGGATGATACTGTGTGTGTCCATTGTCCTGAACAGCTAAGGTCCCACTACAATTGCCTATGGTATTTCTATCTCTAGATATAGATATCTCTAGAGAAATATCGTTGTGCCCTGGTTAAAGGCATACTTAGAAAATTTTGTCTATTCCCCAGATGGATAAGCTCAAGCACTAAAGGAATCATGGAAGAGTTTTCACATAGGAAAATTTTCTCATCTAAGCATGGGGGAGTGGGTGTGGGGTGAGGTGACACTTCTTTAATGGTAAGTACTGCATGCCTTTGCAGAGAGCTCCATGTCATCTAAATAGAATGGATCTTGAATTTGTATTTGCTAAGATGCATAGACACCACCAGTTTGTTAAGATGGCATACTTTTTATGCAAAACACTATGGAGTTGCTTTCAGAAGACCAGAAGGCTGATGTATGTGGGGACTTTCTGCATTGATCATGGTTTGCAGCATCCTTCTTCAATTGGTTATGAAGTCAGAATTATTGATGTCTTTTAAATCAACATAACATCTGTACCTCATTCCTTTTGCCCCATTAGAGCATCAGAGGAGAGGTGACCATTAATACCATGAAATAAGGAGGGAGTATCTGAGGACCTCCTCCTTCCTCATGGAGGCTGTGAGGTCTTGAGTAAATGGGGCTGAGTCCCTGTTCTTTTTTTTTTTCTTCATTCTTTCCCATCCTATATAGAGGAAGTAAAGTCTCTTGTCTGTCCTGGGAGAGTAAGCTAGGGGGATCTGGGAAAACAGGAATTCAGGCTAGATATTTCAATGTGCCTAGTACTGAGAAGCTGAGGAACAAGGGTCCTAGGACCCCAGCCATGTCAAATCCAGTCATTTCCATTTTGGACATGAATTTGGTAGGGTATATGTGATTTAGGAACTAATTTGAATTGTGAGCTTAATCCATCTTCCTCCCCTATCTGAGAAAATATAGAGGATATATCCCTAAGGTGTTGTTCAAAATACACATTCATTGTTTGTGCTATATCTTTGAGGTTAACATTAATTTGTAAAAATTATCTGCTGTTAAGTGGTTAAATGGAACTAGAATTTGGGTTACTAGGACCTTATAGTTTGGCAAAACACCAATGATGGCTCAAATGGATAGCAGAGGAAAGATATAGCCATAAAATTTTCAATGCCTGTGAACCTTGGGGGTTACAATAGGGCAAAGAATAAAGCACCTTTTAGTTAAATACCAAATGATATATTATTGTAGTATGAATAAAATCACCAAAATACTGCCTTAATAAAGAAATTAATGAAAGAGCATCATTACGGAAACACCTGATTTCAAATTTCAAGACATAGCATTGTCTTTAAGAGAGTTTTAATAGTTGGCATCATAATAATACTCACTTCTAAACTACATTGAGGTAGTACATTGAAAACTTTCAAAATATGAAGACATATCAGAAGAAAATAAACCCATCTAGGAATGGGATAAGTATCAATCATACACGTCATCTTGTATACTGAGTTATACTGATGATGCTTTCAAAGAGCCCATCAAATATGACCTTATATCCCAATAGTCTTATTCTATTGCAAAATAATAATTTTATCCACTTACTGTAATAGTCTAGAGAGGATTAAATGTAAAAAGAATAATATCAGAATAGCAAGTTTGTCTCAGACTGTTTCTATATGAACTCCATTAAACTGAAAAGAATGAAGAAACAATGAGAAATATTATATAGAAGTAAAATTATCCTTAAGAATTCTCAATAAACTGCACTAGAATTGGGATATTATCGTGAATATAACTGCTGTTCTCAATCACTTGGACAAAATATCAATCCAAAGAAATTGAAGGAGAGCATTATTTTTAAACATTTTTCCTAATTGCTTATAAAACAATTTTAAATAATAATTTTTAAAAATTTTGAGGTCCTACTTCTCTTCCTTCATCCCTTCCCTCCTTCACTCCTGAGGTTGTAGGCTATTTTATATGTGTTATATATGTGCCATCATACTTTTATATTAGTCATGTTGTGAAAGGAAACACAAGAAAAAAAAACCCACAAAAATAAAGTGAAAAATAGTATGTTTTGCTATATATTTAGGCTCTTTAAGTTCTTTCTCTGGAGGACGATAACATTTTTCATTATGAGTCTTTTGGAATTGTCTTGGATCACTGCATTACTGAAAATAGCTAAATCATTCATATTTGATCAGCATACATATTGCTATTGTTATGTAGACTGTTCTACTTCTGTTCACTTCACTTTGTAATAGTTCATTTAAGTCTTTCCATTTTTTTTTCTTCCTTGAAATCCTCAAGCTCAAAAGATAGCAGTCTTAATGCACATAGCCATAACAAATATCACCTCCACCCCCACAATCCTCCCTGACACCACCACCATCACCCACACCAACAATGACAAAATTGGTTCCTTTATATATCTCCTGAACTTTTATGGAGAACTTATCTGCTCTACTATCTTTCAACTATAGCTGTTCCAAGTATTTAAAGACAACTATCATTATCTTACTCCTCACAATCATTCTCTTATTGAGAAAAATGTATTTCTAATTGCTTTAAATCAAGCTAAAAACATTTGTTAAACACTATATTCCAGGCACTGAGCTAAGCAATAGGAATACAAATGGTAGCAGATATAAAGAAAAGCAGCACTGTACTCTGTTCTTCAGTACCTTACTTGCTAATTGAAAAACATAGAACAAAAAGACTCAAAAAGGGAGAGAGTAAGTATTTGGGCAGGAGATTGATAGAAAAAGACTGCAGAACAGGAAGTAGAACCAGGAAAGGAATAAATTCATCACCACTCTGGGCAGTTCCCTTAAAATGGAGGTTCTGGGAGGAACTAGCCAATCAGAAGAAGGTATATGGTAATTCTCCATATATTCAGTAACAAATTAAGGCAAAACATTCACAGAAAAGAGAAAATTAAAATATAGAGTAATTCAATCATTTTGTAAGTTCTCAGTTCAATCACAAAGTACAAAAGTCAAAGTACTCCACCCCTGGATAGAACATTCATTTAGTCAATCACAAAGTCTTAAGTCCTCAGCTCAATCACAAAGTAAAAAAATCAAAATTCTCCAACCCTGGGTAGTCACAATTGGAGATTACTTTCCAATCATAAACAAAGTGCATTCATTTGGTCAGTCACCAGACACAAAGGCCATCCACCCCTAGGTAACAATTATGCTACAATATCTTCACAGCATTCAGTATGCAAGGAAAGGTCTTTTCTTCATCTTGACTCAAGGCAAGTTCTCAGCAGTTTATGTTCCTGGGAAGACAAGGCTTAACAAAGACAAAGCAGAGATTCACATTGCAGGGGTCCTCATCAGTTCACTCTCTGCCTGTGAAATCAACCTACACCCAACAAAAAGATCTGAGGAATTAACACAAATCATCAGTACAGTCCGAGGATCCCTGAAAACATCAACAAGACCCTCCTGGAAAAAAAGGAGAGGAGGGACAGAGCCAAGATGGCAGCATAGAAGAAGCAAGGTTTTGCAGCTTGCACATAGCCACCTCAAATACTCATAAAATATGACTCTAAACAAATTTTAGGGCTCCAAAACTCACACCAAAATACAGAAAAAACACATCACCCGCTGAAGGCAGCTCTGCACAAAGGGCTCATCACAGCATGCTGGGAGTCAAAACTGGCCCAGCCTGAAACCTGAACTTGGCCTCACGGAGGCCCAGATCAAGGAGAAACTATTACAGGCTGCCAAGAGGAAGCAATTTGAATACTGTGGAAACACAATTAGGATAACCCAAGATCTTCTCTGGCATTTTGAACATTGAGGGATCAAAGGGTCTGGCATATGATATTCCAGAGATCAAGGGAGCTAGGATTAAAACCAAGAATCACCTAGCCAGCAAAATTGAGTGTAATGTTCCAGGGGAAAATATGGTCATTCAATGAGTTGGGGGACATTCAAACATTCTTGCTGAAAAAAACAGAACTGAAAAGAAAATTTGTCACACAAATACAAGAAGCCTGAGAAGGTAAACATGGAAAAGAAATCATAAGGAACTTATCAAAGTTGAACTATTTACATGCCAACATAGAAAAATGATAATTGTAATTTATGAAACTTTTCTCAGTATGAGGATAGGTAAAGGGAATATAAATGTATATATACGTATACCTACACTTATGTCTATGTAGGAGAGTTTATATATGCGTATGAACACATATCTGAGTATATGTATATATGTGTACATAGAGAGCACAGGATCAATTGAATAGGAAGGGATGATAGTGTAAAAGGTGAAATTCTGAGGTGGGAGAGGATTAGAATGAGAAGAGACAGGGAGAGACAGAATGGGGTTAATCATCTCATATAGAAGAGGCTAGAGATAATTGTTACAATGAAGGGGAAGAACAGGAAGGCAAAAGGAAAAGGGTCAACCTTACTCTGATTGAATTTGGCTTAGGGAAGGAATGACATAAACTCTAAACTGGGTGTCTTGCCACACAGGAGAGTAAGGGGGAATGGGAATGAGAGGAGGAATGATGGAGGGGAGGGCAGAGTGGGGAGGAGGGTTGCTGGAAGTACACACTTTTGTAAAGGGACAGGGACAGGGTAGAGAATAGAACAAGCGTGGTGGGTGGGATAGGAAAGAGGGACATATAATAAGTCTCACAAAATATCTCCACTGTGGAGATGTTCTGTATAATTACACATGTACAGCCTCTATTGAATTGCTTGTCCTTCCTGTAGGGGTGGGTGATAAGGGAGGAAGGGAAAGAATCTAAAATTTAAAGTTCTATCATCAAATGTTAAAAATATATATGTATATATTATCATTATTATTATTATTATTATTATTATTGTTATTATTAACTACATGCAACTGGGAATTAAGATATACAGGCACTGGGGTAAGGACACCCATCCTGCCCTACCAGAAAGTCAGAGGGGCGATGGGGGAGGAGATAGGAGAGAACAGATTGGGGGAAGGGCTATACAGGGGATCTCTGTTTTGGGGTGGTGGGTAGGGGAAAGATGGGGAGAAAATTTGTAACTTAAATTCTCAAGGAAATGAGTGATGTAAACAAGAAAATTAATTAATTAATTTAAAAAAACCAAGACCCTCCTCCAGGATTTCTGTAAACATACAAGGAGAAAATCCTCTTTCAGGCTTTATGAACCAACAGCAAGGTCCCATGACTTCTGCAACAACAGCAATGTATTCCATCAGCAGACAAATCTGACAAAGTAACATCAAAACAGACCGACCAAATAACAGCACCATAGTCATGCTGTCTCCTAGTTCAGTCCTCAGTTCTCATTTCTCTAGCTCTAGCAGTAGCAGCAGCCTCCAGCTGCTGGCTCCCAGAAGTTCTTCTGGCCTCTCTCTTCTTGGGCCTCTCTATCCATGGCACCAACTCTTCCCAGTTCTGCTGCTTCTTGACACATCAACAACTCCATCCTATTGTGGAGTTCAAATTCCATTATCATTACAATGGGTTGAAAGAATGCTTCCAATTTTGAAAAATCAAGGGTGAGATTGAATTTCTAGAGTGATAAACTTGTGTAGAATTATGTAATGGTAACACAATTCCAGAGGGTCAAAAGAGGCACAAAGTTTTTGTTTTGTTTTATTTTAACCTGAGTAGGCTAAAAAATTATAAGTTGTTTGATGCCAGAGCTTTTTCTTTTCCTTTTTCCTTGTGATTAAAGCACCTTCCTTAAAGTTTCCCACATAATAGCCATTAAATAAATCAGTTGGTTTGGAATGGGTTAGATTATTGCATTCCCTTTCACTTAAAGAATAATTTCACAGTTTTCTCAGGACATCGTTGCATTTATTCAAATTAAAATATAAATTCTTTAGAAAGTTACATTCCATAAGCAAAACACTTTAGATAAGTGTGCAGCTGATACTATTCTTCTGGAAAATTAAAACTCTATAGCTGAAATTGGATAGTGTTAATAATAATAAGGAAGCTGAATAATTACCCAGAGATTCACAAAATTTGGTAAATAAACATGAGGTTAATTTAGGCATCTTCTTTATGAAATTATTTAATTTAATAATCAGATTGTAATTTTAATAATTTATAACATCCCTTGATTGCACACTGTGATGTATTAGAAAAATGAATCTTTTTAAAAAATGAAATGTAATTTTGGCTCTTAAATTTTGAGTGAGATGTAATAGTTAAACATTTACATAAATTATAGAGGTTAGAAATAACTCAACGGAGAAAGCTTTTTAATTTTTATTATTGAATTCCAAGTAGGTATTTGATAGAATTAAGATAAGAATGAACAAAGTTGGTCAAGGTTTAATTTTGTTGATTATGTGCAAGTACCTGGATTTAAAAAAAAAAAAAAGATCACTTAGATTTTTCCCAATATCCAAATATTTGATATTGTATAAGTGAAATATCTGGGTATTTGACTGCATTCTAAACTTTTTTCTCAGTTTATTATTAGGCAAACACAGCCATAAACATCTTAAGAAATATTAAATATAACCTTGATGGGCTGATGGAAAAAAAATAGATTAGAAACACAAGACTTGAGTATTAATCTCAAATCATATTATCCTAGCCATATGAACTAAGAGCAAATGACAACCTCATTGGATGTCTACTTTTTTTTTTATCTATAAAATTAGAGCATTGGCACACATAATTTCAAGGTTTTCTTATATCAACTATTTTAATATGCTAGGATATTTTATATTATAAAGTTTTAAACACCTTTCTATTACATTTTTTGACTGCATGGAAAATGGAAGTTCTACTATTTTCTTTTTCTGGTGCAGAAAAATACTTCTTTTAGCTTTTATAGTATTGTATAGCAACAATATCGAATACCCTCCTGAGCCTATTACATACAATTGATTGGTAGCTACCTCCATCTATCTATCTTTTATCAAACTTCACATGTCCCAGATCTCCAGAACTGTAAAAAATTGTACTCTCAATTTATAGACATAATTTAAATGAGGCAGTGGTTTCATTAATGAGGTAGTTATGTTCCTGATAATGCATGTTCTTTAAAATTCTTAACTCTGATTCAGCAAAGTGAAGCAAAGCCTTTATGATGTCAAGTATTTAAAATAAGGTTGTCTTATAGATATAAATCAATTCAGAAGAAAGCCAGTGGTGATGGTGACTGGCAATTATGAGTTGTTGTATTTATAGGAAACCACCTACCTTTATTTCTGTCTCTAATTTTCCCTCTCCATCTCTATCTCTTTCTTCTCTTTGCCTATTTTTTCTCTTATCATCTCTATCTCTACCTTCAAATATATATACATGATACATACCTGCATAGATATACACAATTCTTTTTAAGTGCATTTTAATATAATTGATTTCCTTTGTAACTTTTTGTATTTTATTTTTTCTGCATTTAAAAACAGAAAAGAAATTCTTAGGTTTTTCCAAACCACCAGAAGGCTCTATGTCATACATACCTCTAGGGTGATAAATAGAACTTGATAAACCACTTCCTATACGCTTCTGGAACAGAAAAAAATAAGAGGCTTAAGAGATAAAGAAATCAAAGTTTCAATTCTACTATCTTTAGGGAATAATATCTTTAATGCATCTGCTAGTTAGTCTAATGGTGGAGAGGGGGAAAATACAACAGAAATTTGAAAATTAGAAATTTGAAAACTATTGTTTAATTGTTCACATTTCTCTAACAATTTGCCCACTTCAAGAAACAAACCAACAACAACAACAACAACAACAAAAACAGAAATATAGCCTTTACTTTCAAATTTATGGGCCTACACCCTCATACAAAGTGCCTAAATATACCAAAAATATACAAAAAACACTGTATTTGTACCATACTACTGACAGTAAACAGCCAGAAATGAAGAAACATTGTCAAGATGATCTAATTTATTGTAATAATTTGAAAATATGCCACAGACCAATTACTATACTCAATCCTTTCTCTCACGGCACTACCGAAGATATAATAAAAGTAGGGAGAGTCATTCCTTTCCTGTAAATGAAGTCTTAACAAATTCTCGTAACATGCAGTTTTTCATTATCTCTTGTTTTTATAAGCCTACAGTATGAAGAATTGGCAGCAAATTTGTTTTTCAATTTGTTTTTATTTACCCTGGATGAAAGGTAATGTCAAAATAGCACATGAACTTTTCAAATAATTTCTAAATAGGCATTTGGGGTTTGAGAACATTGTGATTTTTGTTCAGAACTACAAGGTGGAAGACTAGCAGTGAAATATCTTTCTCTCCACATGAGCTTATCTTTATGTTCTGTTTCTAGGAAGGAGGTAAACTGAAATGTGATCTTTGTCAGCCTGAAAACTGTCTACCAAACAATGTAGTCAAAGTTATAGATGACATCAATTTAGCTAAACTCCATTATAAGACATATTTATAAATGATATGATGGAGTAAGCAAAATGGGAGGGAGGAAAAAGAAAATAAAGTTAAACCATATGCTTGGAACAATTAAAATACAAATAAAAGTTTTACACATTTATTTAGAGAAAATTAATGAATTGCTTAAAGATTAAAGACAGTATTTTTAAAGCCACAGCTAAAATATTTTTGCCCTGTGTATATCCGTCTGATTTTTGTTGTTGTTGTTGTTATAACATTGAATCTGAAGTACCAGGAAGGCAACGTCACAGATAAAACTCTCCTCCAAACAGATTAGAAAAGTACCTTCCCAAAAGATATTCAGTGTACTATGTTTCTTTCCCTGAGCACAGGTGATTGAGCAGTAATAATAAGATATTATAATAGTTAAGTAGAAGTAATAGGATCTTTGAAGTCTTGTAGGAAATTTCATGAATTGAGATCAGGAGCTCCTATATCCAGAGGCTAGTTGTATAGCAGTAGGTGATTTCAAAAACTATTTCATGAAGCTGAATATTGCCCAATAAATGAGGTGAAGCCATTTTCTAAAGTTTTAGAAGATATAGGCCTTGGATGAATCAGTCAGATAGTAATGAGCCAGAGAAAGGAGAAGTGCTTGTTGAATAGGACCATCAAATATTTCTTCTTTAACTTATTAAAAAATATATATATATTACCCTTATAGAACAGCATAATAGGATATAAAGGTTAGTATTTCATATTTTATTTAATTACTGAAGTGATCCTTTTATCTTTCATTTTTTAATAACCACCACTTTAATTAATTTGTTTGTTTGTTTAAATTTGTGGAATAAACAAGCATTTCCATAATATATTATAAGAAATAAGATAATCACTCACAAAACTGCAAATCTATCATGTACATCTTGTTCTTTTAAGTATATAATAAGGTTATCATGTAAATTTTTCAAAGAGTTGTTAAACTACCTAAACCCTTTTACTCAATTATACTACTAGTAGGTCTATTCCAAAATAATTCAAATTTTGTTAAATGTTTTTTCAAAATGTTTTGACCTAAATGAAATAAATAGTGATCCTTTAAATGATCAACATAGTACATTGAGTATCTTTTGGGAAGATACCTTGCTATTCTGTTTGGGGGAGACTTTTATCTGTGACACAGCCTACCTTGTAGCTGATATTCAATACTACAATAAATGAATCAATTATCGAAGACGTGGCCTCTTAAAGGGGGTTTGGGGATATTCCGAAGAGGAAGCAATGTGTATCTGAAATATAGCCTTCATCCAATTGATAGCGGCTTTCTGATGTTCGGTCATATTTAACTTTTCTAATGGTCTATTTACCTCCATCCCACTTTTCCCCTATTTGTGTTTTCTTCCCCCATTAGAAAGTCACTTCCTTGAAGACAGGGACTGCCTTGCTTTTTGTCTATATATCTTCAGTACTTATCACAGTATCTGAAACATGAGCATTTAATAAATGCCTTTTAATTTGAACATAATACTTATTTGTTGTTTTAATATTGCTGCAAACAGTAGTATTATACTTATGAATTCAAGGCAAATAATATTAATTTTGTCAGCATTAGAGTCCTCTTTGGGGCATTATAATAGTGTGACATGGATGGTGAGTTCTTAAAACTTAGTCCTTTACAATATGATCCCACAAATTTTCACAGTTCCTACTTGGAAAGAAAGGCTTTGCCTGGGCTCTGCTGTATGTTTGACATTCAAGGACCAATATGGTAAATACAGAGAGGTACGTTACCATTTTAACCTCAGGGTAATTCATTTTTCTGACACAAGAAATCTGAGGAAAAAAAAAAAAACAGCTATTAATTCATAAAGAGGTTGAGATTCATATCCCTGGAGGGGCAAATCTTTTTAACCAATGACATCTTAGATCATTGAAATATAAAAAAGTACTTACTTATTAAGTAGATGAATTTGTTGTCAGGAGAGATCGTGGAATCATAGATTTAAATTCTTCCCAGAGATCATCTTCTCCAAATCCTCCATTTTATTAATTAGGAAACTGAGACCCATGGAAGTTGAGTTATTTGAACTAAGTAATGTATATAGTACCAGAGGAGTATTTAGATGAAAGTCTTTTGGTTCCAAATTCAATGCTTTTTTGTGGTGCCACACTGTCTGCTGTCAGCATGAGGCAATGTTTAGGTAATATTCATTAGAAACAATGGTGTGTTGATTATAAATGAAGCATGGATTATAGACCATGTAGACAGGGATGAGAATAGAAATACAGCTTTTTTTCTACAGAAAAAACACTTTCTAGAATCATAAAGATTGTTAATATTTTTCATATGGACACTTCTCACTCCAGTTTTTAAATGTTGAAATAATACTTAAAAGGTAAAATTGTTTGTTAAATGTCACCCTGGTAAAGACAATAGATCAAATTGAAATAAAGAGCTTCAACTAGATATGGTTAACCATTATAATATGAATCACAACACTGAGCTTTTGTTTCCATTCTTGGAAACAAATTATACTTCTTTCTTCACATAGAAACAGCCTATATCTAATTCCCTTCACTTTCAACTCATTTTTATTTCATTTTGTCTTCTATAAAAGAAGAAAAATATCTATTTTCCAGCATCTCCCCCTCTATTTGAAATATGTATTTGCTTCCTTTTGCTTAATCGTTCAGCCCAAATTCATGTGCCCCCTTCTCCAAGATACCTGATACCTATCCTAGATTCTCCAGATCATTCTGACAGTGTATAGTTCTATCCCTTCACTAAATGCCAAACTGACCAACACTTAACCACATATGATCTTCCAATAAATGCATGTCTGTTTTATCTCCCAGTGGGCAGTTCATTCCTTAAATGCCATAAGGGACCATATCTTAGAAGAGTTGTGTATTTGACCTTGGTGAAATACAGGACTATTGACATAGAAAATATTCAGTGAGGGAGAAATTGAATTGCATTGAAACATCTGAAAGACCTATGTATCTACTAGATAAATTATTAAAGTCCATCTGAAATAAAAATTCATGCTTACAAGCTAATTTCAAATGAAATAGTCTTTTAATTATTTTTGTCTTTTTCTTCCTTCCTTCCTTCATCTTAACATATTTCAAAAAACAAGTTAGCAATATAATTATTATTATCTGAGAAACATGTCTTATTTTGAATAATAATAGCAATAATGATATTACATATTGATGTTAACATATTACTTTAGAATTTTTGTATAGCTTTCTCAATAATAACCCTGTGAGATTTGAGGTATAAGTATTAATATTCCCATTTTGATATAAGGTAACTGAGGATTGATTTAATGCTAATGGTAATAATGATACTGCTGTTGCAACTACAGAAACAACTACTACTCACAATCAATTAGAATATTAAGGTTATAACCAATTCCTCATTCATGGAGGGTAGGTATTATTTTACAAATTGGAAAAGGAATGTCAGGCTCATTTACATTTATTTATCTATCACAGATTTCAAGCTTATCAGATCATCAAGTTAGTAAATCCATCCTTAACAAAAAGATGGGAAATTTGAATTAATTCTGCATAAAACTGTCCATATATACATTTAATGTTTATTGAAAACAGTATATG